>OY978525.1:73960127-74420127 GCA_963854835.1 Megamerina dolium
TTGTGTGTATTTTGAAAAAACCAACGAATTTTCTTACAATTTAACCTAAGCAAATAATAAAATAGATTTGTATGAATATATATCCACATAAATCGAATGTTAAATTGAAATATAATAAGAGTCAAAACATCGAGTCTTATAAAATATATGTACATACATACTAGTACCCTATATACATACCTCAAGTGCAAACAAAGGAAAGAAAATTACTAAATAAAATTCAATTTGAATTTAGAACAAAGAAAAGATCCAGCGTGCCTACAATATCTAAAGGCAAGTGTGCCTCATCATCGACCGGCAACCATTCGGTCCCAGCTGAAGCATTGGTCCTTCGAGCCGGATTGGCTCGCAACGTTTGGTAAGCTAAACTCTTACCACCCAGGTACGTGATATTGATATCGCCATATCGCCGGTTTATTTTTAAGTATATAATTCTTGTTACTGCCATGCTTCTTCTTGTTTCACCCGTTGGGCAAAATTCGCAAGTTTTTGTATATAAGCCATTTGTATGTAAGTACTTAGTACTTAAATTGGCAATAACAAAATCCCTAATCAATATAAATAACACATTTTGATATTTGTATTATACACAAACAACGCGACCGAGTGCCCTAGGTAAAACAATCCCGCTAAAGAAAAAAGGCCTGCTGATCCCATAAATTTTTCTCAAATAGAATTTTAAGAAAAGAAAAGAAAATAATTGTTACGCAATATATATTATGGCTGTCGCCAGTGGAAAAATTATACCACTTGCTTCAGAAAACCCGAGGCGAAGCACATAATATCATTCAGTCTACTCCCTTGACTAATGATGGCTTCGCACTAGCATAGCACAATCTCGAGGAGAGATATGAAAATAAGAGGATTCTCGTCAACTTACAGTTGAAATTTCTTTTCAATCTCCAGGCGGTAACCTAAGAAACCGGCCCAAATCTGAAACGACTACAACGTACGATAAACGACAGCATCACACATCTGACGCTGTTGACGATTGACACCTCTCATTGGGATGCAATTTTTGTATATTTGTATTCGACGAAGATTCCCGACACGACTCTGTGTCTTTGGGAGCAGTCTCTGAAAAATAAACCAGAAATCCCGAAGTGGAGTGACTACGACGCCTTTTTAACAGAGCGGTATCAGACCTTGGAATCGGTCTCCGATATCAGAAGTGGTTCTCGGCAACTCAGCCAGCCACAGAATCGGCCATTTAGCCAGCCAGCGAATCGACAACCCGGTCGGTTCGACCCCCCCCAGTCGATCGTACAGTCCTCTAACGGCTTCCAAGAAGGTCAGCATTTATCACAACAACTATGCAGAAATTCACATTCTCTTCGTTCATGTCCCGATTTCTTAAAGTTGTCAATAGAAGAACGTTATAATGTCGTCAGAAGGCACAAGCTCTGTACCAATTGTTTTGCCAATTCCCACGATTTTAGTAAGTGCAAGAGCACATTTACTTGCTCATCATGTAAAAAGAGGCATTATTCATTGCTTCAAGGGGTCAGCCGAACCCCTTGACTCCCGTCGCGACGCAACTTCTGTCGTTATTCCCACTACAAAGTCAGCGGAACAAGCTCACAATGCGTTTGCATCCCAATTACAACCTGCTACACAAGAAAAACACGAAAAGGCTTTGGATTCTACAAGCCACCCGACACAAATCCATGCACTGCTACTGGGAGTAGCACTGGTACACATTCGGCACCACAAAAACTCCTTTATAGCTCGAGCGCTTATCGATTCCCGTTCGGAAGCTACGTTTATGTCTGAGCGGTTGCGCCTTCCTATTTGCGATGTATGGACGACGGTTACGGGCCTAAATGAGGTCGTTACAGCGCATTTGTCAAAAATGTGTTCGTTGGAGATCGGTGCCCCAGTTGACCCCAGCGTCACGATTAAAGTGGATGCCTTTGTATTAGCCAAACTCACAGGAAAATTACCTTCTTGTACCATATCTGCTAACTTACGTAAGAAACTAGCAGTCTTACGGTTAGCAGATGAAAATCTGCATAGAAGTTCCCCAGTAGACCTGGTTTTAGATGGAGACATCTACCCATCCATACTACAAGAAGGTATTCGCAAGGGAATTCTTGGTACCCTGATTGCCCAAAATACAGTTTTCGGCTGGATTATCACTGGTCGTTATGCAAACCCCCAAAAGCATGGACCAGTTTTGTCATTTTATAATGAAATAAGTCTCGATCGTCAAATATCCCGATTCTGGGAGATCGAAGAACTCCCAAAAACTAATGCCAAGTCAGCCGAAGACTTTTACTGTGAAAAATATTACCAGAAATCCTTGCCCTTTAAAAGGGAATTTCCCGAGGAGTTGTCAATAGGAGAGTCGCGCAATTCAGCGCGAGCTCAGTTCTTTGGTAATGAAGTACAGTTACTTAAGAATCCCCAACTTAAGATCAAATATGATCGAGTTATTGCCGAATATCTCGATCTTGGGCACATGAAGAGAATCGCTTGTAATAGCTCAGTTCGCTCTTTATCATATTATCTTCCTCATCATGCGGTGGTGAAGCCCGACCGTACCACCACGAAACGTTGTCTGATTTTCAATGCCTCTAGCCGTTCTTCTAGTGGCAAAAGCCTTAACGACGTATTATGTACCGATCCCATACTTCAATCAGATTTGATGGTACTGATTCTCAGATGGAGGTTTTATCGGTTCGTTTTTAACGCCGATATTGAGAAAATGTACCGACAGATTCTCGTGCATCCCAAGCACACCCCATACCAACGCATATATTTTCGAAAATCCGTAGATGAAGAACTTCAGGTGTTTGAGCTGCAAACTGTTACCTTCGGCGTGAACTGTGCTCCACATTTAGCCATAAGAACTCTTTTGCAACTCGCGCATGAGAATGAAATGGATAACCCGCTTGCTTCCGATATTTTTCAGCACTCTATGTACGTAGATGACGTACTTGCGGGGCTCATACGCTGACCGAAGTTATCACGGCACGAAATCAGCTGAATTCGACACTACAATCAGCTGGATTCTCCCTAAGGAAGTGGACGTCGAACCATCAAGACGTTCTAGCAAATATTCCCTCAAATCACATACTGGATTCAGAATTTTTGAATATTTCCGATAAGAGCACAGCTAAAACCCTAGGACTGCAATGGAATGCCGGCTCTGACTGCTTCTTTTTTTCCCCAATACCCCTCCCAAATAAAACTTCCTTTACAAAACGAGAGGTCTTATCAATAATTGCCAAATTATTTGACCCTGCCGGATGGTTGGCACCCAAGATTATTGTTGCAAAAATCTTGATGCAACAATTGTGGCTCGACAATACAGACTGGGATGAAGCGATTAAGCCCCTAACACTTCATAAGTGGCAGCAATTTTTGTCAGATTACCCCAATCTGACAGCCATACGCATTCCCCGTTACGTTCAATTTTCACCAGACTGCAGCTTGCAATTTCATGGCTTTTGCGATGCTTCTGAGAAAGCTTACGCAGCAGCAGCATACATGCGTATGGAATATCCCACGGGTGAAGTTTACACCCATTTGTTAGCGGCAAAATCACGTATCGCTCCCGTTAAAACCCTATCGCTTCCTCGTCTGGAACTGTGCGGAGCAGATTTACTCGCTCGTGTGATGGATTCCGTAATTCCACAGCTACGAATTGAGACATATACTTTGTTCGCTTGGACTGACTCGACCATCGTGTTGTCATGGCTAAATAAACTACGTGGCAAATCGTGTTTCATCCATCGTTGAAAAGATGGGTAGCTCAAACTGGTTTCGCGTTTGCTCTGGTGAAAATCCCGCTGATCTGGCTACACGAGGAACCACCGCAAAGGAACGTGGAGATAATGAACAATGGTGGCAGGGGCCATCGTGGTTAAGGACGCCACGCCCAAATTGGCCGAACAAAACCCCAAATCCCTATTTGGCCAATGTTCCCGAAACCAAGCTGATCAAATCGCATTTCGTTAGATCAGATGAAAACCATTACATTTTAGATCGGTTTTCCGCTCTCCCACGTGCGCTTCGTGTAATATCATATATATTGCGCTTTTACCATAATTGTCAGCCATCTAAACGAGGCCAATATTGTTTCAATTCCCTAAACATTTCGTCTGGAGAGACAGCTTCCACCCGCAACAAACTCATTGTGTTGTGTCAAATGCGACATTTTTCCAATGAATAGGCTGATTTGTCCAAAAAGATCGCAATTCCACGAAAGAGTGAACTACTCCCGCTTAATCCCTTTCTCGACTCAAGTGGAATAATGCGAATGAATGGACGATTGGTTCATTCCCCGACTCTCTTTTACAGAGAGAGATTCCCTATAATTCACCCATATGCTGGACGTTTTACTCGTTTGTAGCTCGAGTTTGTGCATTTGGTCTCCATGCACAGCGCTAATCAGCTGCTTTTGCGTCTAATCGGATTAGAGTATTGGGTTCCAAAATTAAAGAACCTAGACTACGGTACACAAGTACAAAGTATGTGTACTTGAGAAGAAGAAGCATTATTCACAGATAATGGCAGCGTTACCACTCGAACGTACCTCCCTCTCAAGACCGTTTGCTACGACTAGTGTGGATTTCGCCAGTCTGTTTGATATTAAGGCATACATTGGTCGCGCATGCCGTATCACAAAGGGCTATGTTTGCGTGTTCGTGTGTTTTGCCACGAAAGCAATACATTTGGAAGCAAGGAGTGACATGACCACGCCTACATTTCTTGCGGCATTTACCCTTTTCTTTTCCCGTCGTGGATGTCCGTCGATATTATTTTCCGACAACGGAACTTCTTTCGTTCGTGCTTCTCGTGCTCTACGAGCTGAGAATTAAAAGTTTCTACGTAACATACATGAGCACGTAGAATCTTCCCATAGACATCAGGATTTGGAATGGCGATTTATTCCTGCTGTATCTCCCCATATGGAAGAGCTATGGGAAGCCGGTGTTAAAAGCTTTAAGGTCCATTTGAAGAAGCTTCCCCCCAATCTGAAATACACTCTTAAAGAATTTATCACGTTACTCTCCCGTATCGAGGGATGTCTCAACTCGAGGCTTATAAGTCCTAGATCTGACAACCCTGTAGACTTATCCCCCCTTACACCGGGTCATTTTTTGATCGGTTCCGCTTTATTGGCACCGGCCGAGCCTGATGTCTTGGACCAACCCTTAATTGTCGTTAATAGATGGCAACTCCTTAAGGTAATTTACCAATCCTTCTGCCTACGGTGGAAGGAGGAGTACCTTAAGGAACTGCACAAACGCACGAAATGGCAGTCCCCAAAGAATGACATTCGCATCGGCGATTTAGTGGTCATACGTAAAGAGCACTTACCTCCGAACGAATGGAGACTTGGACGAGTGCAAAAAACATATCTTGTACGTGTCGCCGATATTCGCACCGCCAAGGGAATCGTAACTCGGCCATTAGTAAAGCTTGTCGCGCTTCCTATATCCACTCCCTAAAATACTCCTGTAACACGACTCTCATCCCGTTTTTTGTTTGTTTTTTTTTTTGTTACAATTTTCCCATGGTGCCAAAATCAAAAACCCCAAAACGACGTAGTCCAGTCCGTCCTCCTCCTGAATTTCGAGACAGAGCTGAAGCACAGAGACGTCCCGATTGCCGTATCTGAGATAAGAATCACCCACTGCGTTTGTGTTCACGATTCTTGGCAATGTCGGTGAAAAAGAGGAGTGATATTGCGAAGCAATTTGGCTATTGCTTCAATTGCTTAGCGTATGCGTACGTGGCACGACGATGCACAAGCATATTGTGATTCCAATTGTGTTCGGCGAAGCATCACACCGTACGAAGAAGGCCCCAAAATCATCAAGAAAGCGCCAATCGGGCACTACTAAAGCTACAACGTCACAGCCGTGCCGATGTACCCCAGCGACTAATCTCACTCCTCCACCCATTAACAACTGTGTCTGCAATCAAACGAAGCCTTCTGCATCTGTGTTGCCTTTTGCCATCGTGCCGATGATGCCCCCTATTCCGCCCATGTACCCGATGCTGTCGCCGAGTGCGTTGTTGGGCAGTATGTCCCGGAATTTTTTCGGAACATCATCCGTCACTTCTTCGTTACCACCATCAGAATGGACGCGCAATATCTTTAGCGGATTTCAAATTTAATTTCTATAACATTCATAACATTTCATTTATATCTTTCTATTATTTTCTCTCGATTTTTCCCTCTGTTTTAATGAATTATATTATTATAAGTTTCTTTATAATTTTGAATTTAATTCATAGCACTTCCCATTATTTTGTAATTTTCTCTATGTATAATTTTGAATTTATTTTATATTATTTCTCTTTTTAATTTTGAATTTATATTATTTTTCTTTCTTTTAATTATTTTCTCCCTATAATTTTTGAATTCACCTTGAATTGATTTCATATTATTTCTCTTTTTTTATATGTTATTGCCCGTATAATTTTAAATTTTTTTCATATACCTTTAATTTTAAGTTACTCCTTTTTGTTATATATTGTTCAACGTCCTGGACATGGATATTACGTCTCCTTTGCAGTAATCCTGCAAGGGGGCGGAATGTCTACGACAGCATAAGATACGCGCACTCCCAAAGTGAACTGGAGTGAATCAGTGGATGGATGGTCTGGCAACCCTGTCGATCTGCTTATTATTCCATGTTCACTTTATCCCTATTCCTATCCCTTCCAATCAATTCCATTCGCTCATCAGTTTATTCCACCTATTGTCTTCTCCTTTTCCCTTTACATTCGTTTTATTTTCCCATAAATCAACATAATTTCAATAGAATTTGTTTTTTCCCGAGAAAAAACATTTATCGCATTTAATTAAAATACTTTATTTATACATAAACTAAAATTATAAAACAAATAAAAAAACCTAACTAAATTAACAAAAATAAAAGTGTGTGTTAAAATCAGTTAAAATCACAAACGACTGATTTACACATCAATCAGTCGTTTGTGAAAACCAATTTTTTCAACGTTGCGGCGTTTCTTGTGTGTATTTTGAAAAAACCAACGAATTTTCTTACAATTTAACCTAAGCAAATAATACATTAGATTTGTATGAATATATATCCACATAAATCGAATGTTAAATTGAAATATAATTAGAGTCAAACCATCGAGTCTTATAAAACATATGTACTACATATTAGTACCCTATATACATACCTCAAGTGCAAACAAAGGGAAGAAAATTACTAAATAAAATTCAATTTCGCTTTCGAACAAAGAAAAGATCCAACGTGCCAACAATATCTAAAGGCAAGTGTGCCTCATCATCGAGCTAACCGGCAACCACTCGCTCCCAGCTGAAACCGTTATAAATATAACGAAATTAGTCTCAATCGACAAATCTCCCGATTTTAGAAGATAGCAGAACTTCCTAAAACTTCTCTCAAATCAGGCAAAGACTTGTATTGCGAAGAATTCTACCAAAAATCTACCTTTCGTAATAAAGATGGTCTCTTTGTTCCCTATCGTTGTCGTTGTCTTTCAGAAGGGCAATTTAACGCGGGCTCAGTTCTTTCGTAAAAAACTGCGGTTACTTAAGACCCCACAATTTAAGATCGAATACGCTTGGGGAATATCTGAATTTAGGGCATATGAACAAAGGGTGTCCACTGAGAGGCGTATTATCGCCCATCCTTAGGAACATCACGGTCAATTCCCTACTCCAGCTTCTGGACTCAAAAGGCATACAGACTGTCGGGTATGCATATGAGATAGCGCTAACGGTGAGCAGTAAGTTCCTGGACACTATTTATGATACCATGAGAGATGCACTCAAAATGGTTGTATGGCTTAGGCTTTTTGGATCGAACATCAACGTGTTCAAGGAAGTAAAGTATATAGGTGTCATCCTGGATAACAAGCAGACTGGGAATAGTCATGTCGATGACAAAATCCAGAAGAGTAAGAGGGTATTGCATCAGTGTAAGAGAGTGTTCGGTCTCATGTGGGAAATTACTCCCAGAGCAGCGCACTGGATCTACACAACGATGGTAAGGCCCTTTATATCGTATGCTGCTGTGGTCTGGTGGCTTAAGGTGACCCAAAAGACCGCGAAAAGCAAATTAGATAGGGTGCAAAGAATGGCTTGTATTGGGATTACCGGAGCTATCCGGACGACCCCAGTAGAAGCATTGAAAGTCTTTCTGGGGCTGTTGCCGTTGGACTTGCATGTTATTAAGTCAGCGGCATTAACAGCATTGCGTCTTAAGACAACCAATAATTGGTATGGATTCAGCACGGAGATAGGGCACAGGAGCATCCTGTCACTGTTATATAGCAGTGTAAAGGAGGCGCAAATATCAATAGAAGGAATGGGCAGGCTGAAGATGAATGCGAAATCACACAGAACACTCATTGAAGGCGGAATCACAAATGATATATGTGAGCAAATTGACATCAGTATTTTCACAGATTGTTCATTAATGGATGGTAGGGCGGATGCACTCTGAATCTGGGAAGATACGTATCGGTCTATCAAGCAGAAATGCTTGGTCTAATGTATGCGCTAGACCATCTACAGGAAGGACAAGTGCAAGGTAAGATAATCTTGCTAGCACTCGATAACCAGGCGGTGGTCAGGCGACGGCAACAACCTACGGTATCTTCTAAGTTGGCGCTCGAATGTGTTCAGAAACTTAACGGGTGTGCTCGTAGTATTGCGATTACTCTTACGTGGGTAAAGGGACACATTGGTATAGAACAAAATGAAGCTGCATACGCCTTAGCTAGACAAGGATCTGAAGCTGAATTTTATGGACCGGAACCAGTAGTTGCTCTTAGCAACGGACGGTGAAGGCAAAGGACAAAGAGTGGATAAAGAAACTCCATCTCACGAGAACTTATCCACATGTAGATAGGCAAAGGTTTCGTTGAGGCCCTCAAAAGACAGTGAATCGCTAAGGGCTCTCAGTCTAGGACGATTGACTTTAAGCTGGTTGACTGCATGGCAATTTCAGGTACCACCTCAGCAAAATGGGTCTTGTTGGAGAGGAGAATGCTGACATTTGCAGATTATGCATGGAAGAGGCAGAGACAGCGGCGCACATAGTGTGCCAGTGTCCTACATTGGCAAGCAAGAGGATGTCCACACTGGGTCGCCAATTTATTGATGAACTCGAAATGTGGAACATACCCCCACAAAAACATGCTTGAAATAATGCGAGATGTTATTATAAGGAAGGAAGTAGAAGAATTCTTCAAACAAACAAATAATTAACACACGATTTGAAGGACGAAAGGGACCCATATAAGTGGTCTGATTCGGCTTATCCCTAAAATATATATAGGGCATATGAAGAGAATTGTTCATAACGTGAATTCAGCTCCCGATTTATCGTACTACTTCCCTCATCGTACGGTGGTGAAACCCGACTGCACGACCACGAAACTTCGTGTGTGTAACAAGAAGACTCGGATGCAAATAAGAGATGCGCTTACTATGAGTGCAAGTTAAAGACTGACTTTATTGAGTTATATGTAGAGTGAAGAGTAATGAATAATGTATGTACAATATAGTATGTATTATAAGCATAACATATGTATTACAAGTATGTATTTGCTTTGAGGAGTATGTTCTCGTGACATTGAGTTATATGTAGAGTGAAGAGTAATGAATAATGTATGTACAATATAGTATGTATTATAAGCATAACATATGTATTACAAGTATGTATTTACTTTGAGGAGTATGTTCTCGTGACATCCCCTCTCTTTTAACAGAAAAATTAGAATGTTTTTTTTTTTTTTTGTGTCCTATGTTTGTGTATGTATGTAAATAAGAAATTTTTTGAATTCATATCTAAAATTATATAATACATATTTGAATGTCTTTAAGTATAATACTTTTAATATTTTGAAGAATCGTATTTATCAACAGGCTTAATTTTTCGTCCGTATCGGGTGACTTTGCTTTGTTCGTCTGCGTTCGGGCTGGAAGGTAGATTTCGAGAATCGTGGCTTTGGAGACGCGCCTCTTCCTCTTCTAAAATTGTATTTTCTTTGTTTTGCTGCGAGGATGCGTGCTCACTATGTGCTTCGAATTCCACTGTTGGAGAAATTGGTGAAGGCATATTTGCTTTTGTTGTATGAAGATGAATGCTATTTCTGCGATACTTTTTTCCATCGGGAGTTTGCACTATGACTGAACGAGGATTTTTGGTCAATTCAACGACTCTGGCTGGTTTCCATTCGCGATGGTTAGTTTTCATTCTGACGTTTTCTCCCATTTTAAATGATGGGCGCGGGGTCGCAACTCGATCAGCGTAGCGTTTCTGGTTCTCACGCAGCTCCTGCAATTCGTCACTCACACCCGTGACGATTTTTGGCATCAAATTTAGCTTCTCATTCGGCAGGATTGTTCGCGTTTGACGGCTAAATAATCGTTGACAAGGGGATTTTAAAACATAATTTCGCGGAGTATTTCGTAGTAGCAACATCGCCAAATATGGATCACTTCCATCGTGCCAACACCTTTTGAGGATACCCTTAGCTGTTTGGACATTGCGCTCTGCGAACCCATTGGATCGGGGATAGTGTGGTGATGAAATTCTGTGTTTGAATTTCCAATTAGTTGCAAAATCTCTAAACGTTTTGCTAGCATACTGTGGCCCACCATCTGATTCAAGGATTTCGGGAATTCCGTGAACGGAAAACCACTGACGTAATAATAAAATAACCTCTGCTGACGTTGCTGATTTTAATTTTCTGAAGTCACTAAATCCGGAGTAGTGATCAGCGATCAGAAGGAAGTCGTCACCTTTAAATTTGAAAATATCTGTTGACACTAATTGGAAGGGATATTCTGGTATGTCACGCAGTATCAAAGGCTCTTTTTGGTTTGCCCGTTGAGTTTGTTGGCATACCGCACACCTGTCAACAAAGTCTTTTATATCAATCGTCAAACCATTCCAGAAGAAGGACTGACGAACACGATGAATGGTTGTGGATATACCAGAGTGTCCAATGTGAGCTTCTGCAATGATAGATTGTATTAAATTATTTGGTACGATAATTTTGTTACCCTTCAATAACATGCCATCCTCATAGGTAATTTCATGATTAAACGGCGCATACTTCTTTATAACTTTTGGTACTTTAGTTTCATCTTCCGCCCATTTTTTCATGATAGCCGCCTTGAGTGTTTGCAATTCAATGTCTGCTGCGGTTTCTCTTAATAGCATTTCGCGCATGCTGTTCCCAATTGCATGAATAAAATATACTGGTTCATCTTTATCGACTTCATTCGCTTCACAATCACGGCTCAAAGCATCCGCGATCGGTATCATTGTTCCTTTTGTGTATTTGATTTTTGGCGAATATTGTAAAATGTCATACAACACACCTTGTAATCGAATTGGTGCGTTCTGAATTGGATTGTTGAAAATCGTTTCAAGGGGTTTATGGTCCGTTTCGATTTCTAATTCCTTTCCGTAAATGTAGTCATGAAACTTTTGGCAACCAAACGGATTGCCCAAGCTTCTTTGCTAATTTGAGGTTGTTTTTGTTGTGATTTTGTAAATGCACGTGTAGCGTATCCCAATGGTTTACCTCCTTGTAAAAGACATGCCCCCATGGATTTGCTGCTGGCATCCACGGACAGTTTCACTGGTTTCGTTACGTCGTAATACGCCAAAACAGGAGTATTTGTCAAAGTACTTTTTATCATTTCAAAAGCTTTTGTATGCTCCGGTTCCCACCTCCATGCATTTTGTTTGCAGAGTAGTGGGCGTAATGGTTCTGTTAGTTGGGATAAGTTGTTCATAAATTTTCCAAGATATGTTACCATGCCCAATAGTCGCTGCAACTCCTTGACACAGGTAGGTTTTTTGAGCAGACATATTGCTTTAACCATGTCCTTATCTGCTTTGTAGCCACCTTCGGTAAAAATATGGCCTAAAAACTTTAACGACTTTTTTTCGTACTCACATTTGTCTTTATTCAATGTAAAGCCAGCGTTTGTTAACCTTTTAATCACTTTACGTGTCGTTTCTTTTAATTCACTTAGTGTTGGTGCATGTAGGAAAATATCGTCCATAGCTACCTCACATCGCTCTATGCCTTCTAAAGTTCGATTCATAACCTCGCAGAACACTTCTGGCGCTGACGAGATTCCGAATGGCATACGAAGATAGCTAAATCGACCCCACGGCGTGGAAAAGGTTAAGTATTTTGAGGTTCGTTCTGTGACCTTGATTTGCCAAAATCCTTTCTGACAATCGAGTTTAGTGAAGAACCTGCTACCATGTATTTTTGCTGCTACTTGTTCGACCCTTTTCATCGGGTAAATTCGGCGTTTAATGTTTTTGTTCAACTCTGTCGGGTCCATACACACACGTATTTTACCTTTATTGACTACTAGCATTGGACTAACTGCTGGTGTAGGCTCGCTGACGCTCTTAATCACGCCCAATTTTATCATGTTTTGTAATTCTTGTTTGACGCTTTTTTCCATTGAATATGGAACTCTTCTCGCAGGTATAATTTTGAAGTTCGGGCTGTCTATGAAATCTATATCGTATTCAAAGTTATTGCAACACCCTAGCTGATTAACACGCTTGACGAAACCTAAGTCTTCACAATCGTCGCCACCTAAAATCGCTTGTAAGCTCTTTTCAATGACTTGAAAACGTACCAACTTTTCAACATTGTTTATTTTGCGCAGTGTGCGACACTTAATGTTTGTTTCGCCCAATACTTTTATAAAGCCACCGTTATATGCCTTTAATCGTTTTATATCACTTGGATTTATGGGGGCGCCGAGCTTGTTTACTATTTTTCGTGGCAGCACATTGCAAAATGCCCCAGTGTCTAACCTCATTTTAAGTTCATAATCACCAACACGTACTTTTTCTGTCCATCTTTCTTCATTTTCTTTTGACTTAGCGGTGCTATTGATATTGCCGACGAATCGGAACTCTGAGTTTTCGCTATCGCTTTCGTCATCACTTTCTATTGCATTCACATCTTTATTTCTTTTGTTTCTCTTATTTTTCATAGAATATTCTTTTTTGTTGATTTTTGACCTACACGCGACTTTGAAGTGGCCAGTTTTACCACACCGTGCACATTCTTTCTTGTAAGCTGGGCAATTTTTTGGCCCATGAGCTGTTTTGCAGCGATTGCAATTAAACATTTTATCAATTTTGTTAACTTGTATTGACGAGCCGGCTCATTCAGTTCGTGTATTTGCTTTGTTGTTCTTTCAGCAGTGCGACATATTTTTATTGCCTTTTCCAGAGACAGATTGTCTTCAATCCAAAGTTTTTGTCTGGTATCGTCCGAGCAAATACCGAGTACTATTTGGTCCGTCAAAAATTCATTATCGTTATTAAAGTCGCACCTTCGTACTTGTTCGCGAATTTTCTGCAAAAAATCGTCGAACGCTTCATTTTCTTGTTGTTTGATATGATGAAATTGATATCGTTCGTATGTTTTATTACGCGTTGGTACAAAATGCTCTTTAAGTTTCTTTTTAATTTCTGTTAAACTAGCTTTTTGGGCCTCGGTCAGACCCAGGTTGTTAATTAAACGAATACCGTCGCGTCCAATGACAGTTTTGAAATTTGCTAATTGAATTGGCGCTTCTTCGTCGTTGACCTTCGCTGCAAGGGCATAGCATTCGTACGACTCCAACCACTCACTCCACTCGCGTGCCATGTCCACATCGTTGTCTATTAGCAATGGTTTTGGTGGTTTTACCATTATGATTTAGTATATTTTTCCTTTCTCTTATTTACGTCGATATTAAAATTTCTGATTATTATTTTTTCGATGCGTTAGGCAAAGAGTCTTTCTGCACTTCAATTAATCAATTATTTCTGCACTTTTCCCCCACGTTATTTCGAACAAACGGGTTTCGGCACCATGTAACAAGAAGACTCGGATGCAAATAAGAGATGCGCTTACTATGAGTGCAAGTTAAAGACTGACTTTATTGAGTTATATGTAGAGTGAAGAGTAATGAATAATGTATGCACAATATAGTATGTATTATAAGCATAACATATGTATTACAAGTATGTATTTACTTTGAGGAGTATGTTCTCGTGACAGTGTGGTCTTCAATGAATCTAGCCGAGCAAGCTGGCGGAAGTTGGTAGTCAAACATTCAGCGGGATTGTTGAACCATCTTTCCTATCCAGTAATAACAAACATGGCTACTGTTTGGGAGTCTCTGATGTAGATGATGTGTTCATTGAGTTTCCGTGTGAGGAATCAAAAAAAGGAAAACTCATTTTACTTGTAGACTCTGGGGCAGATACCAGTTTAATAAAGTCATCAGTAATTTATGAATCTGTTAGCAAGAAGCGACCTTTAAGGAAAAATCTTAGTGGTGTATTCGGAGGATTTGTCACCACATTATGGGCAATAGCAGTCCAACACGATAGGACTAAAGATGTGATTTTAGAACTACACATAATCTCTGAACATAGAGGAATACCTGCTAATGGAGACAATTTATGGAACCGATCGGTTAACAATACTATGAAAAAAAAGCTGATTTTCTTCGGTGAATGAAAACAGCATTTTATGACTTTACCGCTCAAACCGTTGATCGAGGGTAATAGAATACTACACACCAGTGAGATTGTAGTACCTGGGAGAACTATGAAGGTAGTCCCCATGAAAGTAAATACGATTTTCGAAACAATTATACTAGAGAAACAGAAAGTATCTCCTGGAATATATTTAGGTGACACATTGGGCAATGTGACGGACAACACAAGCGAAATTCACATCTCAGTGTCGCTGTATACTTCTTCTAAAAGTCCTTCTCGAGAAGCGAGCAGGTAATGTTTTAAGTAAATAAACTGAAATGAGTTACAAAAATGCAAACACTAATAATTTTCAATTGATTTGAATTTAGTACACATCTAGATAATAGTCGAGTCAATTAATTGTTAGAACGATGATGCAACCGTTGACTTTGAAATCAGCGGATTGTGAGTTCAAATCCAGTCGAGGGTATATTTTTTATTTATATATTTTTTTTTTGTTTTTTTTTTTTTTTCATTACAATATTTTTACAATATTTTCGAGAAAATCATTTTTAGTCAAGAATATTGTAGTATATGTGGTGCAACTGTAAAGTGCTAGCTTTACGATCGGAGAACCCACGTTTGAACCCATGAACGAATCGAGAGAATTTTTTTTAGACATATGTTGTAATTCTCATATCGGAATCACATTTTGCATTGAATGAAAAAATGTTGCCATTACTGGACTGCTTGAAAAAAAACTCCTGCTGAAAGCTGTTCTATGGAATGCATTCAAATGTGTCCCGTTTCATATAAAAAAGAATTAAAGATAGAATCCAGATGGTAAGAGCTTCTGTATTCCAAAAAAGGCGTTCTGTAATCGCTTTTACTCCTTCTATTTTCTACTTGGACATATGAGAATTCGCTATGGAAAAATCTCAGAATGAAACAACATCATGCAATTATTCTTTTTTCTTTTAATGTTCTAACTCCCTCGCACACATTGCATGCATGTGGATGGTGAAATTTTGAGAAAAACAAAATGAACAAAAGAAACAAAACTGATTTTAAGGTTGTCATTATTAATTGCTACAGACATATGCACAAAGCACAGAATCTTTATATGTTGCCGTAGCTCAGTGGTTACCGCGTTGAAGTTCTGATCTGTAGATTGTGTGTTCGATCCACGGCTGTGGAAGCAGGTTTTGAATATCTAAAGGACTTTTCTTTAAAATGGTAGTCCACCTATCGGTAAACAATTTGACAATACTTATGGTAAAAATAGTAAACAAAGAGTTCTATTACAAAGCTCAGCGAAGTAAGTGTACTCTGCTTAGTACTTTAATAACTTTGTTTAATGTAAGAATTTATGTTGTTTTTAAGAAAATTTTATGTAATAAATTTTTTTAATGAAAAAAAAGGTATATATTAATAAAAACTTGATTGCTATTTGCGGGATTTGGACCCGGGTGTTCCCCAATGGAGAGCTTCGGTCTAACCACTTTGCTACTTCACTGTCTGTACGACGTTGGCTAAAAAGTATTTTTATTTTGCACTATTTAAATTGAGAGATGTAAAATCACACTAATTAATCTATACTAATCAATTTGGCAGTATGCTTCTTCCAGGAATGTTTGTTCAAAAACAAACAAAATAATCAACAACCATGTATGTGTAATATTGTATGTGCATGTGAATTAATATAGAAATAACAATGAATTGATCTACTGAAGAAATTACAATTTAAAATAGTAAAATAATAAAATGAGCTTTACACATTTGACCCCCCCTATTACCCACGTGTGCTTTTGTTTTGTATATCAAAGACCAAATCGAAAATCAGAAAGTTTCCGATTCTTCCTCTTACTCAACAAACGACAGCAAAACCAACAACAAATACGCAGGCGTATATGGGTGTTTGTACCAACGCGAGTGAAATCGGCGATAGACGAACAATTTAATGTGTTGGCTGCTGAACAAGCGCAAATTGACACAATCTTCAAAAATTCAATCGCATGATCGCTGTGTTGCCGATCTCGTGCATTTATCAATGAAAAATATACAATTCTGCGTCGCATGTGTACACTTATATTTTACGTAGTACAATATGTATAAAACGAATAATGAGAGCATAGAAAGAAACAGATGATACGAGTTGATTTGTTTGCTGTAGGTAAATATGGGATGATCTCTTATTGCAATTCACCTGATAGTTAAACATTTTTATAAGAATTAATTATTGTAAACAAATAAAATTTTAATAAAACAATCATGTTACATGATAATTTCATTAATTCTTATTACCTACATATTTTTAATAAAATTTTGGTATTCATTAATTTCTGATAAAAAATAAAGTACAGTATTACATATTATTACATTCTTGTGTACCAGGTGTACAAGCTTAAATCCGTTGTTTGCTCGTAGATGGCGTTAGTGAGCATATTGAGCTATTTTCGACTCTGCGTTCTTTTTTTATGAGTTCGACATCTGTTTATATCAATTAGTAAACATCATCAGTGATTTAATACAACAACAACATACATTTTTCCTCGTATAATCATGTCTAGTTTCGTTCCAGAAAAAGAGCACATGCGAGAAGCTCTACTTTTTTGCTTCAATTTGAAGAAATCTTCTGCTGAGTCGCATCGAATGCTTGTGGAGACAGTGCGCTATCGGAAACCACTTGCAGAGACTGGTTTCGTTGGTTAAAAGAAGGCCATTTTGACTTGAGTGACAAGATGAGTGAAAATAGACCCAGAAAAGTAGATTAACATGATTTGCAGGCTCTTTTGAATGAGGACGACAAACAAACCAAAAAATGCTTGCCGAATAGTTAGTTGTTACTCAACAAGCCATTTCCATACGTTTACGAGCCATGGAGAAGATTCAAAAATTTGGAATTGGGTACCCCATGAATTGAACGATAGGCAGATGGAGCGACGCCAAAACACATGCGAAATCTTTCTTGCTAGACAAAAAAGAAAGTCGTTCCTGCATCTTGTGGTGACTTGCGATGAAAAGTGGATATACTTTGAGAATTCTAAACGAAAAAAATCGTGGGTCGATCCCGGCCAACCAGCAACTTCTTCTCCACGACCAAATCGCCTTCGACGCAAGGTGATGCTGTGCGTTTGATGGGATCAGCAGGGTGTCATCTACTACGAGCTGTTGAAACCTGGTGAAACTGTCAATGCTCACTGCTACCACCAACAACTAGTGAAATTGCGCCGTGCTTTGGGTGGAAAAAGGCCTGGTTATGAGCACAGACATGAAAAGCTCCACGACAACACCCCATCGCACACGTTGGACACACTCAATTGGGAGGTGCTACCTCATCCCGCTTATTCACCAGACCTGTCCCCTTCTGACTATCACCTGTCGATGGGTCACACGCTCGCCGGACAGCACTTCGATTCGTATGAAGACGTCGGAAAATGGCTTGACGAGTGGTTTGCCTCGAAAAATGAGGAATTCTTTTGGCATGTATACACAAATTGCCCGAGAGATGGGAAAAATGTAGAGCTACGTGCTCTTATAGCTTTTGCGACTCGACCAATAAGTCATCCAGGTATACAAAGAGATGTGTTTTCAAATGATATGGGATCACCTTATCCATCAATCGGCACATTGGTTGCAGTGCATTACACAGTCCAAAGGGCATACGCATAAATTGGTATAATGGCCGATTGGGGACAGTGAATGCCGTTTTAAGTCTGGACTCTTAGGATAAACCTATCAGCCAGAAGGCGTCCTTTAAGTCTATTTTAGAAATACAGTTGACAGGTGGTAGCAGTGATAAAATACCTTCGATATTTGGAATCGGGTATGCGCCTTTAACCGTTACCTCATTGAGTCGGCGAGAGTCTAAGCAAAACTTTACTTTGTCTGGTTTGACAATCAGAAGGCGCGGTGACGACCTGATCCGTCGGCTTTCTCAAGAACTCCGAGTTCGAGCATACGATATACCTCGGCACAAGGAGCTTCTTCCATCGCCGAGAATATTGGGTAATATATTAGCTTTATCGGCGTGCCTTTTCCGGTATCTATCTTATGCTCAATCAAGGAGGTCCTGCCTAAACCCTCTTGATCAAGAGAGGCAAATCGCGGAAATTGCTATTTCAAGATGCCATCGCTAAGACGAAGTGAGAATTAAGGAATGTGTGTCTTTCTCTAAAGCAGATATTTAATTTGACTCGATATTTGGGACAATTTTCAAACCGAAAATGCGCCTAAAATCCATGTCACATAATACATTATTAATAACGCTTGGTACAACAAGAAAATCAGCGATATTGACCGCTCTACTTGTTGTCTTTTACCATCAGCAGTTTTTACATTACCTCGATTTTTTTGTATTTGCTCTCTGGATCACTTAAGATTTTTAAGGTTAAATTTAAGCTAATACAGCTCTTGTCAATCTACTATCAAGAAGTGGTAAATAAATATTACCAATAAAAGCGTAAGGACGAATATCAGCATTAAGATACACAAGAGATGAAATTCCTGATTAGCTTAGAGCCTTCTTTTCTTTTCAATAAGTTTTCGTACGCAGACTAGATCGACATTTTCTTATATTCGGCTAGTCGCACGTGATATGGTCGAAAGTGTTTGCTTGTACGAAGTATGTCATGGTCAGAGGTATTGTTAGTATAAGAATTTTTCGAAATAATTTGTAAATCTGAAGAGACAGTATTTGAGTTTTGTGCTAAGTCTTGGTTATTTAAAATTTTTACTTTTGGTATTAATTCCGAGGACGGTTCATCGGATGTCCGTTCGGTAGTTGACGAACATCCGGCTTGTAGGTATATAAAGTGCCAAAACCATATCAAAATACGCGATGCGGCTGTGAACAGTCGTGGTATCTGTGACCGATTTAATCGCAATTCCTCAAGTCTAACATCCAATTCGCTTTGACGAGAGCTTGTATTATGCAAGTCTCTAAAAAACTTCTCATGTGTTCGTACCTAAACGAAGTAAAATCGAGAATGTCTAAATGTAAAAGCTCATATCTCACGTCTGCTGTTAGATTTCGGATAAGAGTTTCCTCAAGTTCTTCTTCCCTCATTTGTACTCGCAACCTATCATACATGCTGGTTACCGAATCAAGTAATTCCTCAAAAGTCTCTGTGGATTTTTGCTTCCTTTTCCATATATCATCCCCTATTTCAGAGTCGGTGGAATAATCTTTAAATTGTCGACGCAGTACCTGACATAGACTGAACCAGTCTAAGTTATCGATTTGCATGTGGTTTCGTCTATACCATTGTAAAGCTCTTCCGTCAAATAAAGCGTGCACATGCTGACATGTGTGCATAAAACTTCAAAATTTTCATTTAAATTGGTCTACCGATATTTCGTCATTCGTTCCGCTAAATTTAAATTGTCAATTTTTTATTAAGCTCAACAACTTTTCATTGGCAAATGAGGCTCTTCCTATCCCTATGATCTCACCTCTGTAACGCGGTACAGAATCGTCATGAACCTTTGTGTCATTATAAGGCATCTCATGTGGAAAGTTTGGTGGTTCATTATATACTGACTGTGAAGAAGATGGCGGAGACTCTCGACCTACATTCATATTCTGCACCAATTGCTGTAACTGGTTATTAATTTTGTCAAGTATTTCGCTGAGAAAATGGTCTAAGGACTGAACAATTAGTTGCTGAACTTGACGCTCTGACAAGTTTTCAGGTGCGGATGTCTGGGTATTCGTTGAGGTGAATATCCATTACAAAAGTATCACAAGGCTTGGCATTATTTTGCGTGAACAGACGATTGACCGGTCTACACACTGTCCCTATACTACGATTTGGTGGTGGTTGTGATCTATTGTCTTGGTTACCTGGTTGAATATCTCCTACCTCTGCCGTATTGCATACTTGGCTACAGACCGGACATATTGGGTTTGTATCTAACCATGTTCGGATGTATTACAAGTGAAAATTATGTTTGCAACTTGTTTATATGCATTCAGAGTTAGCTAGTGCGTCACTACAAATAATGTATATGGTGGAATTCATAGCATCCCCTCCAGCACCAGTAGTTGTGGCTTTTGGGCTACGAGTCAAAGGCATTTCATCAAAAAATATTTGAATTTCATAGATATCTTAAAATTAAGGAAATAATAGAAATTGATGACAAGCGAAGAAGAAATTGTTATATATGTTAAGTAAGCAATTTCAAAATTATGCTGAATTTAACAAAAAAAAATGTAGCAAGATTTTTAGGGTTTCTTGGTAATATTTTAGTATATTTCCGAACTCATCCAGAAACATAAGATCTTCAAAAGCATACGCTAAACAAATGAAGTGATATCTCTGTGACGATATTAACTGATGGTATATAATCCATTTTTGAACAATCCAATCTATAAAATATCGAAACGAAACGTGTTCATGAATGCTCCATATGCTGATCAGAATGATGAATATACAGAATGATCCATATGCTGCACAATGCTGCAAATTTCATCTAGCCCGGTAATTATAACAACAAACGCACTTGCCAGAAAAAAAGGAGTACTAGTGAGTCAGCGGTTAGCATCCGAAATCGCCCAGATTACTAAAATTCCAGCATTATCACTTAGACCCGAATACGAAAGTTAGATCGTAAAGGTAATAATGTAGAGCTAACATACCAGTTGTAAAAGAAACAGTTGTTTTCATATTTTATACAACTCGTATGGTCTCGTTCCCCACGTTGAGCTGCAAAATTTATGTAACAAACCTTCTGCCTAACTGCGGCAGGAACCAAAAATTAACCAATTTAAATATGGGTAGGTGTATGATTTGGGTGCTGTAGCTGTAGCTGTAGCTCAGTGGTTAGTGTGTTGGCCTTCTAATCTGTAGGTCGCGGGTTCAATCCCCGGCTGAAGCATAACAAATTTAATATCGAAAAGATATTTCTTTCGAACAATACCCACCTGTTGGCAGGAAATTGGCAATTCTTCCAGCAGTAACAATTTGCCATGAAAAAGCTTCTGAAAGAACTCTGTGACAAAGCTCAGAAAATGTGATGTCACAAGGATTCTGCCCTTCGGAACCGGCTAAAATAAATAGGTCCCTTCTAATACTGTCCAAAATTTAACATGCACAATAGTAATGGAGGAGAAGCTCGGCCAAAAAGCCCTTCGGGGCTTATAAGTGCCACATATTTATTCTTTTTTTTTAGGTGTATGATTAGGGAGCGGATCTGCATACCTAGCATTGCTTCAGCTTAGCTCAGGGCAAGTGGGAGTGGGCTTGCTCCTTCTTCATACCACGAAGTTAGTACAAAAATTTACAGAATGCAGAATATAAAACAACAAAAAAATACCGATGTCAATGAACATCAACCAGCTAAAAAGGTATAATAATCAAAAGCAATAAAACAAGGGCACTAGACAAATTCCGACAGACATCAGAGATTTAAGCACAAGTAAACCAACTGCAACCATACGATAGGGCGAAAAAGGTGTGACTTGCCCGTTGATCTATACCCACCCAACCATGTTAATGATTGAAGAGTTTTGTTTTCATTAACCCGTTATATTTTTAAATTTATCAGCAATAAGCTAGTCTTCTTCTAAATTTACATGTTATTTAGTTGTTAAAACGAAAGAGCTTGATTTAATGTTTGTAATAATATATATTAATTAATAGCTTTATGAAAGTATTTTCTCATATATTTGTACCTAATGTATGATTCGATTGTTGAACTTACATGTATACATGTTAAAAGTAAAATATAAACTGTTAATGAAATTGTCGGGTCACTTCGCCAAAGTATACACATTTATCATATACACAATCATATACTTGTATAAATGTATATACACATTTAGTTAGGCGAATTCAATTTTGTAACAAGTGTTAAATAATGTTAACTCAATCGAATTTAATACTTTATACATACTAAATTTTTAGAAGCGCTTTGGAAGGCGTTATCGTTTGCACCGTTTGCGCTGCGGTTACGTTGTTACTATCGTTGTTGTTAGCGCCAATGATGTTATTGTTGTCGCTGCTGTTTTGGTTCGCTCCCATTCAATATATAAGAGGCGCAGTATTATTCGATCTAGCAACATTTCCACAGCTTCCCATTTCACTTCTGATTTCTTGTACATTTCTTGTGGATAGGGGATAGCGGGGATCCTACGCCATGCTGAAGTGCTTTTCTTTCTTCGCTAAAGTGATCACATTGGAAGACCACGTGCTCTGCGTTTTCAACCATATTGGGGCAGTTCGGACAGTAAGGTCTAATAACTGGAAACAGTGAAGATATTCAAAGCAACATCCGCTGAGCATCTGCGTAAGATAGAAATCTGTATCGCCGTGCTTCCGTCTCACCCACTGCTTCAGGTCCGGGATAAGTTTGTATATCCAGCGGCCTTTGTGTGACTCTTCCCATCTTTTTTGCCACTTTGTCATTGATCGCGAGCGTTCCGTTTTTTTTGCTCTAGCGTCGGTTTCACTCCTTGCCTATTGTAGAGGTAACTCAGCTATCTTTCGTGAATATCGGCTGGCTTTTTTCCGGGGATAACACATTTGTCGACCTATACTGTTCTTTATGCACATGCAGCTCGTAATGCGCTGCGCCTGTGTGCCTGGGAAACCTCCCGCATGTGGGTTTTCTTAACTCTTGCTAATATAGGCGTTGCATAAAATACAAAAGTCCGCTACTCCCTGAGGACCACCTATGTTAGGAAGAATCCGCGTAAGTACGCCGTTGACAGCCGCCACTTTAGTGCTTACTGCAGTTAGATGAAGTTTAAAACTTAGTTTCGAATCAATCCATAAACCCCCTTATTTTATTGCCTCTTGCGACTGTATATTGTGGCCACCGATTGTAAGATTCATCGTCTTCTTCTGCACTTTGTAACACGTGACTTTTGTTTCTGCTGATGGCTTGCAGGCGACTACTTTAAGCGAGCGGTCGAAAACAGACAGCCTCGCTTAAAGCAAGAGCATTGGTTGGTTTTATTACCTTTTTATACCCTGCATAATGTAATATGCAAGGTATATTCATTTCGGTCAGATGTTTGTAACCACTTGAAGGCATCTCCGGAGATATAGAAAAGTATATATATTTGTGATCAGCGCCGTTTAAATTTTCGATTTAAAGATGTCCGTCCGTCCATTACCTGGCTGGTTCGCACGATAACTTGAGCAAATATTGAGCTATTTTGACGAAATAGCATAAGTAATCTATGATCCAAGTACGGAGAGGATTGATATTGGGCATGATCGGTCAATAGCCACGCCCACACCAATTATTTAAAGCGACTAACCTCGGAATTTTCAAAATTTTTAACTTGCTATAACTCACTTTATATACCATTTGACACAATAATATTTAGCACATAGCGTTACATTATACTTTATACTGCTACATAACCTTACCAGAAACGGGCGAGCTACGCTTACTTTTTATAGTAGCTCCCATACAAAGTGTCTGTACTTCTTTTAAATTGAAACAGCTGTAACTTCTACAATCTTCTGTCTAGAATAACCATAACTGACGCTTAGATTAATATGGCAAAAAATCAGCGTGTCACGCCCACTCCTCCTTGGGTCTCCCATACAAAGTCGAGGGAATTAAACTAAAATTTTAAGCTCCATAACTTACAAACCATTTAGCGTAGAACAACGAGATTTAAGGTATGGATTAGTATTGTAAGAGCAACTAGGCTCACAGGAAATAGGCGCGCCACGCCCACTGTTCATAGTAGTACAAAATGATTGAAATTCTGTTAAATTGAAACAGCTGTAACTTCTGCAATCTAGAATAACCATAATTGACACTTAGATTAATATGGTAGTCGAAATTAATCTGGCAGAAAATCAGTGTGCCACGCCCATTTCTTATTAGGTCTCCCATACAAAGTTACAAAAATTTTAAAAAAATTTTAACGGTTATAACTTGCAAACTATTCATCGTAGAACAACCAGATTTAAGGTGTGGATTAGTGTTGTAAGAACAACTAGTCTCACAGAAAATGGACTCGCCACGCCCACTGTTTATAGTAGTCCCCATACAAAATGACCGAATTTCTTTTAAATTGAAATAGCTGTAACTTCTGCATCCTTCTGTCTAAAACAATCATAATTAATACTTAGGTTAATATGGTAGTTGTACATAATCTGGCAAAAAATCAACATGCCACGCCCACTTCTTAATGAAAAAAAATTAAAAATTTAACAAAATTTAAACCGCTATAACTTACGAACTATTCAATGTAAGACAATCAAATTTAAGGTGTGGATTAATATTGAAAAATTAATTGGATTTACAAGAAAGAGGTAAGCCACGCCCAATTTAAATTATCTCTTTTAGAACCCTCATAACATACAAAGTACTTCGTCAAAGTCAATCATATTTCGGGTGTAAATTAGTAGTATATGCAAAAATTGTTTCTCAAAAAGTGGAAATAAAAGAAAAAGATGGATATTCGAGTAAACTTTTTATATATATATCTACATATGCAGGGTATAATTTGGTCGGCCCAGCCGACTGTAAGGTGATTTTTTTCTGATGCCTTATGTCGGCAAGTCATACACCTTTCGTACATCTCCATGTATAAAGCATTTAGGAATTATGTAGTGTAAATATCCTATGATGCTACATTTTACGTTCAGTGAAAATTCATTTGATTGTTTCTTCTTTCTCTGTCGTCACAGCGATTGACTACACGAGTATGTGTATGTGTGTATACATATGTTATATTACTGTATGATGACAATAAGGAGAAGAAGAAGCATCAAATGAACTTTTCTATGATACACATATTTGCTATGGTTTGTTTATTGTTGGTACGTTGAATATTTTAATGATTTATGGAGTGTTCGTAGGTAGATATGTAAAAGGTTGTAACAGGCTTAGTTTTAGTCTGTTACAACTTATGAGAACAGCCTTTTATGCCGCTAACTCTAGTCTCGCTACTGCATAATTACATTTAGCCTCCAAGTGGTTTAGCCGTCTATCTACCACCACCAGGGCGATGTCATCGGCATACCCTACAATGGTCGCCTTATCCGGAAGTTTCAATTTCAGAACTTCATCGTACATAGCATTCCACAACATTGACTTCAGGACTGATTTTTGTGCGACACCGCCGGTAACTACGTGTTTATTTGGGCCTACCTCGGTGTCTATTGTAAAATCTCTTTACTGAAATAACTTCGAATGGTTCGTAGCAAATAGTTCGGTACTTTCATATACGTTTTTCATGTCGAGCGTGATGACTGCGCGGAATTTCATTACAGCATGTCCGCCGTTGATAGCTTCCTTCGCTATATTTGTCACCATTCTGATGGTATTCACCCTTGACCTTGCACGTCAGAAACCAAATTACTTGTCGGAGAGACTCGTGGGTCCTTCGAAGTATTACTAGAGGCGCTAGCTTATTATACGCTCAAGTACCTTCCCTACTGTATCCAGCATGCATAGCGGCTGGTATGCAGATGGTTGATCTGGCTGTTCTCTAGGTTTAAGTAGCAGCACGAATCGCTGTAATTTCCATCGCGTTGGAAAAATTCCTTCGGTAAGACACTTAGTATACATATCCGCAAAAATGTGCGGTTCAGCACATACTGGAGCTTTGAATGCAATATTGGGGACATCATCTGGACCTGAGACCTTGCTATCCTTAATGCAACCTAATGTGAGTAACACCTCCTCTGATGTAACCGGTGGTACGTTCGTTGGCAATTCCAAAGCATATTCTCGGTTGCCCATTTCCTCCTGTGGTGGGAACAGCGCCAGCATGACTTGCTTCAGGAGAATTGGACACGTTTGTTGTGGAGCTCTCGACCCCTTTACTTTGCGCATAACGGTTTTATAAGTCAAGGCTCATGGATCGTGGTCAGCACTCTCTCTTAGTTACTTAAAGCAGCGGTTTTCGCTCTATTCAATTGCTCTTTTGAGGTCCAGCTTTCGCGCACTGTACTCTACATGCAAATCATTCTATGTAGTCGCGCTCTATGCGATCTACGTCGCGCTCTTATGCAGCTTATGCAGGCTATGCATATATCCGCTATCTCCGTGGGCCACCAGTAAGCAGGTTGTCGCTTGCCACTAGCTTTGCATACATGATTATACTCCCATGCCATTTCCATTTCTTCTGCTGTTCTGTGGACCGGTTTGGTTGCTGTATTTTGTTGATTATTTCCTGATGTGTACCTGTTTCTCTGTTTTTCAGAGTCTGTCATCCAGTTATGTGAGTCGATGTCTTTATATATAGTAGTGCTACGTCCACCTTGTTTTCAGCAACCGTTTGTCACAGTACGTCTTAAGTATTAAGTTGAAGAACCTTCACTATGTCATTTTTCGCGCCACTTCTTAATAACGCGGACACTTTGTCGCTACCAGCTGCATGCGCTCCCACGCATAGTGCACATTTTACAACATTCTTGCAGATTACTGCCTATAGAAGAGCACACCTTCTAAACACCTTCTATAGCCTACAAAGAATCTTACGGTCCGGTTTTTACAGGTGGTCTCAACATGATCGTATGTCCACCACATACAACATCTCGCGCACCCATTGTAAATTGATGTGTCCAAGTGCCAGAAGTCTTATAGCATCTTCCGCATTGAACGATATATATGCAAACTGTGCACCGCCGTAGGTACATTGCATACTCTTGATAGAAGACGAGCCTGGTTTCTTCACCTGAGGAGGTACACAGTGTGCATATATATCGCTGCATATATAGCAGAGCAGGCGCTGGTTTCTTCACTTGCGCCTGCTCTGCTATAGCATGAAGAAGCTCTGCATCCGTACTCAGCCCAGTGATAAGGCTCTTGCATTGGACTGTAATAGTATGCATCTTCACATAGACTATTGCAATACTTTTCAAGGCCTATCCCATAGCTATGTGATAGCTAGTTGTCCGCATATGTCGTGTCCTCTCCACTTCGCTCGATTACAGTCGCATCTGGCCTGAACCTGATACATTTGTTGTTTTTCGGCGAATTTCTCTTCTTTTGAACTTGTGTCCGTTCTTCTTTTGACTTCGAAGATATCCTGTGGATGAAGAGACTCGAGATCTCCTTTCCTCTTCTTTGCAGCTAGAGATTTTGCAAATTTTAAAAATTAACCAATTTAAATATGGGTAGGTGTATGATTTGGGTGCTGTAGCTGTAGCTGTAGCTCAGTGGTTAGTGTGTTGGCCTTCTAATCTGTAGGTCGCGGGTTCAATCCCCGGCTGAAGCATAACAAATTTAATATCGAAAAGATATTTCTTTCGAACAATACCCACCTGTTGGCAGGAAATTGGCAATTCTTCCAGCAGTAACAATTTGCCATGAAAAAGCTTCTGAAAGAACTCTGTGACAAAGCTCAGAAAATGTGATGTCACAAGGATTCTGCCCTTCGGAACCGGCTAAAATAAATAGGTCCCTTCTAATACTGTCCAAAATTTAACATGCACAATAGTAATGGAGGAGAAGCTCGGCCAAAAAGCCCTTCGGGGCTTATAAGTGCCACATATTTATTCTTTTTTTTTAGGTGTATGATTAGGGAGCGGATCTGCATACCTAGCATTGCTTCAGCTTAGCTCAGGGCAAGTGGGAGTGGGCTTGCTCCTTCTTCATACCACGAAGTTAGTACAAAAATTTACAGAATGCAGAATATAAAACAACAAAAAAATACCGATGTCAATGAACATCAACCAGCTAAAAAGGTATAATAATCAAGAGCAATAAAACAAGGGCACTAGACAAATTCCGACAGACATCAGAGATTTAAGCACAAGTAAACCAACTGCAACCATACGATAGGGCGAAAAAGGTGTGACTTGCCCGTTGATCTATACCCACCCAACCATGTTAATGATTGAAGAGTTTTGTTTTCATTAACCCGTTATATTTTTAAATTTATCAGCAATAAGCTAGTCTTCTTCTAAATTTACATGTTATTTAGTTGTTAAAACGAAAGAGCTTGATTTAATGTTTGTAATAATATATATTAATTAATAGCTTTATGAAAGTATTTTCTCATATATTTGTACCTAATGTATGATTCGATTGTTGAACTTACATGTATACATGTTAAAAGTAAAATATAAACTGTTAATGAAATTGTCGGGTCACTTCGCCAAAGTATACACATTTATCATATACACAATCATATACTTGTATAAATGTATATACACATTTAGTTAGGCGAATTCAATTTTGTAACAAGTGTTAAATAATGTTAACTCAATCGAATTTAATACTTTATACATACTAAATTTTTAGAAGCGCTTTGGAAGGCGTTATCGTTTGCACCGTTTGCGCTGCGGTTACGTTGTTACTATCGTTGTTGTTAGCGCCAATGATGTTATTGTTGTCGCTGCTGTTTTGGTTCGCTCCCATTCAATATATAAGAGGCGCAGTATTATTCGATCTAGCAACATTTCCACAGCTTCCCATTTCACTTCTGATTTCTTGTACATTTCTTCTGGGGATCCTACGCCATGCTGAAGTGCTTTTCTTTCTTCGCTAAAGTGATCACATTGGAAGACCACGTGCTCTGCGTTTTCAACCATATTGGGCCAGTTCGGACAGTAAGGTCTAATAACTGGAAACAGTGAAGATATTCAAAGCAACATCCGCTGAGCATCTGCGTAAGATAGAAATCTGTATCGCCGTGCTTCCGTCTCACCCACTGCTTCAGGTCCGGGATAAGTTTGTATATCCAGCGGCCTTTGTGTGACTCTTCCCATCTTTTTTGCCACTTTGTCATTGATCGCGAGCGTTCCGTTTTTTTTGCTCTAGCGTCGGTTTCACTCCTTGCCTATTGTAGAGGTAACTCAGCTATCTTTCGTGAATATCGGCTGGCTTTTTTCCGGGGATAACACATTTGTCGACCTATACTGTTCTTTATGCACATGCAGCTCGTAATGCGCTGCGCCTGTGTGCCTGGGAAACCTCCCGCATGTGGGTTTTCTTAACTCTTGCTAATATAGGCGTTGCATAAAATACAAAAGTCCGCTACTCCCTGAGGACCACCTATGTTAGGAAGAATCCGCGTAAGTACGCCGTTGACAGCCGCCACTTTAGTGCTTACTGCAGTTAGATGAAGTTTAAAACTTAGTTTCGAATCAATCCATAAACCCCCTTATTTTATTGCCTCTTGCGACTGTATATTGTGGCCACCGATTGTAAGATTCATCGTCTTCTTCTGCTTTCGTGCACTTTGTAACACGTGACTTTTGTTTCTGCTGATGGCTTGCAGGCGACTACTTTAAGCGAGCGGTCGAAAACAGACAGCCTCGCTTAAAGCAAGAGCATTGGTTGGTTTTATTACCTTTTTATACCCTGCATAATGTAATATGCAAGGTATATTCATTTCGGTCAGATGTTTGTAACCACTTGAAGGCATCTCCGGAGATATAGAAAAGTATATATATTTGTGATCAGCGCCGTTTAAATTTTCGATTTAAAGATGTCCGTCCGTCCATTACCTGGCTGGTTCGCACGATAACTTGAGCAAATATTGAGCTATTTTGACGAAATAGCATAAGTAATCTATGATCCAAGTACGGAGAGGATTGATATTGGGCATGATCGGTCAATAGCCACGCCCACACCAATTATTTAAAGCGACTAACCTCGGAATTTTCAAAATTTTTAACTTGCTATAACTCACTTTATATACCATTTGACACAATAATATTTAGCACATAGCGTTACATTATACTTTATACTGCTACATAACCTTACCAGAAACGGGCGAGCTACGCTTACTTTTTATAGTAGCTCCCATACAAAGTGTCTGTACTTCTTTTAAATTGAAACAGCTGTAACTTCTACAATCTTCTGTCTAGAATAACCATAACTGACGCTTAGATTAATATGGCAAAAAATCAGCGTGTCACGCCCACTCCTCCTTGGGTCTCCCATACAAAGTCGAGGGAATTAAACTAAAATTTTAAGCTCCATAACTTACAAACCATTTAGCGTAGAACAACGAGATTTAAGGTATGGATTAGTATTGTAAGAGCAACTAGGCTCACAGGAAATAGGTGCGCCACGCCCACTGTTCATAGTAGTACAAAATGATTGAAATTCTGTTAAATTGAAACAGCTGTAACTTCTGCAATCTAGAATAACCATAATTGACACTTAGATTAATATGGTAGTCGAAAATAATCTGGCAGAAAATCAGTGTGCCACGCCCATTTCTTATTAGGTCTCCCATACAAAGTTACAAAAATTTTTTAAAAATTTTAACGGTTATAACTTGCAAACTATTCATCTTAGAACAACCAGATTTAAGGTGTGGATTAGTATTGCAAGAACAACTAGTCTCACAGAAAATGGACTCGCCACGCCCACTGTTTATAGTAGTCCCCATACAAAATGACCGAATTTCTTTTAAATTGAAATAGCTGTAACTTCTGCATCCTTCTGTCTAAAACAATCATAATTAATACTTAGGTTAATATGGTAGTTGTACATAATCTGGCAAAAAATCAACATGCCACGCCCACTTCTTAATGAAAAAAAATTAAAAATTTAACAAAATTTAAACCGCTATAACTTACGAACTATTCAATGTAAGACAATCAAATTTAAGGTGTGGATTAATATTGAAAAATTAATTGGATTTACAAGAAAGAGGTAAGCCACGCCCAATTTAAATTATCTCTTTTAGAACCCTCATAACATACAAAGTACTTCGTCAAAGTCAATCATATTTCGGGTGTAAATTAGTAGTATATGCAAAAATTGTTTCTCAAAAAGTGGAAATAAAAGAAAAAGATGGATATTCGAGTAAACTTTTTATATATATATCTACATATGCAGGGTATAATTTGGTCGGCCCAGCCGACTGTTTTTTTTTTTTTTTTTTTTTTTTTGTTAGCTTATTTTTTTTTATTGAATCTTTCTTAAATACAAGAAACTAACAATAAGTATTAAAATCTTACAAACTAAATAAAACTATGTGATATCCCCTACGTTCCATCACAATTTGGTGAGTCGCTAGATGTAGCAATTTTACAGCATATTCAGTGTGTCTTTTCTTTTTAATCGACGATGCCCCTTGCTCAGCAACAATTGCCTAGCAAGGGGATTCGGATGATTGTGTAATTTTTGAATGTAGCTTCTGCAGGACATTGCAACTTCCTCAGAAATTGTGGATACATTTAAATCTCGATGGATGTTAACGTTCCTCATATACCAAGGCGCGTTTACAATAATTCGCAGACACTTGGATTGTATTCGCTGCAATTTTTCGATATTAGAGGGAGATGCGGTGCCCCAAAACTGAATACCATAAGTCCAGATTGGTTTCAGGATTGCTTTATATAATAGCACTTTGTATTCAAGATTCAACTTTGATCTTTTGTGTAACAGCCACCATAACTGATTCATTTTAAGCTTGATCTGAGTTTTCTTTGCCTCTATGTGATTTTTCCAGGTCAGCCTTCTGTCGAGGTGAATACCCAAGTACTACATGTATCTAGCCTTAGCGTGAAGGTTACATGTACGCTCTTTGATTCATTGACTTTTATACGCCATTTTGCTAGCCAGATTTCGAGAGAATCGACATGAGTCTGCAGGAGTTTAGTAGCTTCTATGGGGTTAGAGCGAGAGCACAATATTGCCGTATCATCAGCAAAGGTGATGAATGTATAGTTATTGTTGGGCATATCTGAAGTGTATAAGAGATACAGCAAGGGACCCAAAACGCTTCCTTGAGGAACGCCAGCGTGAATATCCAATGGATTTGTTGTGTAATTCTTGTGATGTACGAGAAATTGTCTTTTCGTGAGGTAGCTACTAAGCAATGAGGAGACATTTGCAGGCAGTAATAGTTTGAGTTTGTAAATAAGGCCATCGTGCCATACTTTATCGAAAGCTTGAGTGATATCAAGAAAGACAGCTGAGCAATACTTTTTTTCTTCAAAAGTGTTCCTTATCAGAGTTACAATGCGGTGGACTTGTTCTATTGTGCCGTGCTGTTTTCTAAATCCAAACTGATGTTGAGGAATCAGTTGGTTGAGATTAATAAATGGAGTTATATTCATGACAAGTAGCTTTTCGAATACTTTAGAAAGTAGAGGCAGGAGGCTGATAGGTCTGTACGATGCAACTTTTGTAGGGTCTTTTCCTGGTTTTGCTATCATAATAATTTTTGAAGTTTTCCAGCATTTGGGATAGTGTTTAATACGAAGGATAGCATTGAAAATGTGCATCAGATGAATTACTGAAGCCGGAGGTAGCTCTTTTATCATTTTACCGGTAATTTTATCTGGACCAGGTGATTTTTTTGGGTTTAAATCTTTATAAATTGCTTTGAATATGTCCTTTTTTTAATTTTGAGCGTTATTGAGCAAGGTTGAGAAGTTAATATTGGTAATGAGGACTGTGAAGAGGGTGGATTGGGTGTAAACACACTTTTTAGGTTGTTTGCAAAAGCCAAACCCTTCTCACAGTTGCTTCTAGCCCAATTACCGTCACTCAAACGGATGGGGGAATCAGTGAGAATTGGCCGATTTGATTTTTTTGCTGATTTCCACAAAGAGTAGTCTGACGCTTCACCAGGTGTTAATTTCGCTATGTGCTCTTCTAACTCTTTGTTGTTTTTATTTTTTAAGGCTTGCTTTAACTTTCGAGTTCAGTGCTGTAGCTGTGTTTTCAGATTCGGTGATCTGAATTCTTGCCATTGTCTTCGGAGTCTTCTTTTTTGTCTTACTAGCAATTCAATATCGGCTGGTGTGTATGGGCTATAGTTTGATTGCTTGCATACCTTTGTGCAGGTGGCTGAGCTGAGAGCTAATGAGAGCAGCTGGTTGAATTTTTCGAGTGCTGAGTCTACATCGTGTCCATTTCTTAATACAGTACTCAGAGGAAGATGGGAATTTATATATTTCTTGAATTTTAACCAGTCTATTTTCTTTCTAACGCAATTGCTTTGGGGGCTTGGTGATTTTATAGATATTACCGTGGGTGAGTGGTCAGATGATAGATCATAATTACACTCTGTGGAGATATTTTCCATCTGCAAACCTTTGGCGACTCCAAAGTCTATGAGATCGGGTATTTTCCTCTTGTCCGTCGGCCAATATGTCGGTTGACCATTTGAAATAACATCGTAGCCGTGGTTAGTGATGATTGAACATAGTCTTTTGCCTTTTGGAGTTATTAATCGGGAGCCCCAGTGAGTGTGTTTGGCGTTGAAATCGCCAGCAACCAAGAATTTGCTACCAAGAGTTGAGAAAAATTCTTTATATTGCTGTTCGGTAATACTGTATCTTGGGGGACAGTATATCGCAGATATTACTAGCTTAGAGATGTATTCTTCCAGACATATAGATGTTGCTTGCAAGTAGACGCTACTAAAATCTTCAAGAACATGATGTTTTATTCTGCTTTTTATCAATATAGCAGTTCCTCCGCGTGCCTTACCATGCGGATGATTTGTGGTGTACAGTTTGTAATATGGTATTTGGTAGCAATTTTTGTCAGTGAAATGGGTCTCAGATATCATCATTATGTCGATTTGGCTGGATTCAAGGAATTGAATTAGCTCCAAACGGTGCTGGCTTAAGCCGTTGGCGTTCCAGTGGCATATCTTGAGACAACTCATGGTCTGGATAGCAATGTTTGGAGTAACATCGATTGATTTTTCATCATTTCTTGCATCATTGTTTGCATTGAGTTCATGAATTGGTTCATATTCTGAATCAATGTTTGAAGCAAATGTTCAAGGGTACTTGGCTGTTGGGTGGGCAGTGAGTGTTTCTGCTCATTATTTACATTGCTTTGTTGGTGTGGGTTTTGTTTTAAGACGCTAGCGTATGAATTGGTTTGATTCTTGTTTGGGATTGCAGAGAAGAATTGTGTTGCATCAATATTTTGTCTCTTACTTGAGTTGGCTATCTGAGTTTGCTCAACTGGTTTTAGAGGTTGATTGCTAGCGGAGAAATTTAGCTTTAGGGTTGTATATACTGGGCAACCTCTATAATTTGCGGTGTGATTACCTCCACAATTGCTGCATTTTTTCATGCTAGCATCGCCTTTAGATTTTGGGCATATGTTTGATTTATGGAGATCTCCACAAATCACACAAACAGCTGGGAGGGTACAATATGTCTTAGTATGTCCATATTCTTGGCAGTTGCTGCACTGAGGAGGTCCAGTTCTCTTATGGGGTTCTTCGATTGTGATTTTGCGATGCAATAAATATCGAATTTTATATTTTATATATGGGGTGTACTTCACCTTTTTTTAGGGGTTTTGTTTCAGGCTGAAGCTCAATACGATATAACGGTTGAGGTATATTGCTCTTGTTGAGAATGTTGAATACTGTTTTGGCTTGAAACCCTTCTTCCTGGAGGGCAAGTTTGATTTCGTTAATATCAACGTTGGGTTCGACGCCTTTGAGTACAACGATTAAGCCCTTACTACTTTTTAGCTGATATGTGTAGTAATTCTTTTTTACAGCATCAAAATCCGCTATTACTTTGCGATAATGAGTTTCGCTGTAGATTTGCACTTTTGTTTCCTCAATTTGGCCTTTGCGAATAGGAACAACATGGAAATTCTTTGGTCCTATAAGACTTGTAATTCTAGAAATCAACTTATCTGAGTTGCGTTCTCTCAAGAAAATGGGTGGGGGTTTGAAATTTTTCTTGGAGATAATATTTTCGTCACTTTCATCACCTGAAAGCAGAGCGTATCTATTTTCCGAACTAATAGGGACAGTGTTCTGTTTTTGAATTTTTGTTGAATTCATTTGTTTTGAATTTTGCGGACTTCTCTTTCGCTTTACTACAGTAATGTAGCGATCAATACCAGTTTGAACAGCAACTGGTTCTTTATTAGTCATCGCACTAGTTGCTTTAACTACTGGGTCATGCACTTCAGTAGAAGTGCCGTTATTTGATTGCTTTGATGTTGTAGCTGTTGGTGTTACAGCAGGAGAAGCACATTGTACACTCCACGGTATAGAGGGAGATAGTATATCACGAGAGAACAAATTATTTTTTTTGTCTGTATTTATTGTTGTTGCAAAATTTGATGAATTTTTAATATGTGCAGGCAAAAGATTTGCACTGTTACTTTCACTTGTGCAGTGTGTATCAACTGTTTTATTTGATAATGCACTTATCGGGGGGGTTTGCGCGGGTGACTGCAAATTATTGTTTACACACACATTAACAGGCGATTGCCGTTGCCGGAGAGGAGAGCGCTGAACACTCATACTGTAAACAAAATGTTTGCAAATTATATTATTATTTTATTTGTTTTTTTTTTTTTTTTTTTTCTAAAAATCAAAATAAAGACGTCCACTCTTATTGGTGACTTTCGCGAAGCCGACTGTAAGGTGATTTTTTTCTGATGCCTTATGTCGGCAAGTCATACACCTTTCGTACATCTCCATGTATAAAGCATTTAGGAATTATGTAGTGTAAATATCCTATGATGCTACATTTTACGTTCAGTGAAAATTCATTTGATTGTTTCTTCTTTCTCTGTCGTCACAGCGATTGACTACACGAGTATGTGTATGTGTGTATACATATGTTATATTACTGTATGATGACAATAAGGAGAAGAAGAAGCATCAAATGAACTTTTCTATGATACACATATTTGCTATGGTTTGTTTATTGTTGGTACGTTGAATATTTTAATGATTAATGGAGTGTTCGTAGGTAGATATGTAAAAGGTTGTAACAGGCTTAGTTTTAGTCTGTTACAACTTATGAGAACAGCCTTTTATGCCGCTAACTCTAGTCTCGCTACTGCATAATTACATTTAGCCTCCAAGTGGTTTAGCCGTCTATCTACCACCACCAGGGCGATGTCATCGGCATACCCTACAATGGTCGCCTTATCCGGAAGTTTCAATTTCAGAACTTCATCGTACATAGCATTCCACAACATTGACTTCAGGACTGATTTTTGTGCGACACCGCCGGTAACTACGTGTTTATTTGGGCCTACCTCGGTGTCTATTGTAAAATCTCTTTACTGAAATAACTTCGAATGGTTCGTAGCAAATAGTTCGGTACTTTCATATACGTTTTTTATGTCGAGCGTGATGACTGCGCGGAATTTCATTACAGCATGTCCGCCTTTGATAGCTTCCTTCGCTATATTTGTCACCATTCTGATGGTATTCACCCTTGACCTTGCACGTCAGAAACCAAATTACTTGTCGGAGAGACTCGTGGGTCCTTCGAAGTATTACTAGAGGCGCTAGCTTATTATACGCTCAAGTACCTTCCCTACTGTATCCAGCATGCATAGCGGCTGGTATGCAGATGGTTGATCTGGCTGTTCTCTAGGTTTAAGTAGCAGCACGAATCGCTGTAATTTCCATCGCGTTGGAAAAATTCCTTCGGTAAGACACTTAGTATACATATCCGCAAAAATGTGCGGTTCAGCACATACTGGAGCTTTGAATGCAATATTGGGGACATCATCTGGACCTGAGACCTTGCTATCCTTAATGCAACCTAATGTGAGTAACACCTCCTCTGATGTAACCGGTGGTACGTTCGTTGGCAATTCCAAAGCATATTCTCGGTTGCCCATTTCCTCCTGTGGTGGGAACAGCGCCAGCATGACTTGCTTCAGGAGAATTGGACACGTTTGTTGTGGAGCTCTCGACCCCTTTACTTTGCGCATAACGGTTTTATAAGTCAAGGCTCATGGATCGTGGTCAGCACTCTCTCTTAGTTACTTAAAGCAGCGGTTTTCGCTCTATTCAATTGCTCTTTTGAGGTCCAGCTTTCGCGCACTGTACTCTACATGCAAACCATTCTATGTAGTCGCGCTCTATGCGATCTACGTCGCGCTCTTATGCAGCTTATGCAGGCTATGCATATATCCGCTATCTCCGTGGGCCACCAGTAAGCAGGTTGTCGCTTGCCACTAGCTTTGCATACATGATTATACTCCCATGCCATTTCCATTTCTTCTGCTGTTCTGTGGACCGGTTTGGTTGCTGTATTTTGTTGATTATTTCCTGATGTGTACCTGTTTCTCTGTTTTTCAAAGTCTGTCATCCAGTTATGTGAGTCGATGTCTTTATATGCTTCAGATAGTAGTGCTACGTCCACCTTGTTTTCAGCAACCGTTTGTCACAGTACGTCTTAAGTATTAAGTTGAAGAACCTTCACTATGTCATTTTTCGCGCCACTTCTTAATAACGCGGACACTTTGTCGCTACCAGCTGCATGCGCTCCCACGCATAGTGCACATTTTACAACATTCTTGCAGATTACTGCCTATAGAAGAGCACACCTTTTAAACACCTTCTATAGCCTACAAAGAATCTTACGGTCCGGTTTTTACAGGTGGTCTCAACATGATCGTATGTCCACCACATACAACATCCCTTGGGAGATATGAGCTCTGTCACTCGGCAGCGCACCCATTGTAAATTGATGTGTCCAAGTGCCAGAAGTCTTATAGCATCTTCCGCATTGAACGATATATATGCAAACTGTGCACCGCCGTAGGTACATTGCATACTCTTGATAGAAGACGAGCCTGGTTTCTTCACCTGAGGAGGTAAACAGTGTGCATATATATCGCTGCATATATAGCAGAGCAGGCGCTGGTTTCTTCACTTGCGCCTGCTCTGCTATAGCATGAAGAAGCTCTGCATCCGTACTCAGCCCAGTGATAAGGCTCTTGCATTGGACTGTAATAGTATGCATCTTCACATAGACTATTGCAATACTTTTCAAGGCCTATCCCATAGCTATGTGATAGCTAGTTGTCTCCGCATTATTGCTCCCTTTAAACTGTATGGGGAGACGACCTTTTTGTGTAGCTCACATTATCTTGACTTTCTCGCTAAGCTCTACACTGGCCTTTACAACACGTAGCATGTCCGCATATGTCGTGTCCTCTCCACTTCGCTCGATTACAGTCGCATCTGGCCTGAACCTGATACATTTGTTGTTTTTCGGCGAATTTCTCTTCTTTTGAACTTGTGTCCGTTCTTCTTTTGACTTCGAAGATATCCTGTGGATGAAGAGACTCGAGATCTCCTTTCCTCTTCTTTGCAGCTAGAGATTTTGCCGTTGCCTGTGCTGCTGTCTTGGAACTTGTTTTACCTCTTAACCTCTTAGCAGACGAGGTTGCGCTTTGTTCTACTGTTGGTGCTACTTTTCGAGACTGTGCTGGTGTGGAGATTAGGCGAGCTCTGTGCTCTTCTGCCTCAATATCTACGTGTACGTTTTATAATAATACATATTCTTCTGATATCACCATGGACATTAAGGCGTGGTTCAACGTAGAGAATGAGTCCGTATATCTCCTTTCCTAGGGGTTCTACCAGCTCAGTTAGCACCCTGGTTTTCGACGCTAGGGGGCTGTAGTGTTGATAATAGTACTCCTCCTGAAGGCTTGTGCAACCACCTCTGTTGCAGCGGAATTCCCGTTAAGGTCGTTGTTGTTGCTTTTGTTGTCATTGATTTTGGTATTGTTATCATTCATTTTGGTTCCCACGCCATTTATCTGGAGCTCACCGTTCTAAGACACACTAACACAGTGCCATTCATCCTATGGGCACGGTCGTTCGACACCCAAGATTGCCGATTTTATCGAGTTGTTCCCCAATATATCTGCCATATTCAGTGAGAACCAGGGGCGCCTCGAGCAGGATGTGACTTTTTGCGACGTATTGTATTGTATTTACCTAATATTTTATTTTCGGTTGCTCTCATGGCAATAGATGGTTGCGTTACTCGATATATATGCGAACAAATTTATATATGATATATGACAAATTGGGTTGCTAATGGGATAGCGACGCGATTATAGAGCCTTTCCTATTCAACTGTCAACCTCACCTACACGTCGGTGCATCCTGTCGATAACAAAAGAGGTTCTGACGACCGAGTATGGGCGGTATAACCCTAACATCCAAACCTAGAAACGGACTATCCGCGGCTGTAGGAAAAAACAGCCTAGACAACGTTGGGCTGACAACTCACTCGTTGAAACTGTAATGAAAGGGGAACAAAAGCTTCGGAAGGAACTCGTAAATGTTTATGGAACCATAGGAACAGAAAAAGGAATATTAATTGGAATCTTGGCTCTTGGAACATCAGAACTATGCCAGAGGCCGGAAAAATGAATGAGATTGTGGACGAACTTACAAAATACAATATGGATATTGTGTCCCTGCAAGAAATACGAGGGAAGGACTTCGGTGAAATAAGAAAGAAAGAATACATACTGTACTACAGCGGCGACGACAAAAAATCAGGGAGAAACGGCACAGGCTTCTGGATAGGACGGAAAATCAAAGATAAAATTTTAGGTTTTTAATCAATTAATGATAGACTACGCAAATTAAGAGTAAAGGACAGTTCAACAACGAAACGTTGATATCAGCATATGCACCAACGGAGGATGCAGATGACGAAGAAAAAAAGCGATTCTATGCAACGCTCGAAGAAAAATACACGACAGTAAGCAAATACGATACAATTATTATTCTGGGAGATTTCAATGCTAAAATAGGTTGTGAAAGCTCTATTAAAGACGTAGCCGGCAATCAGTCGCTCCATGAAACAACATCTGAAAATGGCACGAGACTATGTAACTTTGCAAGCTCTACAACAACATTCATCATGAGTACTGCGGTCCCACATAAAGACATACACAAAAGTACTTGGAGAATTTCGGGAAGCAGCATTGACAAAGTCAAAGTCATGAAAAGAAAGAAATGGAACACGGACAAACTAGAAGACACGAAAGTAAAAAGAAACTTCCAAAATAAAATCGACGAACAAATTCCCAAAAACGTAATATCAAAAATCATAGAAGAGGAATGGGCAATTTTAAAACACGCAATTACAACTGCAGCATCAAACACAGTCGGAAGAGGAGCTAAGAAGAAAAATTCAGAGTGGTTCGATGAGGACTGGAGAAATGCAATAGCAACTAAAAATCTAGCAAGAAAAAGCTGGTTAGAACAGAAAACTAGAGCAGCTGAAGAAATTTACATCGAGAAAAGAAGAACTTCTGTGCCAGAAAAAGAAACGAGAATCCGTGAAGAAGAATATAGAAAGAATCTGCGAAGACTTCAACTTCAACAAAATCAAATAATTCTCCAGTCAAATTAAAACCGAAAAACGGGAATTTCAAATCCGCATAAATCCAAAAACGGTGAAGGACTCACCAATCAACAGAAGATTGTGGAACGATGGGCCGAACATTTTAGCGAATTGCTAAATGCCAGGAGTGCTGAAGGAGACAGTGAAGAAACCGAACTACTAGTAGATGATAACAATATTGCTGAATATTTGCAGGACATACAATCGCCGACGTTAGACGAAATACAAGACGTGCTAAATCATATGAAAAACCACAAGTCACCAGGAGAAGACAGCATAACGGCTGAACAACTAAAAAAGTCAGTGAAAAATGTATCGAAAAAATTTACTATCTAAGAATGATGATATGGGAGCAATGACTAGAATACAGCGATTATAATACCAATCCATAAATCCATAAAAAAGTGAAACAACCGTCTGCAAAAATTACCGCGGTATCTCGCTTCTCAACACAACATACAAAATTTTTGCACGAATCCTTAACAACATCCGAAAGAATACTGCCCGAATATCAGTGTGGTTTTCGTCCAGGTAGATCAACGTCAGACCAAATCTTCGCGATTAAACAATCAATGGAAAAATGTTACGAACACAACATCGACTTGCTTTTGTTATTAATTGATTTCAAACAGGTATTTGATACCATAAACAGAGTGACTATTCCTGCAATATTCAAAACATGTAAAATTCCAGAAAAATTTACCTGACTTTGCATAGCTCCAAATCCAAAATTATTATACAAGACAAAACATCGAAAGCATTTTCTATACAAACCGGCGTTCGCCAGGACGATACACTCTCATCAACAATTTTAAATTTATTATTGTGCTGCGCAATAGATGAAGTATGCGACGCCAAACGGACTGGACATATATTAAATAGAACCATTAAAATATGTGCATACGCTGACGACATTGCAATAGCAAGTAATACAAACGTGCTATTAACCACTTTCTTTCAGATTGAAACGGCAGCAGAAAAAATAGGACTAAAAATCAATGAAGAAAAGACAAATTATATGCTTATGTCCAGAGCGAAAAACAGGCAAACATTAAAAACAATTAAGCTTGGAAAATATGAATTTGAAATAGTTAACACATTAACATATCTTTGCTTCAAACTAACAGCAGATAACGCCATGAGCGTCACAATCGACGAAAGAATCCAAGCAGCTAATAGGCCATTTGCATCACTCATAAGACTCTTCAAATCAAAACTTCTTAACAGAGCCTGCAAACTGGCACTGTATAAGACAGTGGTAGGACCAGTCTTGTGCTATGGAGCTGAAACTTGGACTGTGAGTGAGAAAGACAAAACAAAACTGATGACTTTCGAAAGAAAAATTCTCCGAAAAATCTTCGGCGCAATTAAAATGACCTGACGAATGGAGAATAAGGTGGAACTACGAGCTTGATCAGTTAACTCAAGGCGAAAACCTGATGCGATTTATCAAAGCACAACGCATAAGATGGTTAGGCCATGTAACAAGAATTCAAGATCTCAAAGAAAAATACTAGATGCGAAGTCATTCACCAACAAAGTAAGAGGGAAACCAAGATTAAGATGGATGGACGAAGTAAACGAAGACTTAAAGAAACTCCAAGTGAAAATCTGGAAAGAGCCGACAAAAGACCGAGTAACATGGAGGAGTATGGAGTTCAGCAGGCCAAAGCTCACAATGAGCTGTAGCGCCAAATGATGATGATGATGATGATATGACAAATTTACATATTTCAACGACAATTGACATGCGTGGCTGTCTATTCCTTTTGTGGCGACAGAGCAAAAGCAGAGAAAGCAAAGAAAGGAATGAAATTATTATAAAGAGCAACAACAATGTGTTCACATACTACTTTTCTATTCTTTAACGTTGAGTTTCAGCAGATGATATTACTTGCTGATATTTCTGATTACCTGATACAAGACGATAAACAACTTATATATAAATACAGTATTATTATGGAGAAAATAATACGAGCTGCTGATCTACGACATAATGGCACTATCTTCAACAAAAGTGTCATGCTGTTAGCGTATGCCGACGATATTGACATAATCGGCATGAACACGCGAGCAGTCAGTGCAGCATTCTCAGAGTTGGAAAGAGAGTCGCGTCGGATGGGTCTCACGGTGAACGAGGGCAAGACGAAGTATCTAGTGTCAACAAACAAAGAGTCCCGGCGTCTTGGACAGCACGTCACTGTTGACAACTACGCTTTTGAAGTAGTAAGGGACTTTGTCTATCTTGGAACCAGCATTAACAGCAGTAATGACGTCAGCTTGGAGATCATGCGTAGGATAACTCTTGCTAACAGGTGTTACTTTGGGCTGAGTAAGCAATTGAGAAGTCGAGCCCTCTCTCGAAGAACGAAAACTACACTCTACAAGTCTCTCATCATGCCTGTCCTAACATATGGCGCTGAAGCCTGGACAATTTCCACCTCGGATGAGCGAATACTTGGAGTTTTCGAGAGAAAAGTCCTACGCAAGATCTTTGGACCTATTTGCGTTGGTGGCGAGTACCGAATAAGGTACAACCATGAGCTGTACGAGCTGTATGCCGATATTGACATAGTAAAGCGCATCAAAATCCAGCGGCTGCGCTGGCTAGGTCATGTCGAGCGAATGGAAGAACACGCTCCAGCTAAGAAGGTGTTATATTCGGAACCCGCTGGAGGACGACGCAAAAGAGGAAGACCAAACCTCCGGTGGAAAGACCAAGTACTGGAGAACCTGACGGCGCTTGGAATTTCTAACTGGCGCCAGCTAGCGAAGAACAGAGATGGCTGGCGAAGCATGTTATTTTCGGCCTAAATCGATATTCGGTTGTTATGGCCACATAAGTAAGTAAGTAAGTATAAATACAGTAAGTGCATATATTTATAAATATATGCATTTGCGTGAATGGGGTATACCTATAAGTACTCCATACGCATATAAGTATGTATTGAATAATAGTAAACATTCTTCATAAAATATTCTATCATATTGTTACGTTTTTATTCTGTGAGCGTTTAATTCTATTTGAATTACCTGGTTCGATCACTGGATTCTGTTAATAATGACTGCAACACTTATTTTATACAACTATATACAGCAACAATTTATTTAATAATCTCTATTTACAATCAACTCTGCTTACAATCAACTATTTACAATAACACTTAAATGTACTTGCAACTTTTGCCTCTGTATCGATGTTTGCGCAATCACGTTCGGGTTCAGATTGATTTTCACTTCTCAATACTGGCTCTATTTATACTCTGTTGGCAACACCCCAGAATCTTCCTTTATCGAGATTCTTCTCTTCCTTTCTCGTTGGCTTGTTCTGGTTATCGCTCATTTCTTGTTGTTGACATTCGTTTCGATGCTGCCAATAGTGTCAGTCACAATAGTGATGAGTAATCAACTATCGATACTCGTTACAATATTTACTAATTCATATATACATTTGACATTTTATGCGATTTATATCAATATAATTTGTTATGTTAACTTACAGCATTTGCTTTCCTGGTCATGGCATTGCTCTCTTTAACATCTCTGTATACTGAAACTCTGTTATTTAACCCTGATATTGTAATCAGCGAAAAGCTCAAAAGCCAAAATAAGAATTATCTGGTATTAAAAGTTCTCTGTTTTAACTCTTGGCTTAAAAAGGCATTATTTTGTTGTACTACGTACTTATTAATCTACCTTAGACCACAGAGTTGCAGTATACAAAGGTTTTGAAGAGAGAATCGCCATAAACTGGAGAGCAAATGCTGTAAGTTAACATAGTAAATTAAATTGAAATAAGATCACATAATGCAGAGAGACGTTTTTTCAGCCGCAAGAAGAGGGAGTTGGAAAAACGTGAGTGTGAGTAGATAGTAGCGACAAGAATGAGACTCGAAAATTCTTCGAAAAGATCAGGCGCCTGAGTGGCGATTTAAATCCCGGAGCATCTTCTTGTCGTGACGAAAATGAGAATCTGGTTACAGATGTCCAGAGTGTACTGAGCCTATGGAGGGAACACTTCTCCACGTCACTGCATGGCGATACTACGAACAATTCCGCCAGTGGAGGAGATTGCCCGATAACCCCAATTACAGATGATGGTGTTGATGTTTCACCAACCGAGCTGCTTGCCTGCATGCACCAGCTCATAAGCAGAATATGGTAGGATGAAAGCATACCTGTTGATTGAAGGCTCAGTGTTCTCTGTCCTGTACATAAAAAAGGAGACCCCACAATTTGCGCCAACTACCATGGAATAAGTCTCCTGAGCATCGCATACAAGGTCTTATCCTGTGTATTATGTGAAAGATTGAAGCCCATGCTCAACAACCTGATTGGACCGTATCAGTGTGGCATCAGACCTGGTAAATCTACCAGATTTTCACACTGCACCAAATCCCGGAGAAGACCCAATAAATACAGATCGACACATACCATCTATTTGTTGATTATAAAGCCGCTTTCGACAGTCTGGTAAGGGATTACCTCTACGCAACAATGACTCAGTTCGGTATTCCTGCAAAAATCATTCGACTTTGTAGAATGGCACTGCATAACTCCTGTTGTGCAGTGAAAATTGGGAAGGACCTCTCCGCAGTGTTTAATACCAAACGGGGGTTCAGACAAGGTGATTCGTTACCGCGCGACTTCTTATGGAGAAAATAATACGAGCTGCTGAACTACGACATAATGACACTATCTTCAACAAAAGTGTCATGCTGTTGGCGTATGCCGACGAGAGTCGCGTCGAATGGGTCTTGCGGTGAACGAGGGTAAGACGAAGTTTCTAGAGTCAACAAACAAAGAGCCTTCGCGTCTTGGACAGCACGTCACTGTTGACAACTACGCTTTTGAAGTAGTAAGGGACTTTGTCTATCTTGGAACCAGCATTAACAGCAGTAATGACGTCAGCCTGGCGATATTGCGAAGGATCACTCTTGCAAACAGGTGCTACTTTGGGCTGAGTAAGCAATTGAGAAGTCGAGCCCTCTCTTGAAGAACGAAAACTACACTCTACAAGTCTCTCATCATGCCTGTCCTAACATATGGCGCTGAAGCCTGGACAATTTCTACCTCGGATGAGCGAATGCTTGGAGTTTTCGAGAGAAAAGTCCTACGCAAGATCTTTGGACCTATTTTCGTTGGTGGCGAGTACCGAATAAGGTACAACCATGAGCTGTACGAGCTGTATGCCGATATTGACATAGTAAAGCGCATCAAAATACAGCGGCTGCACTGGATAGGTCATGTCGAGCGAATGGAAGAACACGCTCCAGCTAAGAAGGTGTTATATTCGGAACCCGCTGGAGGACGACGCAGAAGAGGAGGACCAAACCTCCGGTGGAAAGACCAAGTACTGGAGAACCTGACGGCGCTTGGAATTTCTAACTGGCGCCAGCTAGCGAAGAACAGAGATGGCTGGCGAAGCATGTTATATTCGGCATAAATCGATATTCGATTGTTATGGCCACATAAATGAGTAAGTAAGATCACATAATAAGTATATATTATTATTATTATTATGAATTAGTAAATGTTTTTATGAATGAATTTTATATACATATGATAGAATATTATATGAAGAATGTTTACTATTATTCAATACATATTTATATGCGTATGGAGTACTGATAGGTATACCCATTCACGCAAATGCATATATTTATAAATATATGCACTTACTATATATAAGGTGTTTATCGCCTTGTATCAGGCAAGCAGAAATATCAGCAAGTAATATCATCTTTTGTCGACTCTTTCAAGTTTTACACTTGGAGTTTCTTTATGTCTTCGTTTACTTCGTCCATCCATCTTGATCTTGGTTTTCCTCTTACTTTGTTGTCCATTCTTGTTACATGGCCTAACCATCTTATGCGTTGTGCTTTGATAAATCGCATCAGGTTTTCGCCTTGAGTTAACTGATCAAGCTCGTAGTTCCACCTTATTCTCCATTCGTCAGGTCATTTTAATTGCGCCGAAGATTTTTCGGAGAATTTTTCTTTCGAAAGTCATCAGTTTTGTTTTGTCTTTCTCACTCACAGTCCAAGTTTCAGCTCCATAGCACAAGACTGGTCCTACCACTGTCTTATACAGTGCCAGTTTGCAGGCTCTGTTAAGAAGTTTTGATTTGAAGAGTCTTATGAGTGATGCAAATGGCCTATTAGCTGCTTTTATTCTTTCGTCGATTGTGACGCTCATGGCGTTATCTGCTGTTAGTTTGAAGCAAAGATATGTTAATGTGTTAACTATTTCAAATTCATATTTTCCAAGCTTAATTGTTTTTAATGTTTGCCTGTTTTTCGCTCTGGACATAAGCATATAATTTGTCTTTTCTTCATTGATTTTTAGTCCTATTTTTTCTGCTGCCGTTTCAATCTGAAAGAAAGTGGTTAATAGCACGTTTGTATTTTTACTTGCTATTGCAATGTCGTCAGCGTATGTACATATTTTAATGGTGCTATTTAATATATGTCCAGTCCGTTTGGCGTCGCATACTTCATCTATTGCGCAGCACAATAATAAATTTAAAATTGTTGATGAGAGTGTATCGTCCTGGCGAACGCCGGTTTGTATAGAAAATGCTTTCGATGTTTTGTCTTGTATAATAATTTTGGATTTGGAGCTATGCAAAGTCAGGTAAATTTTTCTGGAATTTTACATGTTTTGAATATTGCAGGAATAGTCACTCTGTTTATGGTATCAAATACCTGTTTGAAATCAATTAATAACAAAAGCAAGTCGATGTTGTGTTCGTAACATTTTTCCATTTCCCCTAATAATAATTGTATTGTTTAATCGCGAAGATTTGGTCTGACGTTGATCTACCTGGACGAAAACCACACTGATATTCGGGCAGTATTTTTTCGGATGTTGTTAAGGATTCGTGCAAAAATTTTGTATGTTGTGTTGAGAAGCGAGATACCGCGGTAATTTTTGCAGACGGTTGTTTCACTTTTTTATGGATTTATGGATTGTTATTATAATCGCTGTATTCTAGTCATTGCTCCCATATCATCATTGTTAGATAGTAAATTTTTTCGATACATTTTTCACAGACTTTTTTAGTAGTTCAGCCGTTATGCTGTCTTCTCCTGGTGACTTGTGGTTTTTCATATGATTTAGCACGTCTTGTATTTCGTCTAACGTCGGCGATTGTATGTCCTGCAAATATTCAGCAATATTGTTATCATCTACTAGTAGTTCGGTTTCTTCACTGTCTCCTTCAGCACTCCTGGCATTTAGCAATTCGCTAAAATGTTCGGCCCATCGTTCCACAATCTTCTGTTGATTGGTGAGTTCTTCACCGTTTTTGGATTTATGCGGATTTGAAATTCCCGTTTTTCGGTTTTAATTTGACTGGAGAATTATCTGATTTTGTTGAAGTTGAAGTCTTCGCAGATTCTTTCTATATTCTTCTTCACGGATTCTCGTTTCTTTTTCTGGCACAGAAGTTCTTCTTTTCTCGATGTAAATTTCTTCAGCTGCTCTAGTTTTCTGTTCTAACCAGCTTTTTCTTGCTAGATTTTTAGTTGCTATTGCATTTCTCCAGTCCTCATCGAACCACTCTGAATTTTTCTTCTTAGCTCCTCTTCCGACTGTGTTTGATGCTGCAGTTGTAATTGCGTGTTTTAAAATTGCCCATTCCTCTTCTATGATTTTTGATATTTCGTTTTTGGAAATTTGTTCGTCGATTTTATTTTGGAAGTTTCTTTTTACTTTCGTGTCTTCTAATTTGTCCGTGTTCCATTTCTTTCTTTTCATGCCTTTGACTTTGGCAATGTTGGACAGCTTGTGTCGTAGTTTCGTTCTTAGTCATAGGTGGTCACTGTCACAGTTTGGACCTCAGAGGCTTCGTACGTCGGTTATATTGCTTCTTCTTCTGTTGCATATAAGGACATGATCAATTTGATTCGTATCGCTGCTTCCCGAAATTCTCCAAGTACTTTTGTGTATGTCTTTATGTGGGAACGCAGTACTCATGATGAATGTTGTTGTAGAGCTTGCAAAGTTACATAGTCTCGTGCCATTTTCAGATGTTGTTTCATGGAGCGACTGATTGCCGGCTACGTCTTTAATAGAGCTTTCACAACCTATTTTAGCATTGAAATCTCCCAGAATAATAATTGTATCGTATTTGCTTACTGTCGTGTATTTTTCTTCGAGCGTTGCATAGAATCGCTTTTTTTCTTCGTCATCTGCATCCTCCGTTGGTGCATATGCTGATATCAACGTTTCGTTGTTGAACTGTCCTTTACTCTTAATTTGCATAGTCTATCGTTAATTGATTAAAAACCTAAAATTTTATGCCTGTGCCGTTTCTCCCTGATTTTTGTCGTCGCCGCTGTAGTACAGTATGTATTCTTTCTTTCTTATTTCACCGAAGTCCTTCCCTCGTATTTCTTGCAGGGACACAATATCCATATTGTATTTTGTAAGTTCGTCCACAATCTCATTCATTTTTCCGGCCTCTGGCATAGTTCTGATGTTCCAAGAGCCAAGATTCCAATTAATATTCCTTTTTCTGTTCCTATGGTTCCATAAACATTTACGAGTTCCTTCCGAAGCTTTTGTTCCCCTTTCATTACAGTTTCAACGAGTGAGTTGTCAGCCCAACGTTGTCTAGGCTGTTTTTTCCTACAGCCGCGGATAGTCCGTTTCTAGGTTTGGATGTTAGGGTTATACCGCCCATACTCGGTCGTCAGAACCTCTTTTGTTATCGACAGGATGCACCGACGTGTAGGTGAGGTTGACAGTTGAATAGGAAAGGCTCTATAATCGCGTCGCTATCCCATTAGCAACCCAATTTGTCATATATCATATATAAATTTGTTCGCATATATATCGAGTAACGCAACCATCTATTGCCATGAGAGCAACCGAAAATAAAATATTAGGTAAATACAATACAATACGTATATGCAACGATATAAAATATGCAAACAACGATTTTCTTTTCAGATTGCAATGTCCAAGACCATCCGTACGTCGCAAAAAGTCACATCCTGCCCGAGGCGCCCCTGGTTCTCACTGAATATGGCAGATATATTGGGGAACAACTCGATAAAATCCGCAATCTTGGGTGTCGAACGACCGTGCCCATAGGATGAATGGCACTGTGTTAGTGTGTCTTAGAACGGTGAGCTCCAGATACCTGGCGATCTATGGCTTTAACTTAGCCTTTCCAGAATATCGAGGGATGTATTCTGGATGCCCTCTTTTCCCCCAAACTCGTGGGAACCAAAATGAATGATAACAATACCAAAATCAATGACAACAAAAGCAACAACAACGACCTTAACGGGAATTCTGCTGCAACAGAGGTGGTTGCACAAGCCTTCAGGAGGAGTACTATTATCAACACTACAGCCCCCTAGCGTCGAAAACCAGGGTGCTAACTGAGCTGGTAGAACCTTTGCCCCTTTTTTTATTTATTTTCAATTTAATGCTGTTGTGCGAGAGAGTGAACTATTAAATTGTGGAGATAGATCGGGTTGGTTCTTTCTTCATTTCAAAAAAGTTAGCGGGTGTGTTAGTGAAAAGCAAAAATTGTATGAGTGAATTGGTGCTAAGGTCACGCTGGTCTTGCTGGGATGGCATTTAAATATGCGCGTGTTAAATTTTTGTCTGAAAGTATTATTTTTGAATACGAAAATTTTTAAACAAGAATCAAATAAAAAATTTATATTTTTACTTTGCGTTATTTTCCTCAGTGTAGGTATGCTCCACTCCCAAAGGCATATATATATATAGACCCACTTACTATAAAAATAAGGTGTTTAACGATATGATCATGCTCATATTCAATTTTTAAATTTTTAGTAATTTTTACAAACAAGGAAGACATAAAGGCATTGTTTTATCGAAGCTTCCGATGCCATGTATCAGGCAATCAGCAATTCATCAGGAACAGAAAAGTAGTATGCAAACACTTTGTTGTTGCTCCTTATGGTAATATCATTACTTTCTTTGCTTTCTCTCCTTTTGCTCTGTCGTCAAAAAAGGAATAGATAGACACGCATGCCAATTGCTGCGTGGCTTGACATATCAAATAAACGAACAAATTTACATATGTGTTTTCGAAAATAGAGTGCAACAAAGTGGTTACGAATATACCTACGATACGATAACGATAACGATTAGTTAAAATTTAGTTCTTATAAGTCTAAAATTAATGTCCCATTCGCTATCTGTGTAGATTTTGAGTGTATTTTAGAAAATGTAAAAGTAAAGGAGTCCAATAATGTGGATTAAATTGAAATTTACCCGGGTGAAGGTTGTGCAAAAATATTTATAAGCAATTTGGTAAATGATGCCACAAATACAGATTGATTTTTTGGCAACTTTTTTTTGACAACACTGTTTTTGGCATTTTACTGTCAGCCGTGGTCAACATTTACATGAAATCATCTTTAAACATTGAATTATATAGATCGTTCTATCGACTCAAATAAAGATTTCATACATTCCTCTAAATTTTATGTGTTTTTTTTTAAATCAAATCCGAAGGCTCTTAAAAAATCACCCTGTATTTATAAAAATTATTTAAGTATAGTTATATCAATGAACTCTCTCACACCAGAAGATTAAGAGCTACATACATTAGCAAGAATATGCTAGATTTGTAAAAAGGAAATGAATGCAGATAGAGTTTTCGATCATTGTCATTTAACAGGAAAATATCGAGGTCCTACTTTCAAATTGTAATTTAAATTTTGAAGTTGCAAAGTTTATTTCTATTTTTTTCCACAATTTTTTGGGACATGATTGTCATATCCCAAAAAAATAATAGCGACTTCGCTTATTTTTGTTGTTGCTTTACATGCAATTCGATAAATAAGCGAGTGTTTTTTATAGTCATTGTGGTTTTCCTAATTATCGAATTTTTATTAATTAAGTGATAAGAATATTTTGTGTAAAAAATTCTATTAGAAAATATATAGCTATCATAACCGTTCATATCATAGTGGTTGACCTGTGATAAGAATGACTCAAGAATAGCTGCATTCTTTTGTAAGCGAGTTGCAAAAGATCACCAACTCGCACATAATTTCCCTTTTACTTGCTTATAATTTCCCTTTAGTTGTTTAGCAACGCTGGTGTTATATATGGTTGTTCTTGAAATTAGCAAACGAAAAAAAACCAAAAAAGAAGCCATTCTACGGAATCTGTGGTAAATATATTCGTTTGCTTAAAATAAATTTTAATTTGCCGTTGCTTTATTTTGCTTAGTTTTGTTTATATTTACAATAATCTTACGTGTTGTTTTCCAAGCACATTCCAGTAACCTATTCACAATAGAGCCGTTTTATTACTTTGCAACTCGCGCACAAAAGGTCGCGGCTATACATATTTGTGTACTAAAAATGCTACATCATCTTAAAATTATCACAAATAATTTCATCTAAATCTGTTTAAAGTTAAAAATTCCTTCCAATCATAATTTTTTCTCTTTTCCTTTCACATAGATTTTAGTAGTTTTCAAATGTAAACTTCATTTTATGAAATTACCATCATCAAATCGAAGTGCATGATGATGATGTGTAAGTCAATACTGGTTTTTGCAGCTTTTTATTCATCAGCTTAGATATAAATGGTGCTTTAATGATGAAATTCTTATACGTTTCTTCATTGAATAAAACTGTTATTTCTTAAACAATAAATTTGTTGTTGTAGCTTTTGAAACCTTGCACATTGATTATTGCAGTTGTGAGCATGCTGTAAATAATTTGTTTGTATGCCTTTAATTTCATAGCGAATTTCGTCAAATAAATAAGCTACACATTTGCTTTGAAAGTTAATATTGTGCGAAACAGTGTTCTCATTCAAAACTACATTTCCCTTAATGTACAGCAATCTTTCACTGGGCAAAATGTAAAGATCTTGGTTTTGAATTGTTATGCGAAATTCATCACTGTTATAAAATGCTTGTAAATATGGAACATAACTGTGATAATCTTTGTGATTCTTTGTAATGTTCTCGTCGTAAATTGGTTTTTGTAAAACATTAAGTATTCTACTCATCCTTCAGAATTTTTTATTTCAGTTTGAATCCCAACAGCTTTAAATACTCTATTTTTAATCGTAAGCCTTTTATAAAATGGTCTCTTTTGATGACCTTGATAATTTTTCGGACTAAATTCATCAAGAGTGCTGCTGCTATTTTTATTGTAAATAATAATTTTCGTTAGATATTTTCTTCTTCTTGAGATTTTAAATGTAATCTTAATGTCATTGTTTCATCATTAAAATTTATTAGTTTTCCTTCCTGATTAATGATTTTGACAGTGTTCAATGTTCAATACTCATTTCTCTGGTATTTAGCGGCAAATAAATGGGATTTTGTAGGATCATCTATTTTATACACAGGCCCAACGTTGATGGAAAATACAGGTAATATGTGTACTGTTCTTCCATTTACATACGATCCGCCAACAAAACCACATTCAATGCATTTCACGTTATTACCCGTTATCGATAGAGTTTGATCTGAGTAGTATAATAGCCTAGACAGACGGCAGCCTAATTCCGGATTACCGGCGCACTTAATCCGAATAAAATAATAACCTGACAGACGGCAGTATTGCGGATTAACTAAACGGCTGATTGCTGTTTTATTAGGTCTGCTCACTTACATTACTATCACTATCAATTTCTGTCATCTGTCACTCGATATGAGAAAATCTACAAGAAATACGTGAACTGAAAACTATTATAAACTTGTAAATTGACATTCACCGTTCGTAATTGACAGCTGGATTTATTTGTTCGCCAACACTTTTCATGTTGAAAACTGTTAACAATTGTTGAAAGTTTTTTGTTAGCAAACACACCTAATATCTTGTAAAATGGATGAAGAAAAATTCACAATAGACAATTATCAGCAGTGTTGCCATCGCAAATTGCCCTAATCCTCTTTTATTTTGAGAATTAACTCATAGAGTTGCTTAAATAGGCCACGAACAGTTGAAAAATGAAAATGATAACTAAACAACGACGGAGGGGGGAGAATTAACTCATGATTTAAGTAAATTTAACAATATTTTTTATTTCAGATAATTTTACGCCTAGTTATCGAGTTCACCGAACAACGTATTTTTCAAAAGATGTTTTGGGAAATGCTCTGTCACCGGCTTATTTTTCAATATTTAATTAGGGAAATTTAACTAAGTTTGAATAAATATGCTTAAGCTGTATCTCCGTAAAAAATCAGCGAAAAAAAGTGTTTTTTTTTATTTCAAATTATCTCTTACTCCCCCCTTAAAGTGTTCATATATTTTATCCAAGTTCTCTTCAATATATTTGAAACGTTCAACAAAGATTTTAATAACTAAAATACTTATTTATTTTATGAAAAATTTTTCAAATATACATCAGTTCATAAAAGTAAAGAAATCAAATCAAATAAATATCAAAATTCGCATATAATACTGGTACGCAATTACCACGCTGCCAAACAAAACTCCATTCAATTCGCTATGATAAATTTACTCTGCTAAAAATATCTCTGCGCACTGCAACTCCGTTAGTACCCATTTTGTAATCAGTGAAATTGTCCGAAAGTCAAAGTAGGACTTCTCTACATTTCGAAGTTCTCTGATTTAATGTTTATATTTTTATCAGCATAGAGTATATAACTGTTATCAGCTACGAGTATAACCTTCTTGTCAAAATTTAGTCTTCTTTTTGAACTATTTGAATAGCGTTGGACGCTATCAACACTCATTCTTTCAAATACTAATATTCGCCTCTTTCAACTCTTCTATAATTGATACAATGTCATTATTGTGATTATTGTGTCCAGCTGATTGGGATGAAATTAAAAGTCGTAAGCGATCAACAATTTCATTTCGATCATCCCAATCAAATTAATTGGTTTTGTTGGATGTTTAAGGAATAATAAGTCAAACAACCCCGTTGTTAGTGGCCAAGTCTTATCTCCAATTTTTATTTGATCATTTTTTAACTCTAAAGTGGATTCAGCAAATTTCCAGTTTCCTTTCCAGCAATGTACTATACTTGTACAGATTTATAAAATAGTTCTTGTTTTCACTAGATAATTATATATATGAACAATCATTGCATAGTATTATACTGTGCAAATAGAAAATTCATGAATATAAATTAATCAAACACTTATTGGAGAGACAAACGAACTTTTACACTTTTTATTCATAAATTATTGTGACAGTTCTCTGAAAACATTGTTTTATTAGATTGTTTACAGAAGAAGCAAAATGTGAGTGAATTTTTTAAGTTATTACAATTATAATATAATTGAATCTTTTTTAGATGAACGGTAACAAACGAGAGATTTTAAAGGTATTAACTATTTACAAACGATTGGATACAATGTTAATACTAAATAACATGTCATCCAACAAAACTTTATTGCGTCTGTTGCAAAAGCGGCGTTCTGCGCTCTTGCGTAGAATGGTATTGTTGAGGAAACAATATTTGTTATGGCTGGCGCTATCAGGAGATTTATCCATGCAGGCTCGGTTATGCTAGACTTATGCACCTAGGAATGGCATTTAGTGATAGGTTATTTCATTATTTTTCGACAGAAATTAGAGATGACAACGATTTATTCTTGATTTAGTTCTTAATTTATGATAAATTAAGAACGAATGAAGTAATTTATGTAGCAGATTTTATATGATAAATTACTTAATTTAGTACTTGATTTATACATAAATCAAGAATGAGAGCTAAATTAAGTAAATCTGAACATGGCTTTAAACTGATATTCTTGTGTTTTATGTTCACAGTTTATTTATACCACATTAGTTGAATGATTGTTATTATTCTATTAGTTTTAAATTCAAAATCTTTTTTTTTAACACTACGATAATTAACACTTTTCAATTTCTTATAGATACATTATTTTCGCCCTCTATGTTAAATAATTATGTTTACTTTATTACTCTCTACTCCGTATATTACGGAGTGAATTAGGCAAAGGCAAAAAAAGAACATTCGATCGTTTAACGGTACTGACTTAGACGGCTGTTATGTTGACGGTCTCGGCAACAATCACGCCACGTGTATTTTTTGTTTTCAATATAAAATGAAAAATGGAGAGCGAGAGCAAGAGCATAAGAACTGACCGAAAAGATCAGATGGGATTTGACTATCGACACTCAATAACGAGATCATGGCAAGGGTTACGTTGAGCATTTTTTGACAATTTATGCCTTTTAGGAGCAACATTTGATCCTTTTAAGAAAAATGTATCAAAAATAATTGAAAAAAGCATGGACTCTAACTGCGCGTTAGTTAATTTTTTTGTTTATTCATGGCATTTTATATATTTTAAAGTGTTTTCCAAATTAAATGTAAGTTGGATTAGTTTTATATTTAAAAATTAATAGTATAAATAAATATTTATCTTATAAGATTACAACTGCAGTAGAGTGGAGCCGTACGAACACAGAAGAATTAATTGCTTTGTTCTAGCAGCATGAATGCCTTTGGAACGTAAGGCACTCCAGCTACCATGACCGGGATGCACGAGAAAAATGCTTCCATATGCTGGTAGAGTCTTTAAAGCACAAAGTTTTTGGTGTGACTCTATCAGATATAAAAAATAAAGTGCAGAGCATCAGGTCGCAATACAGGAAGGAGCTGCGTTCAATAAATGCAAGCAAACGCAGTGGAGCAAGTGTATATGATATTAGAACTCCGCGATTGTGGTGCTTTGAAATTTTGGAGTTTTTACGACCATCTGTAGAAATTCGCCAGACTGTATCGAATCTTAAATTCACCACTTCACAAGTAAGTTATACAATAAGTTATAAAATAAGCACTATTTATTTGTTTGTTTATTTGTTTATCAATAGGAAGAACCTCAATGCAGATCTGGCTGTGTGTCTTTTGATGTCACGGATGACTCTTTTCCAGTAAGTACTATAAATGTGTTATTTACATGTTATAGAGAATAATCAAATTATTCAAATATTGATAATTTCATTAACTACAGTTTAAATTTTTTGATAACTTTCGATTAATTAGAATAAAATTATAACAGTATATTCAAAATATTTATAGTTTTCCCAATACAAAGAACAAATATAGATTTTGAAATTTAAATTTTTATTTAAGAGCATGTGCGAGTTATTAACTCAACTTTTTTCACACTTTTGAGATTAATGTGTTATTGAAACATGCGAAATCGTGATGACAAGATTCCGAAAGATCTTTCCATCACTTGTCGTGCCGTAGAAAATCGTTTATTGAAAACTTTCCTTGCAAGTACATTTATTCGGTGAGAAAATGGGTTAAGTTAGTGCTATCGTTACCTATACTTTTATGAGGTGGAAAATGGTGCACAGCGTTATATAATGCAGTTTGCGATGACGATTTTTTTAACACTCCGCTATCGTTGCAGTTGGTATCGGCTAATGCTAGTAATATTATTCTAAATGTCCCTTTTTAATTGTGATAATAGGACCCTTCTGTTTCAGAAGCGTAAAAATTAATATTCTTTTCATCCAATGCCCCAAGGCATAATGAAAATTTCCATTTATTTTGGAATTCTTCGGAAATTGCTTCCCATTGTTCAGTTGTACCAGGCAACTAAAAACAAAGTTTTGAAAAAATATATATATATTAGAATTATAAATATTTACCGTATAAATATTTACTATATATATATCTCGTTCAGGTGCTAGAAGAAAAGCCTGAAAGAAAATATGAATGGCTTGCGGAACAGCTTGTTTAAATCCTGAACGAGATGATAAATCAGGACGTGATAGACGAAGCCATTATCACGATGCAACACCAAATAATGGAGTTTAAAATCAAAGTTCTTGCACCTGCTCACAGTGTTAATGAAGTGCCTCAAGACGACACTAGCACGAGAAACATTTTTTCTGAAGACCGTGAGAGCGTTTTTATTGAATTTCCATTTTATAATATTTAATGTTTGCTATTTTATGCTTTGGTTTTAAGAAATCGCGCCCAAACAACTAAGTTCCAACTGTTTATTCGGATTAGAAACCTCTGGATGTCGATGATGTTTGTTTCCGATAACTCCTTGATATATTTGAAGAGTGGTTCACCTAAGGTATCCATTCACTGTTTCCAGAGAGCAGGGCATTCGCAGAGGAAATGGGAAACAGTTTTCTTTTCTTCTGGTTGATTGCCCATTCTGGCTGCTTGCTCTCCGATGAGCCAGAAGCCAGTGATGACTGCCGTCAGTCAAGAGACATCCCTACGATTCCCCTCTAGAGGGTGCGTCCCCAGGTGGCGGATAGGGGTATACCTCCCATATATGGGTGGTAGGAGGGAGTTCAACTCCATCTTATTATTGTATCCTCCTCCTATAGCTCCCACAACGACAGTGTCTGTAACCATATTGGTCGGCTGTAAACAACGTCTGATCCCGCGGTGAAACAGTCAACAACAACAGCGTATGTTCCCATATTGGGCGGCTGTAAACAACGTTTGTTCTCCAGGTGGAGCGGTTGAATATCAATATAAGAAGAAAAACTTTGAACCCTTCAGAAGGCAACGGAAAACCACTGAAGTATTTTTCCTTGAAAATCATGTACGAAAGTTCTAATAATGTTTGGCCCTCAGTCTCCGGCAAAAGGAAGGTGCTAAGAATCCCCGGAGGTAAAACTAAAGACAACAATAAGTAAATATAGGAACATGAAATGTACGAAGTTTATATGAAGCTGGAAAGCTACCAAACACCATTAATGAAATGAAAAGACTTAAAATAGACATGTTGGGGATATACGAAACATGGTGGCCAAATTGTGGAGCATTCAAAATTAATAACACAACCCTCTACTATTCTGGAAATCAAAACAAAAATCACAGGAATGGAGTTGGTATAATTGTCAACATTAATATAGCCAAATATGTAGTGGGCTTTGTGCCTAAATCTGATAGAATGCTGAACAACGCCAAACCTCTAAATATGAACATTATTCAGATCTATGTTCCCGCAGCAGAAAAAGGCCTCGAAGAAATAGAAGAATTTTACATTTAAAATACACCAAGCCACATGATAGTTAATACAAGGGATTTTAATACCAAAGTTCGACTAAGAAGAGTAGATGCTGTTGTTGGAAATTTCGGATTTGCTGAAAGAAACCAAAGAGGTGTTGAGTTGTGTCAAAAACATCGAATGAAATTGCAAACACATGCTTCTGTCTTCCTCCTAGAAGGCTTTATACATAGCGATCTCCACTAGATAACAATCAAAATATTGTCCGTAATCAAATTGACTATCTACTAATAAACCACCGCTTTGAGTCGTCCATAAGCAAAGTTTCTACTTAACCAGGAGCAGACGTCCCTTCTGATCACAACCTTTTGTTAGCTCAGTTACGCTGTAATACCGAAAAAATAATCAACAAAACTAAAACAGATCTAGAAAAACTCAAGCTCCGAATAATTAAAATATTTAAAAACACTTATTAACACAACATCTACAATTCACATCAGCACGAAACATTTGGGATCCATCAAAAAAAGTTTGAATTCATTGACCAGAAGCGTTCTAGGCACAATAAAAAGAAAATCAAAGAATGGATGAATGACTGAAGAAATCCTAAAACTTGTGGACGAGCGACATAGATAAAAAACAGAAATAATGATGATTATCGTGTACTTCAGTATGAAATTCGATCAAAAATAAGATTGAATGGTTGAATAACCAATGAGAGCACAAGAGTGATAATTACCAATAAGAGTGCATGTGTTTTGGATCTCTCCTCTAATAGAGTTAAATAAAAAATTGATTACGGTTTAGAAAATCAAATAAATTGCAAAAAGGCGCTATATACAATCAAATAGTTATTTCTGTGTTATTTATTGTGCATCCAGATAAGTAAAAAGAAAAAGAAAATCAAAGAAAAAAAAAAATAATAACATAGTTTGGAAACAGATTTTGTTTTTAATATGAGTGTTCGGTGCTCTCCTCTCCGGCAAAGGCAATCGCCTGTTAATTTGTGTGTAAATCATAATTTGCAATCACCTGCGCAAACCCTCTCGATAAGTGCATTATCAAAAAAATCGGTTGATACACACTGCACAAGTGAAAGTAACAGTGCAAATCTATTGCCGGCACATATTCTTCACTCTAACACTACATCAAATTTGGCAACAACAAACTCATGTGCAATCATATCATATACATATACATCATATATAAATAATATGTTCTCTCTTGATGTACTATCTCCCTCTATACCGTGGAGTGTACAATGTGCTTCTCCTGCTGTAACACTTTCTACTGAAGTGCAGCCCAGTAGTAAAAGCAACTAGTGCGATGACTATTAAAAACCAGTTGCTGGTCAAACTGGAATTGATCGCTACATTACTGTAGTAAAGTGAAAAAGTAGTCCACAAAATTTAAAACAAATGAACTCAACAAAAATTCAGAAGTAGAACACTACCCCTATTAGTTCGGAAAATTGATACGCACTGCTTTCAAGTGATGAAAGGTCGAAAATATTATCCCCAAGAATTTCAAACCCTAACCCAGGGGGTTTGAAATTCAAGAGAACGCAACTCAGATAAGTTGATTTCTAGAATTACAAGTCTTATAGGACCAAAGAATTTCCACGTTGTTCCTATTCGCAAAGGCCAAATTGAAGAAACGAAAGTGCAAATCTACAGCGAAACTCATTATCGCAAAGTAATCTCGGAATTTGATGCTGTAAAAAAGAATTACTACACATATCAGCTAAAAAGTAGTAAGGGCTTAATCGTTGTACTAAAAGGCGTCGAACCCAACGTTGATATTAACGAAATCAAGCTTGCCCTTCAGGAAGAAGGGTTTCAAGCCAAAACAGTATTTAACATTCTCAACAAGAGCAATATACCTCAACCGTTATATCGTATTGAGCTTCAGCCTGAAACAAAACCCCTAAAAAAAGGTGAAGTACACCCCATATATAAAATTCGATATTTATTGCATCGCAAAATCACAATCGAAGAACCCCATAAGAGAACTGGACCTCCTCAGTGCAGTAACTGCCAAGAATATGGACATAAAAAAAAAAAATAAATATTTGGCACTTAAAGCCCCAAAGGGCTCATTGGCCGAGCTTCTCTTCCATTACTGTTGTGCGTCTTAAATTTTGGACAGTATTAGAAGGGACCTACTTATTTTAGCCGGTTCCGAACGGCAGAACACTTGTGACATCACTTTTTCTGAGCTTTGTCACTGAGTTCTTTTAGAAGCTTTTTCATGGCAAGTTGTTACTGTCGGAAGAATTGCCAATTGCTTGCCGACAGGTGGGTACCATTCGAAAGAAAAATCTTATCGATATTAAATTTGTTATGCATCAGCCGGGGATTGAACCACGACCTACAGATCAGAAGGCGAACACACTAACCACTGAGCTACGGCACACACCTAGAGAATATGGACATACTAAGACATATTGTACCCTGCCAGCTGTTTGTGTGATTTGTGGAGATCTTCATAAATCAAACATATGCCCAAAATCTAAAGGCGATGTGTGGAGGTAATTGTGGAGGTAATCACACCGCAAATTATAGAGGTTGCCCAGTATATACAACCCTAAAGCTAAATTTCTCCGCTAGCAATCAACCTCTAAAACCAGTTGAAAAAACTCAGATAGCCAACTCAAGTAAGAGACAAAATATTGATGCAACACAACGCTAGCGTGTTAAAACAAAACCCACACCAACAAAGCAATGTAAATAATGAGCATAAACACTCACTGCCCACCCAGCAGCCAAGTACCCTTGAACATTTGCTTCAAACATTAATTCAGAACATGAACCAATTCATGAACGCAATGCAAACTATGATGCAAGAAATGTTGAAAAATCAATCGATGTTACTCCAAACATTGCTATCCAGATCATGAGTCGTCTCAAGATATGCCACTGGAACGCCAACGGCTTAAGCCAACATTATATCGAGCTAATTCAATTCCTTGAATCCAGCCAAATCGACATAATGATGATATCTGAGACCCACTTCACTGACGAAAATTGCTATCGAATACCATATTACAAACTGTACACCACAAATCCACATGTTAAGGCACGCGGAGGAACTGCCATATTGATAAAAAGCAGAATAAAACATCAAGTTCTCGAAGATTTCAGTAGAGTCTACATGCAAGCAACATCTATATATTTGGAAGAGTACATCTCTAAGCTAGTAATATCTGTGATATACTGTCCCACAAGATACAGTATTACCGAACAGCAATATAAAGAATTTTGCTCACCTCTTGGTAGTAAATTCTTGGTTGCAAAAAAGGTTTGCAGATGGAAAATATCTTCACAGAGTGTAATTATGATCTATCATCTGACCACTCACCCACGGTAATATCTATAAAATCCAAGCCCCCAAGGCAATTGTGATAGAAAGAAAATAGACTAGTTGAAATTCAAGAAATATGTAAATTCCCATCTTCCTCTAAGTACTGTATTAAGAAATGGACACGATGTAGACTCAGCACTCGAAAAATTCAACCAGTGGTTCTCATTAGCTCTCAGCTCAGCCACCTGCACAAGGGTATGCAAGCAATCAAACTATAACCCATACACATCAGCCGACATTGAACTTTTAGCAAGACAGAAAAGAAGACTCCGAAGGCAATGGCAATAATTCGGATCACCGAATCTGAAAACAAAGCTACAGCACTGAACTCGAAAGTTAAAGCAAGCCCTAAAAAATAAAAACAACAAAGACTTGGAAGCTCATATAGCCAAATTAACACCTGGTGAAACGTCAGACTACTCTTTGTGGAAATCAGCAAAAAACTCAAATCGGCCAATTCTCACTGAGTCCCCCATCCGTTTGAGTGACGGTAATTGGGCTAGAAGCAACTGTGAGAAGGGTTTGGCTTTTGCAAACCACCTAAAAAGTGTGTTTACACCCAATCCACCCTCTTCACAGTCCTCATTACCAAAATTAACTCCTCAACCTTGCTCAATAACTATCAAATTAAAAAAAAAGGAGATATTCAAAGCAATTTATAAAGATTTAAACCCAAAAAAATCACCTGGTCCAGATAAAATTACCGGTAAAATGATAAAAGAGCTACCTCCGGCTTCAGTAATTCATCTGATGCACATTTTCAATGCTATCCTTCGTATTAAACACTATCCCAAATGCTGGAAAACTTCAAAAATTATTATGATAGCAAAACCAGGAAAAGACCCTACAAAAGTTGCATCGTACAGACCTATCAGCCTCCTGCCTCTACTTTCTAAAGTATTCGAAAAGCTACTTGTCATGAATATAACTCCATTTATTAATCTCAACCAACTGATTCCTCAACATCAGTTTGGATTTAGAAAACAGCACGGCACAATAGAACAAGTCCACCGCATTGTAACTCTGATAAGGAACACTTTTGAAGAAAAAAAGTATTGCTCAGCTGTCTTTCTTGATATCACTCAAGCTTTCGATAAAGTATGGCACGATGGCCTTATTTACAAACTCAAACTATTACTGCCTGCAAATGTCTCCTCATTGCTTAGTAGCTACCTCACGAAAAGACAATTTCTCGTACATCACAAATCCATTGGATATTCCTCCATTGGCGTTCCTCAAGGAAGCGTTTTGGGCCCCTTACTGTATCTCTTATACACTACAGATATGCCCAGCAATAACTATACATTTATATCGACCTTTGCAGATGATACGGCAATATTGTGCTCTCGCTCTAACCCCATCGAAGCTACTAAACTCCTGCAGACTCATGTCGATTCTCTCGAAATCTGGTTAGCAAACTGGCTCATAAAAGTCAATGAATCAAAGAGCGTACACATAACCTTCACACTAAGGCTAGATACATATCCCCCACTTAAAATAAATGGCCAATCAGTTCCACAATGTTCCTCAACAAAGTACTTGGGTATTCACCTCAACAGAAGGCTGAACTGGAAAAATCACATAGAGGCAAAGAAAACTCAGATTAAGCTTAAAATTAATCAGTTATGGTGGCTGTTACACAAAAGCTCAAAGTTGAATCTCGAATGCAAAGTGCTGTTATATAAAGCAATCCTGAAGCCAATCTGGACTTATGGTATTTAGTTATGGGGCACCGCATCGCCTTGGTATATGAGGAACGTTAACATCCATCGAGGTTTGAATGTATGTTTATTTCTGAGGAAGTTGCAAAAGTTCTGCAGAAGCTACATTGAAAAATTACACAACCATCCGAATCCCCTTGCTAGGCAATTGTTACTGAGCACAGGCCATCGACGACTAAAAAGAAATGACACATTGAATACGCTGTGTAATTGCTAAACCTCGCGACTCAACAAATTGTGCTTAGAGTTTGTAAGATTTGAATACTTATTGTGAGTATCTACGAATGGTAGAAAGATTCAATAAATTCTTAGTATTTAAAAAAAAATAACCAATGTCGAGAAATTGAAAATGTGCAGACTTTACTCGATAATTTCATTATACACAAGAAATTAAAGGAAACTGCGGGCGAATACAAAAGTTCAAACATATGTTGTCTGGTAAATGACAATAACGAAATAGTTTTTGACACCAACGAAAAGAAGCAGATCTGGGAAAATATATAAACGAAATTTTTGTCCACAATAGCAGATCAAGCGAGTTATCACTATCACAATTCCAATTACTAAAGATGAAATAGAATGCGCCATTAAAAGCATTGGTTTTAGAAGTGGTATGGGTACGGTTTTATTTTGTGTCCACGTCTTAATCGAAGATTGCTTGGATGTACAAAAATACGTTTTTTTTTTGCTTCATTGACTATCAAAAAGCATTTGACACTGTCAAACATGACAAATTCTGAAATCATTGAATATCAAAGAAAAATATATACAAGTTATACAATGTTTGTATTGGAACTATTCCGCACATATAACAATTGACGATGATAAAACAAAAGATATATAGGTTTCCAGAGGTGTACGACAAGGTTGTGTTGTGTCCTTTTTTCTGACACCGTAACCTTTGCTTAGATATCTTATATTCTAGGACTTACCCATTTTTTATTTCTTCTTCTGCTTTCCTAGCTCTCTTACACGAAACAATTAGTTTCCAATATATCAATAGTGTGTATTTATTTATTCGATTCCTTGTCTTTTCACTATGTGGTTTTTATGTTTTTCTTTCACTTTATAGGATGTTTAATCCTTCACAATGTAAGTCTTATTTTACTAGGATGTTTAATCCTGCACACTGTAACTCTTATTTTATTGTCCACACTACATCGCTCTTTGAATTATCTTAATTAACTTACTTAACTAGATTCACTAACTCACTTACTGCATTCATTTCAGGCCTTGTCTTAGTTTATATAGCCTAAAATATATATAATAATTTACAATTTAACCCCATTTTAGTATAAAAGAATTTCTGAAGAAATGGCAATTTCTTAAGTAGGTCAATTCATTGCAATTTCTTCAGTAGGTCATATTTATAACTTATTTGTAGTAAGTCATCATTATTATTTGTAGTTAATACTTCTTGTTGTAAATATTGTGCATGCGTTCAATATTATGTATACCTGGTTGTTGCTTATTTTGTTTTTCTTTTTTTCTTTGTTTTCTTTTCACTGTGGTTATAGAATTAATTCATAATCATATAACGAGGTACGATGACCCGTTGGTTGTTTTTTTTATTGTTTATTATTTTATTTATTGTTTATTCATTATTTTTCTTCTTCTTCGTTCTTTGTTTTTCATGATTGTGAAATAATTCAACAATCATACAGTGAGGTACGATGACGCTGACCACGCATTTTTATAAATATACTACAACCCATTTTAGCCAATGATAATTACATTATGCATAGTATGTTGATTATCATTAATTAATGGTTACACATAATAAAATAACATAATGACAATAATAATATTACTATAACATTTGTAGTGAGTCAAAATGCATAAATTAGATGAGCATTATTTTGACTCACTACAGTTGCATTATTGCTCCAATTTTGTTCAACATTTACTCAGAAGCCATTTTCCAAGAAGCTTTAGAAAGTATTCAGGAGGGCATTAAAGTAAACGGCGGCTATATCAATAACATAAGATAAGCCGATGATAAAACTTTAAAATCAGATAGAATGGCAGGACTCTAGAAGTTGGTCGACAATGTAACGAAACAAAGTCAGATATATGGCTTAAAAATCAATGTCAACAAATATATGTCGATCAGTCGTAAGAATGCTCACATTGCCTCCACATTGATTTTTTTTTATTGATAATTTACAAAACATAAATACATTTCATACAATTACACCTAGTTTAACAACTAACAAGTAATATTTTAATAGACAATATTTTTATAAAATTTACAGAATATTAGCTACAACATCTTGTGGCTTAGTTCTTATCAATCTTCTTGTGTATATTGCTTTATTGCAAAGCATTGAAGCTTCAGCATTGATGTGTTGTTGTAGCCTTATAGCGTGTTTAGTAGCGAAGTATTTAATTGCGCCAGTGACTTTCTGTACACACAGGTCTCTATGTAGATCGTCATTTCTTACATACCAAGGGGCGCCAACAATAGCTCATAGCACTTTATTTTGAAAACGCTGAATAACCTCAATGTTAGAATTTGCAGTGCATCCCCAAAGTTGAATTCCGTAGGTCCACACTGGTTTCAATATTTGATTGCAGATCAGAAGTTTATTTTGTACCGACAGTTTTTAGCGTTTACTGATAAGCCATTTTAGTTTTTGGTTTTTGATGTTAAGTTCCGCTACTTTTATTTTGATGTGTTCTTTTGATTTAAGCTTGGCGCCTAGTGTCATATCCAAATACTTAGCATTGTTAGCATATGGGACAGTGACTGAAAAGATATTAACTGGTATGTACGCAATTTTCTTGTTTGTAAAGTTAATGTGTCTCGATTTTTATTTGTTCAGTTTAATATTCCACATTCTGGTCCATTGAACAACCTCGTCAATAGATCCTTGTAATTTTGCAGTAGTTTCATGTCCATTTATGCCAACAGATAATAATTTTCCTATCTTTCGAATATGGTTGACCTTTTTTATACGGAAATAGCGATCTTTTATATAAGATTCCAGTAGATCAGAAAACTGTATCGGAAGTAATGTTTTGACTTTATAAATCAGCCCTTCGTGCCAGACTTTATTGAATGCCTGTGCCATATCTAAATATATTGCTGAGCAGACATTGTTTTTCTCCAAACTTCTACCGTATGGACTATTCTATGTACTTGGTCAATGGTCAATGTTGTTCTCTAAACCCAAATTGATGGTCAGGTATCAACTGTTTGAGTGTAATTATTTCTTTCAAACGCTTGGCAAATAACTTTTCAAATAGTTTTCCCATTAACGGAAGCAGCGAAATTGGACGGTAGGAAGTTGCATCATTGCATTTTTTCCTGGCTTTGGAATCATTATAATTTCGGATATTTTCCCTTGCAATGGCACATACTTCAATTGAATAAATGCATTCATTATCGTAGTTAGTTCAGTTAATGCATTATTCGAGATATTTTTAAGAACATCGGCCGTTAGTAAGTCAAATCCGGGGCTTTTCTTTGATTTCAGTCTGACAATTTCTGATCTTAGTTCCTCTTCAGTAAATAATTTAATTTCTTTGAACTCTTGGGCAGCTGCTTTCACTAAGTCGCTTTTAGCCCAAGCTTGGGGGCTGCCTAATTACTTTATTTGAGGATTCTGACGGATTGGTCTCTTCATATTTGCTGTAGCTCGCCACAGGGAATAATTTGAACTTTTATCCGCTGAAAGGTTTTGAATTTTGAAACTTGATGTTCAGTTTTTTTGTTCATGGATTCTATCTTTGAGCAGTTTGTTTAATCTATTTAGCTCCGTTTTCGGGGGTGGAAACCATGGCCTTTACCATTTTTTTTCTAATTTTCCTCTTCGTTTGGTTAAAAATGTACTTATCCAAGCAGCCTTTTGTATTTGCACATTGATGATAAACAATTCTCTAGTGGAACGAGTCAACAAATTCAAATATCTTGGCCGCATCATTAATAATAAATGTGACGATTCAATGGAAATTAAATGCCGAACAGAAATGCCTAGAGCTGCGTTCTACAAATACAAAAAAGTTCTAAGCAATCGAGATTTTAACTTACAGTTAATGATACGTTTTGTAAAATGTTACGTGCTATCAATCCTGCTGTATGGAATGGAAGCTTGGTCGATGAAAATTTCTGACATGAACCGCATAGAAGCATTCGAGATGTAAAATAAAATAAATATGTGGCACTTAAAGCCCCAAAGGGCTCATTGGCCGAGCTTCTCTTCCATTACTGTTGTGCGTCTTAAATTTGGACAGTATTAGAAGGGACCTACTTATTTTTTTAGCCGGTTCCGAAACAATCTTGATCACCATGGTTTATTGGTCGGCAGTGTCGGTAGCGTCATCAAGCTGTACCCCTTCCAACAGCTTTCCAGCGTTCTCGATGTTATCGCCCTGCTCCTTTTCTGGGTTTGCAGAACAGAAGATTTGTAGTTTTGCATGCCTCAAACCAAAGTTTATTATCCACCTTTTTCAGCGGTTCCAAACTCTCTTCTGTGATGAGGAGGAGGAACGACACACTATTCTTTTGCGGAGCCTCTACCAGTCTGTCATCGGAATAGTGCGGTAATGTGCCTGCAGGTATGTTACCAAGTGGCTACTGTCGAACTCCATCTCCGGGATCCAGATGCGTGCTCTCGCCCTAAGAAGTATTTCGCTGGAAGGAATTATCTTGAACCTCAAGCTTTCCCAGACATATAGGATTATAGCCACCGTACTGTTCAGGAATTTCAGAGAGTTTTCATCACCGTATTTTATGACTCTGTAACCGCAGACAACCACGGCCACCACGTTTCGACTCAACAGAGTCATGACATGTTCGAGAACGATTCGTGGCCGCCGTGCCTCGAATTCGCCCCATTTGTATAGCGCAGTCATTCCGCGGCCAGAGATCTCGACCACCAACGCAATCTACAGTTGATCACGCGCTACCTCATTGTAGTTTCAGGCTCGGGTGCGGTTTTTGGTGGGCGGACTGGAACACTGGTCCCATCGGCCATTCTGCTCTTCTTTATCACCTCATCGGAAACGTTCTGAAACTGGTTTGGTTTAGTCGCCTCAGTTTCTTCCGGTTTCGTGTCCAGGTACTCCTCTTAGTCGTGCACCACATTTTCGAATCTGACCCTGTCAGCTTCGTCCTTGGGGTGAAAAGTACCATCGGCCTCATTCTTATTTATCCTACCGAGGATTTGCAGAGCACTCTGGTACTGTTTGTACGTAGGTAGTCCTGGTTTATTTGCTGCTTTGATTGGTTTACGCTTTGGTCCCTTGGCCCCAGAGCATGTTGTTGGTCGACTAGTAGCAAAACAATTAGCGTGCTGTGGCCCACGTCATCACCAATAGCCGTCTCCTAGCTAGAAGCTAAGAACTCCTCCTCCGAAGAGGTACCCAACCCCTTCCGTTCGTCCGTCACGGTATCTGAATTTTAGTTTTCTGTTGTTTTAGATATTTCATCTGGTTCTTACGGTCGCCTGCCCCACCAGTTCCCACTAAACGCGAAGCTGCACACAGTGACAATTCAGCATGTGCGGCGACCAAAGAAGATTACGGGGAAATAACCGCTCGATCATGGCGGCACCCCATACCATGGCAAGGCCACCGTTGTTCCCTGGCTGCCAAACTCAACCAATGTGTACGGGTTGGATAACACCCTGGGTTAGGGGAGATTTTTTTTTGTTATGTTCGTCTTATTAAAAGGGTTTATTCCCTCCGCCTGCCTATCTTAGCTAGCGACATAACATTCGAAAGTATGGCCTCCTTAGGTCACATCAATCGCCAAGCATACAGACGTTACCAGGCATCACCACTTGGAGGTGCTAGGTCAGACTTCCGTCAGAAACTCAATTGGAGCATGTACCCAAGTACATGTTGTTCACCTTGAGTGACTAACAGCCGCGGATGGCCTATTTCACACATAATCGAACTTGGATTTTCACACACATTAACATGTACTTTTTCAATGATTTCTGGTGGCGATGCACTTTTTGGACGACCAGTGCGTGGTTCATCTTCAATACTTGTACGACCACGTTTAAATTCAGCAATCCAATTTTTTGCTGTTGAATATGAAGGTGCACATTCACTTAACACATTTACCATATCAGTATGGTTTTTTGGCCAGATAAATATTTCTTAAATAAGTACTCAATAATGGCGCGGTTTTTTAATTTTTCTAGAAAAACACTGGGACACGTCAACTTCAAGCAGCGTTAAACAAAGAATGAGTTACCAGATTGATTTGAAGCTTTACATGTATTCGTACGAGAGATGAAATCATTCATTGAACATAAATTCATTGCTAGATAGCACTAGTATCTATGGATCAGGCTAGAAACTTTTCAAGTGACCTTTACAATAGCGCGTGGCGGGACTCACATTCGAATTTGAAATCGAGAACATTCGCTGCGATTCATCGCATTCTCATTTATAAAAGTGCGAGGAATTGTAATAATAAGGGTAAAACGAGCTGCAACAGTTTTAGTTTGAAGATTTTTAATATTTTAATATTGTGAAGTTTTGAAGATTCATTGAATACAAATAAAGTTTTAAAAATGGCTGAATTGAAACAAAATATAATATGGAAGGAAAATGTGAATTTATACTGAAGGAACGAAAAATTCAACTTTCAATATCTGATTGCAAGAAAATTAAAAGAATTGATATTAAAAAGCAATTTGTGTGACACGCCTTAAAATTACTTACAAATAATAAAAAAGATTTTCCGATGAAACACAATGTACAATAATCAACAATACCTGATTTTCATAAAATATTAATTTGTGGTTCATTTGGATTTTACGTAAAACAAATTAAATAAACTGCATAAGTAAAGAAACCCTTGGCATTGACAAAAGATAATTTGGAAAATTTTTCTGGACGAAAGACAATTCCTGCAGAATGTTGGCTGGCATTAAAATTGATGTAACCGTTATATAAAAGTAAGAGTAAATTTTACTCAGTTCTACAAGTGGTATAGGGGAAATCATGTCAGCCAATCTCTCGAAAAATTTATGAGGCCCCTTTATGCTTTACCTCATGTGAGTGTTTGTTTAGTTTAATCAATGCTCTTAGAAATTCTGATTATTCCTCATCTGCATCTATGACTTTTTTTACTAGGAGTAAAATGTGCTTTGATGTGGAAGGAAAAGAGGATCTGTTATTATAGAGTATATCATCAGTAAAAATGACCGGAATCGGAGTATGTGGAACTTCCCTAATTCAATGAAAATATTTCCTCGATTTCCTCGCATTCGTCATAATTGCCTGTTGTTCTGTAAAAATGAAGTACTAATTGAAAATGTGCGTTTTTTGTTTGTTGGAAATTTGCACTCATTTAATAAAAATAGGTAATGAGCATGCTACTGAAAGTATTGTCCACCGCTGGCTACTACTTTTTCCCATCTTTGTGGCAACATACGGATTCCGTGTTGAAAAAATAGCAGATCTTTGGAGGCAATCCACGAATCGAACCAATTTTTGACTTCATCGAAATAAAGGAAGTGCAGTCAGGCCATGAGTCATTGATCAGAATAAGTCGTAATCACATGGGGCAATGCCGGGAAGATATGATGGGTGGCATGGGACTGCCCATTTCAACGTTTCCAAGCATGTTTTGACTTGCTTTGCAACATGAGGGTGAACGTTGTCATGCTGCAAAAACATCCGGTCGTGTCTTTCAGCATAATCCGGTCGTATTGCTTGCAGCGCTTGGCTCAAATGCATCAATTGCTGTAAGTAGTGATCCTCTGTGATGATTTCGTTTGGTTGGAGCAGCTCATAATACACCACACCTACCTGATCCCTCCATATGCAAAATTTTTTCTGTTGGAACTTATTCAGGATAAGTTTCTTGAAGCGAGCGATAACTTTTAGCAGCACGTTCTCTTTCTTAACAAAACAAAAACAATACTTCTCCGAAATGCTGCTTTGTCGTCACGTAATTCGACATTTTCAACGTAATAAGAAACTTGTGTAATTTAACTTTTGTTCACTTTGACAGATCAAATGTAATAGATTTTTTGCGTTACTTACGGTAGAACAGCTAACGCTGTCAAAAAGTTGACGCATTGTCTGTACGTCTGATATATTAAGTAAGTAATAAAGTAATATTATTTTCTGTAAGAACTTACTGTCTAGGTTGCTTTAAGGAATTCCAACTGCGCACTATATTTGTTTTTCCGTCCTTAAGATATTTGGCGCATTGGTCCCTTAGTAATTTCCACGCAGTTTTGCAATCAAGTACTGTAAAAAATGCAATATTTAGAAAAGCACCAGTTATTTTTTGAAAAACAATACTCACCATACGCTTGTAAACCGGTCGCAAGTTTTTTCAAATTATGTATTCTAGCTCATTGTTTCGATAAAGTCTATATTTTTTGTCGTAAAGACAGAGTTTGTCCCTAATTAGAAGAATTAACTCTTCCATTTTTAGACTATCTAATTTTTGCATTACGTTTTTTTTTTTTTATTATAATTAATTTTCAATTTCAAACAAACTTCACTTATCTTTGAACTTTTAATACAAAAAGTGAAATTGACACACTGACAATCGAGATTCTTACAATTTCAAATTGAGTGCGACACTCGTTGCGAATCTGATATCATTGTAAGCAGAAAGGTGCACGGACTTTTTTTAGACAGCTGCTACGCTCTTGTATTCGGAAATTCCATGCATCACGCGCTATTATAAATGGAGCTTAAATAGGTTACTTTTAAAATGTCAGTTTTTACCTACACGTAGATTCGCGATAAAATTTGGATAATTGGTATCTTAATTCTTTGTGGCCTCTATAATTCATGGAATGGAATATATTACTAATTCTTAAGGGGGACTTACACCTTGTAAGCCAATTTTGGAGTTAGTTTTTTGACAATTTATTGTAAAGAAGCTAGAAAATATTTTCATTTGAATTTTTTTTTTTATTTTTAGTAGAACAATAGAATACCACACATGATTTTTTTTCCATAGTCATGTTGACTTACAAGACCTTGAGATGACATTAACAGCGCACGCCTCAAAAGTAAAAGGTCAAACGGTGTACATGATTAGATCGACCCTAGTTATCTGAAATCAAAAATCCAAGAAGACTTTCAATTATTGTTACATTAGTGAGGTCCCGATGGTTCACTTTACAAAAATTTCGATTTTTCTCAAAATGGCGGGTATTTTTACACAAATACATTTTCGTACTATGTTTTTATCTTATGTAAAACTGTCAAAATGCAGTAAATCGAAATTTCTTAAAAATTAACGATCGGGACCTTGCTAAGTGTTTTCTGAAAAAAATAAAAAAAAAATTAATCCGATACGTTGATTTGTTCTCTCGTAATCGTGTACACCAGTTTGAAAAATTAAAGTTTCGGAAAACCGTGTTCAAAGTTTCAGAACAGTACAACACGAGAATCATGAGACTTACGATTAAAAAAAAAAAAATAACAACGTGGCACTCAAAGCCCCAAAGGACTCATTGGCCGAGCTTCTCTTCATTACTGTTGTGCGTCTTAAATTTGGACAGTATTAGAAGGGACCTACTTATTTTAGCCGGTTCCGAACGGCAGAACACTTGTGACATCACTTTTTCTGAGCTTTGTTACAGAGTTCTTTTAGAAGCTTTTTCATGGCAAGTTGTTACTGTCGGAAGAATTGCCAATTGCTTGCCGACAGGTGGGTACCATTCGAAAGAAAAATCTTATCGATATTAAATTTGTTATGCATCAGCCGGGGATTGAAACACGACCTACAGATCAGAAGGCGAACACACTAACCACTTAGCTACAGCACCCATGAGACTTACGATTAACCTGGATTAATCTCCAATACTCTCGAAATAGAGACGAATCCTTTTACAGGCTGATTTATAAGACCCTTTAGATCAGAAAATTTAAAAAAAAAAATGATTTTTTGAAAGTGACAAAGTGTAAGTCCCACTTAAGTTTTGATAAAAAATATCTACTTCCTTATCAGATAAGCAGTTTAATTTTTCGTTTCTACACCGACCAAGCGGTCCATTTAGTGAGCACGGGACGGCTAAACCTACATTGCGATGGATCGATAGCAACACAGTCACATTTTTTGTTATAGAATTGAACTCGAAGTACCACTTCTTCAATTTAGATTTTAAATCGTAATTTTCAGGAATGACGAGATTGCACCTTATAACAAAATAGATCATAAAGCAATAAGTACCATGATATATGGTACAATAAATACACAGATAATTGCACTCGCCCTTTTTGTTACCGTCATATTAACTACTTGACGTTAAATAGAAAACATGTTTTTTGTGCTACTGTATATCTCTTTTAAAAAATCCCTAAATTTTGTGGTTTTACTTCAGATTTTAACGACCTTCAAAAGTGGAAAATATAAATATTCGTTTAAAATTTTGAAATATAAATTGAAATTAATTTGATTTGCAAGTGAAATATATACAATGATCTGTGTCTACACCAGGAGATGTATGTCGCACACTGCCAGCATAACATTAGCAACCATAATGTAATTCTATTTCGTCTCGCTATTTCTCGCTCTCTCTCTCTTTCTCTCTTTTCTCTCTTCCGCTCTCTCGATTTATTCTTTTTACCTTTTTTTTCAACAGTCTTTTGTTTATATTTCTTTCTTATTGTTGACGAACTCCCTCAATATAAGTGTTTGCATTTTTGCTATAAATACTTTTTTCTATACACAAATAGAAAAGAAAAATTGTTGAAATTATAGTTGTTATTTTTGCTATGCTCTGGTAAGTACGTTGTACGTACAAATCCCGTCTAAATAACTCTAACGTACAGAGAATCTCTCGGTGAGTTACATTGCATTTCCCTTAATACACTCTCCCATATAATTGCAAAAAATTCAGAAATTACAACATAATATATTGTAACACAATTTATATTATTTTACCGATGGCAAAACGCACTTTTGGTTGATTTACTTTGTTCTTATTTTTGTTCCCGCTTATTTTCTTCCTGTCATTGTTTGAGGTGTTGTTAATTGGTACATGTGCAATAACAATATCCGTGATCATATCGTACATATAGCTCATACCATTTACATAAGTACATATTGATGCAATTAAAAAAAATATATCAAGTGATCTTAAGAGAGAATACATACACATATACTCGAATATTTAATTGGCGTATTGAAAAATTATTTTATATTTGTATACACTCCCGACGTGATAAAATGCTCCTTAACTTTTGCAATTTCACAACGTACAAGAAAAATACTTTACATTTGTTGTTATCTCCAATTATTTATTAACCATTGCTATTAAGCTGTAAGAGTGGTGCCTACAAGTAATTCTGGTTTTGAATTATTTAACACTACATTTTTATTAAATCGCAAAAGGTTTGTCGTTCTCGATACGGTTGCGCAATTAAGCAATTTTATTAAGAGTTCATCTTGATTAATTGGATAGCACTGGTAATTTTAAATCGACAACCATAGTACCTTTGTTTTAGAGGTGCAAAAAAAAAAAGAATTTGAAACCCTCTGGAGTGATTTTACAAAGCATTAACACTCTATTATCTCCGATGAGGGGGATAAAAGCACTGACATTGGTGAAATACAGGAAGTATATCGAGAGTGTTACACATCCTACATCTGATTGCTTTCTAATATAAATGCACAAATACATGATCTTACCATTGTGGTGGCCTCTCCTACAATTCCGGAGCCACCTATGAAAAAGGTACATAATGAATATTCATTTCCGCTATTCAATTGAGCTTCAGGGATATGTTTACGGCTCTATATCGAAATAACCCCCGGTTATCCCCAGCATAGAAATTATACCACTTAAAATTATTAAGTCGACTCCTATGACTAATGATGGCTTCGTGGTCGCTTGGTACAATCTTACAGATTGGTACGAAACAAGAGGATACTTAAAAATATACAGTTAAAGACAGTTTTTACAGTCGGTCATCAATGAAACCGGTCTCAATCTGAACCGCTTACGATAAATGACTGTATTTCTAATTTGAAGCTCTTGAATCAATCATTGGGATGCAATTTTTGTATATTTACGTTCCTGAACTTCTGGATATTACATGGTGCCTGTGGGAACAGTCATTAGAGAACAGTCATTAGAGAATAAGTGTGAGATGGTTCTTGGCCATTCAGCCAGCCACCTAATCGACAATTCAGTCGATTTGACGCTCCCAAAAAATGAAAATATATCGTAACATATCAATGTTTCATATCGTGATTAGCCATTGTGTCGAAAGATACACCCACTTCGTCATTATCCCGATTTTATCAAATTATCAACCTATGAGCGATACAGTGAAGTGAGAAAACACGAACTGTGCACAAACTGTCTCTCGAACTACCAACAGTTACTGCAAAAGCCTGTTAGCGTGCTAATTTTGCAGAATACGCCATCATTCGCTACTTGACAGATTGGAGAACCATCGAGCAGTCATCGTGAAGTAACTCCTATGTCAACTTCCGCCGGAACACCGTCTCGATGATCTTGTCAGTCATTTACTTACCAGCTGCAAACTGTTACTACTGAAAATCCCGACAAAGATTTGGAAACTGAAAGCCTTTCAACAGAAGATACTACAGTGCTCCTTGGAGCAGCACTGGTACATATCCGACTTCACCAAACGACATTTAAAGACCGTGCCTTGTCGACTCAGACTCCAAAGCGACCTTCATGTGGGAACGCTATCGTAACAGGTTGCACCTCCCTGTTTGCGACGTTCAAACTGCAGTCACCGGGTGAATGAGGTAGTCACGGCACATCCGACGAAAAAGTGTTCATTGGTGGTCGGATCTCCAATTGACCCGAGTTTTTCATTGAAAGCTGATGCTTTCGTATTAGAGAAACTTACGGGATAACAGCCATCACACCCGATATCTGCCAACTTACGTAAAGAGCTCTCTGGTTTACGATTGGCAGATGAAAATCTACACTCAAGTTGAAGAGAGAATAATGTTTCTGCATCAGAACAAGTTTTTCAGCAACTGCTTGGCAACATCGCATACTGTTGGAAAGCGCTATAGTAAGTTTTCATGCCATCTTTGTGGAAAGCAATATAATTCCCTGTTTCACAGACCCTAATCCCTAATATGTATAACGTATATATACATATATAACGTATACACACACACACACACACACACATATATATATATATATATATATATATATGTATATATATATATATGTATATATATATGTATATATATATATATATATATATATGTATATATATATATATATATATATATATATATATATATATATAATTTTTATGTATATATATATGTATATATATATATATATATATATGTATATATATATATATATATATATATATATATATATATATATATATAAATTTTTATGTATATATATATATATATATATATATATATAATATATATATATATATATATATATATATATATATAAATTTTTATATATATATATATATATATATATATATATATATATTTGTGTGTGTGTGTGTATGTGTATAAAACATTTTCTTCAAGTATACGTGTATAGGTAAATTATATATTGTATAAAAAAACGTGCATTTTTTTAAGTTTATGATTCATGCCCACGTATACCAGCGATGGGAAGTAGAAAAACTTCACCTCACTTTGCGCACTTTAGAAATAAACAGATTGTTCAGAAGAGAGCGGAGTGAATGCCGGTATGTCGCACAATGTAGTGGCACACTTATCGGTTGGTAGCGTTATTGGTAGAGGTGATCATGTGGGAGTTGTTGTTGTGGCAACATAAAACACATCTCTGTTAACTTTTCGTCGAAATGTCCATCCGAAACGAAAGGAATGGAAAAATAAAACATAAATTAAAATAAAAATACAGTATTTTTAATTATAAAGTATTCGAATTTGTCTGTTTGTGTTGATCAGCACTGCCGAATTCCAATGGGGGTGAAAAAAAAACGGGAAGTCGAAGCGGAATTTGACTATGAATTTCAATGAGGGTGTGCCATTGAGAAAAGATAAATGTTGATCGTTTAATGCTGATTAGGTAATGTTGATTGATGGATCACCTCAAAGTAATGTACCATTTGTGATCATCTCTATCCTTAAAGTAGTAACTTATAAATTCAGTCAGTTGGTTCAAAAGATTATGTAATGCCCGAGTCACAATTCTCGTATCAGCATTTACGTGAGAGCAATCTTAGGGGGCCAGTACTTGGCGTGATCAAATGCGTTGACGTTCGCAAATCACTTTACTCGCCGAATGACCGAGACTTCTTTGGGAAGTGATTATTTAAACTCACATTTGCGCTGAGTTTCATTGTAGAGAATGTATTAATACGGGTTGTAGATATATTGGTCGGGAGTTGCTTCGCATTCTACATAATCTGTAAGGGATTAGGGTCATGCCGTGGTCTGTGAAGCAGGGAATTATATTGCTTTCCACAAAGATGGCATGAAAACTTACTGTAGCGCTTTCCAACAGTATGCGATGTTGCCAAGCAGTTGCTGAAAAACTTGTTTTGATGCAGAAAGATTATTCTCTCTTCAACTTGAGTGTAGATTTTCATCTGCCAATCGTAAACCAGAGAGCTCTTTACGTAAGTTGGCAGATATCGGGTGTGATGGCTGTTATCCCGTAAGTTTCTCTAATACGAAAGCATCAGCTTTCAATGAAAAACTCGGGTCAATTGGAGATCCAACCACCAATGAACACTTTTTCGTCGGATGTGCCGTGACTACCTCATTCACCCGGTGACTGCAGTTTGAACGTCGCAAACAGGGAGGTGCAACCTGTTACGATAGCGTTCCCACATGAAGGTCGCTTTGGAGTCTGAGTCGACAAGGCACGGTCTTTAAATGTCGTTTGGTGAAGTCGGATATGTACCAGTGCTGCTCCAAGGAGCACTGTAGTATCTTCTGTTGAAAGGCTTTCAGTTTCCAAATCTTTGTCGGGATTTTCAGTAGTAACAGTTTGCAGCTGGTAAGTAAATGACTGACAAGATCATCGAGACGATGTTCCGGCGGAAGTTGACATAGGAGTTACTTCACGATGACTGCTCGATGGTTCTCCAATCTGTCAAGTAGCGAATGATGGCGTATTCTGCAAAATTAGCACGCTAACAGGCTTTTGCAGTAACTGTTGGTAGTTCGAGAGACAGTTTGTGCACAGTTCGTGTTTTCTCACTTCACTGTATCGCTCATAGGTTGATAATTTGATAAAATCGGGATAATGACGAAGTGGGTGTATCTTTCGACACAATGGCTAATCACGATATGAAACATTGATATGTTACGATATATTTTCATTTTTTGGGAGCGTCAAATCGACTGAATTGTCGATTAGGTGGCTGGCTGAATGGCCAAGAACCATCTCACACTTATTCTCTAATGACTGTTCTCTAATGACTGTTCCCACAGGCACCATGTAATATCCAGAAGTTCTGGAACGTAAATATACAAAAATTGCATCCCAATGATTGATTCAAGAGCTTCAAATTAGAAATACAGTCATTTATCGTAAGCGGTTCAGATTGAGACCGGTTTCATTGATGACCGACTGTAAAAACTGTCTTTAACTGTATATTTTTAAGTATCCTCTTGTTTCGTACCAATCTGTAAGATTGTACCAAGCGACCACGAAGCCATCATTAGTCATAGGAGTCGACTTAATAATTTTAAGTGGTATAATTTCTATGCTGGGGATAACCGGGGGTTATTTCGATATAGAGCCGTAAACATATCCCTGAAGCTCAATTGAATGGCGGAAATGAATATTCATTATGTACCTTTTTCATAGGTGGCTCCGGAATTGTAGGAGAGGCCACCACAATGGTAAGATCATGTATTTGTGCATTTATATTAGAAAGCAATCAGATGTAGGATGTGTAACACTCTCGATATACTTCCTGTATTTCACCAATGTCAGTGCTTTTATCCCCCTCATCGGAGATAATAGAGTGTTAATGCTTTGTAAAATCACTCCAGAGGGTTTCAAATTCTTTTTTTTTGCACCTCTAAAACAAAGGTACTATGGTTGTCGATTTAAAATTACCAGTGCTATCCAATTAATCAAGATGAACTCTTAATAAAATTGCTTAATTGCGCAACCGTATCGAGAACGACAAACCTTTTGCGATTTAATAAAAATGTAGTGTTAAAATAATTCAAAACCAGAATTACTTGTAGGCACCACTCTTACAGCTAATAGCAACGGTTAATAAATAATTGGAGATAACAACAATTGTAAAGTATTTTTCTTGTACGTTGTGAAATTGCAAAAGTTAAGGAGCATTTTATCACGTCGGGAGTGTATACAAATATAAAATAATTTTTCAATACGCCAATTAAATATTCGAGTATATGTGTATGTATTCTCTCTTAAGATCACTTGATATATTTTTTTTAATTGCATCAATATGTACTTATGTAAATGGTATGAGCTATATGTACGATATGATCACGGATATTGTTATTGCACATGTACCAATTAACAACACCTCAAACAATGACAGGAAGAAAATAAGCGGGAACAAAAATAAGAACAAAGTAAATCAACCAAAAGTGCGTTTTGCCATCGGTAAAATAATATAAATTGTGTTACAATATATTATGTTGTAATTTCTGAATTTTTTGCAATTATATGGGAGAGTGTATTAAGGGAAATGCAATGTAACTCACCGAGAGATTCTCTGTACGTTAGAGTTATTTAGACGGGATTTGTACGTACAACGTACTTACCAGAGCATAGCAAAAATAACAACTATAATTTCAACAATTTTTCTTTTCTATTTGTGTATAGAAAAAAGTATTTATAACAAAAATGCAAACACTTATATTGAGGGAGTTCGTCAACAATAAGAAAGAAATATAAACAAAAGACTGTTGAAAAAAAGGTAAAGAGAATAAATCGAGAGAGCGGAAGAGAGAAAAGAGAGAAAGAGAGAGAGCGAGAAATAGCGAGACGAAATAGAATTACATTATGGTTGCTAACGTTATGCTGGCAGTGTGCGACATACATCTCCTGGTGTAGACACAGATCATTGTATATATTTCACTTGCAAATCAAATTAATTTCAATTTAAATTTCAAAATTTTAAACGAATATTTATATTTTCCACTTTTGAAGGTCGTTAAAATCTGAAGTAAAACTACAAAATTTAGGGATTTTTTAAAAGAGATATACAGTAGCACAAAAAACATGTTTTCTATTTAACTTCAAGTAGTTAATATGACGGTAACAAAAAGGGCGAGTGCAATTATCTGTGTATTTATTGTACCATATATCATGGTAGTTATTGCTTTATGGTCTATTTTGTTATAAGGTGCAATCTCGTCATTCCTGAAAATTACGATTTAAAATCTAAATTGAAGAAGTGGTACTTCGAGTTCAATTCTATAACAAAAAATATGAATGTGTTGCTATCGATCCATCGCAATGTAGGTTTAGACGTCCCGTGCTCATTAAATGAACCGCTTGGCCGGTGTAGAAACAAAAAATTAAACTGCTTATCTGGTAAGGAAGTAGATATTTTTTATCAAAACTTAATAATTAGTAATATATTCCATTCCATGAATTATAGAGGCGACAAAGAATTAAAATACCAATTATCCAAATTTTATTGCGAATCTACGTGTAGGTAAAAACTGACATTTTAAAAGTAACCTATTTAAGCTCCATTTATAATAGGCGTGATGCGGGGGAATTTCCGAAAACAAGAGCGTAGCAGCTGTCTAAAAAAAAGTCCGTGCATCTTTCTGCTTACAATGATATCAGATTCGCGACGAGTGTCGCACTCAATTTGAAATTCTAAAGAATCTCGCATTGTCAGTGCGTGACAGCTATCAATTTCACTTTTTGTATTAAAAGTTCAAAGATAAGTGAAGTTTGTTTGAAATTGAAAATTAATCATAATTGAAAAAAAAAAAAAACGAAATGCAAAAATTAGATAGTCTAAAAATGGAAGAGTTTATTCTTCTAATTAGGGACAAACTCTGTCTTTACGACAAAAAATATAGACTTTATCGAAACAATGAACTAAAATACATAATTTGAAAAAAACTTGCGACCGGTTTACAAGCGTATGATGAGTATTGTTTTTCAAAAAATAACTGGTGCTTTTCTAAATATTGCATTTTTTAAAGTACTTGATTGCAAAACTGCGTGGAAATCACTAAGGGACCAATGCGCCAAATATCTTAAGGACGGAAAAACAAATATAGTGCGCAGTTGGAATTCCTTAAAGCAACCTAGACAGTAAGTTCTTACAGAAAATAATATTACTTTATTACTTACTTAATATATCAGACGTCCAGACAATGTGTCAACTTTTTGACAGCGTTAGCTGTTCTACCGTAAGTAACGCAAAAAATCTATTACATTTGATCTGTCAAAGTAAACAAAAGTTAAATTACACAAGTTTCTTATTACGTTGAAAATGTCGAATTACGTGCCGACAAAGCAGCATTTCGGAGAAGTATTGTTTTTGTTTTGTTAAGAAAGAGAACGTGCTGCTAAAAGTTATCGCTCGCTTCAAGAAACTTATCCTGAATAAGTTCCAACAGAAAAAATTTTGCATATGGAGGGATCAGGTAGGTGTGGTGTATTATGAGCTGCTCCAACCAAACGAAATCATCACAGAGGATCACTACTTACAGCAATTGATGCATTTGAGCCAAGTGCTGCAAGCAATACGACCGGATTATGCTAAAAGACACGACCGGATGTTTTTGCAGCATGACAACGTTCACCCTCATGTTGCAAAGCAAGTCAAAACATGCTTGGAAACGTTGAAATGGGCAGTCCCATGCCACCCACCATATCTTCCCGGCATTGCCCCATCTGATTACGACTTATTCTGATCAATGACTCATGGCCTGACTGCACTTCCTTTATTTCGATGAAGTCAAAAATTGGTTCGATTCGTGGATTGCCTCCAAAGATCTGCTATTTTTTCAACACGGAATCCGTATGTTGCCACAAAGATGGGAAAAAGTAGTAGCCAGCGGTGGACAATACTTTCAGTAGCATGCTCATTACCTATTTTTATTAAATGAGTGCAAATTTCCAACAAACAAAAAACGCACATTTTCAATTAGTACTTCATTTTTACAAAACAACAGGCAATTATGACGAATGCGAGGAAATCGAGGAAATATTTTCATTGAATTAGAGACATTCCACATACTCCGATTCCGGTTATTTTTACTGATGATATACTCGATAATAACGTAAAATCCAAATGAACCACAAATTAATATTTTATGAAAATCAGGAATTGTTGATTATTGTACATTGTGTTTCATTGGAAAATCTTTTTTATTATTTGTAAGTCATTTTAAGGCGTGTCACACAAAGTGCCTTTTAATGTCAATTCTTTTAATTTTCTTGCAATCAGATATTTAAAGTTGAATTTTTCGTTTCTTCAGTACAAATTTCCATTTTCCTTCCATATTATATTTTGTTTCAATTCAGGCATTTTTAAAACTTTATTTGTATTCAATGAATCTTCACACAAAAACTGTTGCAACGTTTTACCCTTATTATTACAATTCCTCGCACTTTTATAAATGAGAATGCGATGAATCGCAGCGAATGTTCTCGATCTCAAATTCGAATGTGAGTCCCGCCACGCGCTATTGTAAAGGTCAATTGAAAAGTTTCTAGCCTGATCCATAGATACTAGTGCTATCTAGCAATGAATTTATGTTCAATGTATGATTTCATCTCTCGTACGAATACATGTAAACTTCACATCAATCTGGTAACTCATTCTTTGTTTAACGCTGCTTGAAGTTGACGTATCCCAGTGTTTTTCATTACATTACTTACTTACTTTTGTGAGTGTCAAATTTCGGACAGTATTGGAAGAGACCTACTTATTTTAGCCGGTTCCGAACTTCAGAACTTTTAGAATCTTTTCCATGCCAAATTGATATCTAATTCGAATCGATATCAAATTTGTTATGCTTCAGCTGGGAATTGCACACATAACCTACAGATTAGTAGGTCAACACACTAACCATTGAGCTACAGCCAGCATATATATATACATATATATATATATATATATATATATATATATATATATATATATATATATATATATATATATATATATATATATATATATATATATATATATATATAGATATATATATATATATATATATATATATATATATATATATCGCTCATTTGCTGCAAGACCGGCATAAGTCAAAAAAATCGATTTTCCATAAAACGCGTTAGAAGTTTTCAACTGACTCCAACCGTACACGGAAAACAGGAAATCCTACAATTTCAAAACAAACCAATTCAGTATAATATATTTAACATATCCATGAAAGAAAATCAACACCAAGTATCCATTTATGGGTATTTCCTGAATAAGAACCAACTTTCCTTTGCATAATGACGTTATTGTTGCAAAAATATATTCAGTAGAGTGTCTTAAGTTATAATGTGTCATTATTGTTGAGAATTAAATTGTTTCAATTAAATCAAACTTTTCAATAAGATAGTCATAACTCAAATTAGCGCTGTGTACTTGAAAAAATCTAGATTAGAAATACCATTACCTTTTCACGAAGAACTCCACAACACAAAATATGCCTCTGTTTGAGAAAGCCAAACGTTCTTAACACGACGGGAGCAGTGGCACAACTGAGATATGTCGCTCTCACGTATAAAAAAAGTTGAAACAGATAAAATGAAATAACGGCATATTCTCTTCTCAAGCGGAGCATATAAGAGGTATTCATATGAATTTTTCACTCAACATGAAGTATGATATAACGAACAATTCTGCAGCATTAACTCAAAAATCACGTTTTTTGATTTATGCCGGTCTTGCAGCAAATGAGCGATATATATATATATATATATATATTTGACGTTTTTAAGAATAAATTATAATGTTTATTAAAAATGCAACCCTGCTCCGGTTGACGGCGAAAATTAGAGGAGTATAGCTATATGTTTTCTTTCTTTTAAGTTACCCACTTTTTTAACCACTAGAGGGTAATGCTAACCACATATTAACCAGTTAATTACCCAGTTCTGGCTAGCAGGGTATATATTTAAATATATATATATATATATATATATATATATATATATATATATATATATATATATATATATATATATATATATATATATATATGTATATTGGTGCCGTAGCTAAGTGGTTAGTGTGTGTTCGCCTTCTGATCTGTAGGTCGTGGTTCAATCCCCGGCTGATGCATAACAAATTTAATATCGAAAAGATTTTTCTTTCGAACGGTACCCACCTGTCGGCAAGCAATTGGCAATTCTTCCGACAGTAACAACTTGCCATGAAAAAGCTTCTAAAAGAACACTGTGACAAAACTCAGAAAAAGTGATGTCACAAGTGTTCTGCCGTCCGGAACCGGCTAAAATAAGTAGATCCCTTCTAATATTGTCCAAAATTTAAGACGCACAACAATGATGGAAGAGAAGCTCGGCCAATGAGCCCTTTGGGGCTTTAAGTGCCACATATTTATTTTTTTTTATATATATATATATTTATAAATATATATATATATATATATATATATATATATATATATATATATATATACATATATATATATATATATATATATTTATATATATATATATATATATATATATATATATATTTATATATATATATATATATATTTATATATATATATATATATATATATATATATATATATATATATATATTTAAATATATACCCTGCTAGCCAGAACTGGGTAATTAACTGGTTAATATGTGGGTAGCATTACCATCTAAAGTGGTTAAAAAAGTGGGTAACTTAAAAGAAATAAAACATATAGCTATACTCCTGTAATTTCCCCCGTCATCCGGCGCAGGGTAACATTTTTAATAAACATTTTAATTTATTCTTAAAAACGTCAAACACAATTTAAAATGTCAAATTCTTTATTTATTTAATTAATATAAATAATATTAATATTACTAATAATAATAACAGAAATAATTATAACATCAATAACATCAACAATACTTAAAACAATATTATGAATAATAATATTAGTAATGATATTTCTTTACATTACATTAAATATTGTATTGTATTGTATATTACTCCAACAACCTGCAAATGTAAAATCTAAAATTTATAAAAACAATTGATTGAATGTATTTATTTTAGAAATTAATAATAAACTGATACGAAGAGCCTTATTTGTTGTGGATGCAAGTGTAGATAATGCAGTTTTCGAGGGCTGTAAACTTATAAGGTTCACACATTCAACACAGCATTCCAGATTATAAATTCGCCAAATATGATGACACAAGATTCTCGGCACTGCAACAAAGACTGCTTGTGACCATAATTCACTTTTGGCGAATTTATGCTCTGATTCAATTTCAACTGAAGCGCTCGCCACAGTTACACTTTAACACAATAATTAAATACATTAAAATCACGCCAATGGATTCAATTTTAATAAATTTCAACCTCTTTTCCATTTAAATACAAAACATTGCACTTTCACTTTTCTTGTTTTTAACAACTTGCATACCTCTTCAATGGAAGGCCGGAATAGCTACAATATAACAAGACAAAAATAAATTGTAAACAATTTACTTACTTCAGCTATTGGCTGTTTCCAAAATGTAATATTGCATTGTGTGTGACTTTCCTTGCTTCCTTGCTCTCTGTTAAAAAAAAATATATATTAAATAAATTAATATATATATTAATTTATTAATATATATATTAATATTAATATATATATATATAATATGGGATATTTCTTATTGCTTTATTTTTCATGTAATGAGTGCGACGTGACGAGAGTGACGATAATTGACAAAATAATATATATATATATATATATATATATATATATATATATATATATACACATATATATATACACACATATATATATATATATATAAACACACACACATATATATATATATATATATATATATATATATATGATATTATGATATATGTAATGCCTTGTCCAACAAGTAAAGGGTTATCCATTTCACGGTTTCAAATTTCAAAAGTATAGGGCTAGAATTTGACATCTGTCAAACTGAGTTGTTAAAACAATTTCTTTCTTTTTCAGTTCAAAGTCTGACATTTGCGAAAATGGATCGCTTAACTATCGCACAACGCATTAAAATTGTAAAAACCTACTACAAAAATGGTGATTCTGCCACAGTCACATATCGTGCTTTAAGAGGAGATTATGGTTTACATAATCGTCCAACTACGCAAGCAATTGGCAAAATTGTGAAGAAATATGAAGAGACTGGATCGGTTACAGATATTGTAAGGCCTGTGCATTATCGTTTCGCTCGTACTACCGAAAATATCGCTGCTGTAAGTGAAAGTTTTGCCGAAGACCCGAATGTGTCGATTCCTCGTCGTTCTCAGGAATTAGGACTGTCTTACGGCACATTATGGCGTATTTTGCATTTGGATCTACACCTACATCCATATAAATTCCAGCTCACACAACAACTGAAGCCAGCTGACCATTCACAACGTCGTAGATACGTCGAATGGGTGCTTGAATAACAGGCGGTGGACGGCGATTTTTCGAACAAAATTTTCTTCAGCGACGAAGCACATTTCTCACTCGGTGGATATGTTAACAAACAAAATTGTCGTATTTGGGGTTCTGAGAATCCTCAAGTAATTGAAGAGAGGCCACTACATCCACAAAAAGTCACTGCTTGGTGCGCTCTTTGGTCCGGAGGTGTGATTGGACCTTAATTCTTTGAAAACGACGATGGAACGACTGTCACCGTCAATTCGGAGCGTTATGGTCATATGATAACCGACTTTTTTTTGCCTGCTATTGAAGAATACGACTTAGAGAATATGTGGTTTCAACAAGACGGTGTCACATGCCACACAACTCGAGCGAATATGGCTTTATTGCAAGAGAAATTTTCTGGCCGCGTAATTTCTCGTCGTGGCGATATCAAGTGGCCACCAAGATTATGCGATTTGACACCGTTTGACTTTTTTTGTGGGGCTACGCGAAAGACCGTGTTTATGCAGATAAACCTTTAACTCTTGAGCACCTAAAAACCAACATTCGTCACGTTATGGCTGAGATACCGCCCAATATGTGTCAAAAAGTGGTCGAAAATTACCTCAAAAGAATCGATGCTTGCAACAATTCGCGTGGTGGTCATTTAAATGATGTAGTATTTCACACATAATATCAACATTCAAACTTTATAATAAAAAAGAAATATCATGATAAAAAATATTTTGTATGTATTTTATTTACATTTACTTTTGAAACCGCAAAATGGATAACCCTTTATAACTAGCAATATCTACTAACACGTGCCTTTATGTTAAAACCTTGTCTTACCAACGTTGGAGCCGATCCGCCACAAGTTGCAGGTGCTCCACAAGTTTTTGTGGAAATCTTGCTTGGGTTGTGATCGTGGTGTTACTAATGCTGTTGTTGTAGTTAAGCCCGCTGCTCTTACACACACCTTTTATTTGTAATTGTATGTTTGTCTTTTATTTCCGATTTTTAATTCACAATTTTTCGTGTGTATCAGTTTATGATTTTATAACACAAGGGGGGGAAAATACGGACTAGTTATATAAAATATATATGTACGTATAAGAAGCAAAGTAAATTCATAAATACACGCTACAGGCAACACAGGACTTGCGAATGAATTTTGTTGGCATTTTTTGAAGATTTCGTCATTTTGTGCCATTCAGCAAACGCTAATATCAAGAGGAAGATACGACAACACATCAAATTGTTCGTCTTTCGTCGATTACACTCGCATTGGTACACACACGCATGTACGCCTGCGTTTTTGCTTTTGCTCTCGTTTCTTGAAGGAAGAGAAAGACTCATCAAATTTATGATTTTCTATTTACAAATTCACATATGCGTAATAAGGCGGGTCGAATTTGTATGGCGCAAAAAATAAACGACAAATTGTATAGCAAAAACTGAAACAACCATAGATTCTAGATATATTTTTCTAAGATACCATGGGTCTAAAGTGAAAAGGTCGTTTCATGGAATTACATAGAATGACAAAGTTATCAGAAACAAAAAGGAGCCAACGCGTCTTGCCAATTGCAAGACGCGGTGCCAATTGTTTCTTACAAAATATACGGACATGTTCATTTCTCTCTCTCTCTCTCTCTCATCCACCTTCACAAAATTTTCAGTCATGGTGTCTTTGAACGATATACAAAGTCAATAAACGCAAATGGCAAATGAGGGAAAATGAAATATATAGATGAGAGAGGGAGGAAATTGAACGAAGCGCGTGTATCATCGTACTTGCCATATACCACTATCAAGGCGGGGCAAATCCAAAACGTGCTTGACGTTCCGTACTGCTTAACGCGTGTCGCATGCATCGGCAGTACCAAATGACAAGAGGCTGATGCTGATGTAGACATCATGCCGCCATTGCAATATTGCGAATGTCTACCCCAGGCTCAGGCATCAAACCACATTCTTTACAAATTAACTAAACGGATAGGATGTGGTTGAAGCCTGAGGGGCACGCCACGAATCACGTTCGGAGAGTCACAGCGTTTATTAATTGCCAACAGCAATAACATTGGAATCGCATTCAAACGTTTCAAGTCAAGAAATGCATCCCGCTTCGGTGGTTGATGCAACTACCGAATACGCGGCTTAGACGGTTTCCTTTGGTTGTAGAAGTCGTGCAATAAGGTATGGTGCCGACGCCTGGAATGTGAGCACCGTGAAAGTCTGCAATAGGTGTCAATGCACGAAGGAGTTCAAACAATATTTCCTTTTTAGCGCGACGTCACGGCAACGGTCTGTATCCATCTGCAAGCAACGTCGACACCTTTTTAGCTCGTGCTCACCATCACAGATGAGGCAGATGGCGGTGGCCCTTCCATTGTATGGTCACTAATGGAGCTGCGTAAGCGAACAGCCTTACTCAGGATTGCCGGCATCTGGAAGTGATAGTAGAGTTGCATTAGATGGGTTAGTTAATTCTTGATTGGTGCAGCCGATGTTGCACTTGGGAGGGTGACTAATTTGATAACGGACCGTGTAATCACACCAGCAGCGGTTTGTACGGCGACAACTCGGACATGCTCATCTTCACCGACGAAGAACCGAAATACGCGACCCTCTCTTGTGAGTTGATGAGTTCGTATCGCTAGATATAGGGCGCAGTTGACCGTCACCGTTTTCAATGCAACATCTTGGAGTTTATCTTTTATGTTTTCATGGTAGAGGATTCGTTAAAATTGAATAAACCTTAGTCTTCAGGAGTAGATGATAGAGTTTTTCCACCTGACTCAATCGCATGTTATCCTTATAGAGAGCCGTGAACATCTCTCGGAAACTCGACCAAGTAACATAGTCTCTGGAAAATGGCTCTGTATCACAAGTGGCAGCTGGATCGGACTTTTTTTTTATTTTCCCTTTTCTCGACAGCCCTATTTAGTTTTAAGCAATTACTTTATTCCTTTATTTTTTAAGCAATTTGTTGTTAATATCTTTGAAGTTGTTATTTCATGTTTACTCTGTGCATGTGAAAGATTATTATATCTTATATGTGAACTATAATGAAATAAATAAATGGATGAGGGGGGGCTACTGGGTCATCGGGTACAAACGATTCACGATTTTCGCAATCGTACGGATGTATGTTTTGTGGCCTTTACGATACATCTACTTGACAGTGCCATGATCATAATCATTGGCGTCATCGAACTGGATGAGAGACTTATACGCACTCTTGAATTGGTCCCATAAGAATTGCAATTCAATTTTCTGGGCCTCGAGTGAGTGGAGCGTGAGTTCGTCTGTTGGGAATCCAAAGAAATTCGTTTCGTATTCTTGGTATATGCGAGGGAACGAAGCCGGGTGTAGGTTGGAAGATTAAAGAATGTACCGAAAAAAACGAGGAAGAATAAATATGTTAGTTAGAGTAACTGTCACGGAATGCGGTGAAAATGCTCAATACGTTTAAATGATCAGAGTGAAATCGAAAAACAACAACGTTTAATCACTGAGATAAGTCGTAGGTGAATTTTAGTTAAGAGGGGTCACACTCTCGATAGGAATTACAGAAAAAAAGGACAAAGTTGAATATGAGTCGTGATTAGTCAAGTGAACAATTGACTGGTAACCCAAAGGGTTCGATTTGGAAGCAGTCTCCTAGTTTGCTCTTGGGTAATATGTGAAAAAGAAAATTACATACACATCAGTGTATGAGTATCCCAGTAAGACAGCGTGATATCAATACACTCATAAAATGTTTGATTATTACTAACACACCCAAGCACTTTTTTGAATTGAAGAAAGAGGCAACTTGATTTATCTGTACTCGATTTCATACTTCGCTCTCTTTGCACTCAAAATTTTGTCATAAAAACAGTGGCCGAACAGGTTGTTGTATAATCGATACATTTTGTCCCATATTATATACCGTTTAAAATGTTTTGAAGAGCACAATATTTGCATTTCTGTCATCATTGACACCTAAGGTCATATTCGGAAAGTAGACTCAGCCACTCAGTGTCATAACCTTCCAATATGCATTTTTTTTTGTAGAATTAAAGCCTGTACCAATACTTTTATAAGCACTTTGATCCCACTTTTGGTGTACAAGTGTTACAGATGACGGTAATTCAGAACATAATATCGTCTGCCAATCAAGAATGATAAAATTGAAAGATTGTGCCCATCGCAGAGGTTTTGTGACCGCTGTGACGTAACACTGCTACACCTGCGAGAGAAATGACAAAATGGCAAATAAATTTATGAATGAATAATGCAACCCTTGGACCAATGTGACGTCACATTCTTTCAAATTCACTGAGAACTAATTAACGGTAAAATATTAGCGCGACCTTAGTATTCTGTCATCCGTGTTTATCGCCAACAAATTCGTTCTCAAGAAAACAAAAATATTGTGTGGAGTTTTGTACCGACTAAACTTATGTTTGCTTCATTTAGACGTAATCGAATGTGAAAATATTGAGCGTTCGGAAAAGTTCGATTACAAATTCGACGAAAATTCAAACACTTTTTTCATATATTGTTTTTTTTTTTTTTTTTTAACAAGCTCCTTTATTGGATCTTTCTAAAATTACTTAGAAACTAACAATATGTAATCAAATCTTACAAACTAAATATAATTATTTGATATTCCCAACGTTCCATCACAATTTGTTGAGTCACGAGGTATAGCAATTTCACAGCATATTCAGTGTGTCTTTTCTTTTTAATCGACGATGCCCCGTGCTCAGCAACAATTGCCTAGCAAGGGGATTCGGATGACTGTGTAATTTTTGAATGTAGCTTCTGCAAGACATCGCAACTTCCTCAGAAATTGTGGGTACATTTAAATCTCGATGGATGTTAACGTTCCTCATATACCAAGGCGCGTTTACAATAATTCGCAGACACTTGGATTGTATTCGCTGCAATTTTTCGATATTTGAGGGAGATGCGATATTTGAAAAGAGTTTTATTAAACCAAATATGTGCCGTTTTAATCGATAACCTTTTGCCATTTTGTGGTAAAGCCATTATTCCATCTGTGTAGAACTTCTGGGTTTTCTGAGCGAAAAACTGCTTCAAGCACGTTTTGTCTCTACGAAACTTCAATTCGTCCGTGATCTTTTTCTCACATTATTGTCGTACGTTATTCACTTTTGATCTCCCTTAGTTATTCGCATCAGAAATAGTTCAATTTCGTTCCGTTTTAGCACAATCACAAATGAATCACAAATGAAAATTGTGAATTTAGTGATGAATGCCTAGTTCAATAGCAACGTCCTTATGCTCGTGCTTATGTGCCGGTCTTGCTCAATTTTTTCATGATTTCATCAATTTTTTCAGTAATTGTATAATTTTGTTTTTTTTTTTTTTGCGGTGATGAGGTAACAAAATGGCTGACCCACTGACCCGTAACTATCGTCACAATTACAGAGTGTGTCGTCGCAGACACTAAAAAACTTCCCCCTCCATCAAGGACCTTTGAACCTACCCCTGAACCACGGGGTAGGGCCCTAGTGAGTATTACTTCGGGGTAGGGCCCTAGTGAGTCTTTTTTAGACTTCACTCGTTTTGACCTGCGTCCAGGTCCCGCTTCTTTCTTCTGAGTACGCATTCCGTATACCACGAAATAGCGTTCCAGTTTTCTTCGCTGTGTAACAGTTTTTCGACCAGGTTTTCAACTGTCCATAACCCGATTTGCTGCTCCAATACGCTCCTTTCATTACTCCATCTTTCGCAACTGAAGAAAGTATGCTCTACGTCGTCTTCTTCCGCATCATCGTATACGCATCTGACATGCGCTCTCTTCCCCATTCTATGTAAATATTTACAGAAATAGCCGTGGCCAGATAACAACTGGGTTAGGTAATAATTAACCTCTCCGTGTCTTCGCCCAATCCATTCACATATGCTTGGTATAATTTTTATGGTCCATCTGCCATACGTGTCGTTCTCCCATTTCTCTTGCCAGATATTAATTATCTGCTCTCTTATTTGCTTTTCAGCTTGTGGTGTATAGCCTCCAGATTTTTTTAGTAGGTACAACTTTTTTCGCTCTTCTGCTAGCAGGTAAATTGGTGTTACACCCGCTATTGCCAGCACCGCACTATACGACACTGTGCGATAGGCACATGTTATTCGTAGGGCCATAGTCCTTTGTACAGCTGATATAATTTTCCTTCTGCAACCCGTTTTGAGTGTGTCGGCCCATAGTTCACATCCATATAGTAGGAGGAATGGTTTACCGCCATTAAGACTTTACGCTTGCTAGGCAACGGTCCACCGATGTTTGCCATCAGTCTGCTTAGTGATGCTGTAACTTTAGCTGCTTTGTTTGTAGCATACTGCAATTGTGCCGTATATGTGAGCTTGAAGTCCAATCTAACTCCTAGATATTTAACCACCTTCTGTGTAGTTATTTGTTCGTCGTTTATGTACATATCTACCTCTAAAGGAATTTGACGCCCCGTTATGAGCAGCAGTTAAGTTTTCTGCGTTGCTAACTGAAGTCCGTGGGAATTTAGCCATTCTTGCGTGCGTATCATCACCTGATTGAGTTTTCGTTGTGCTTCTACTGTATTTCACGCAGTTATAACAGCTGCTATATCATCTGCAAAGCCCACTAGGAATGTATCGTCTGGCATTTCTATGCGAAGTATTTCATCGTAACTTATATTCCAGAGATCTGGACCGAGGATTGAACCTTGGGCTGCACCAGCCGTTATTTTTTTCGTCTTTGATCTAGCGTTTGTATTGTATGTGAGTACGCGGTCACATAAATAGCTGCGTATCATTCTACTCAAGTATGCAGGTATCCGGAAGCGTTGTTCTAAGGCTTCTATCATGTCCGACCATTTCACGCTGTTGAACGCGTTTCTAACATCTAGGGTCGCTAGCAAGACTACTGGTCTAGAATAGTGGTTACCTCTTTTTGTTATCGAGGCTGCTTCCACCACTTCTTGAATCGCTCCCACGGTAGACCTCCCTTTTCTAAAACCATGCTGTCTGTCACTGAGCCCGCCGGCTGCTTGTATTGCAGCTGTTATACGAGGTTTAATAAGCTTCTCTAATAATTTCCCAGCTGTATAAACATACAGAGTGGGCGATATGCACCTGGTGTCATTGGGTCACCTTTGCCTTTGCTTACCAGAATTAGTTGTTGGTTCTTCCACACCTCTGGAAATATCCCTTCTTTGAGACATGCGTTGTACATATCTAACAGTACCTGCGGCTGGTGGTGTACAAGTTCCTTTAATACTTCTCCTGGGATTTTGTCGGGGCCTGGTGCTTTCTTATTTTTAAGCGTACTTGCTGCATATTCTAGTTCTTCTTCGCTGAAAAGCAGAATTTCTCCTGGTTCTCTAACTGGATCCTCCGGCCGTAAGGGATGTTGTGGAAACAAGGTCGAGACTATATTCTCCATTGTTTCTTCATCCATATCATTTGTCACAACTTTGCTACCTAGTTTCTTCATAACGATTTTGTATCCTAGTCCCCAGGGATCGTTGTTTACGTCTTTGCATAGTTCAGCCCACTTTTCATTTTTGCTGCGGAAAATAGCAGACTTGAGTTCTGCCTTTGCATTCTTGTATGCTGCACGCTCTATAATAAGTTTTCTCTACGTCTGGCCCTTGTTAGAATGCATCTACACTGCAGGCAGATTCGTCTCAGTTTTGCAACTTTTTCATTCCACCAGAATACCGATTTGTGTCGCCTGTATCCCGTTTTCGGCATGGAAGCATCACAAGCCTTTTTAATCGCGCTCATTGTTTGAGTAACTATTTCCCTAGCGGCATGGGTTTGGTCAACCATATTTGCTCGTCTATTGAACTCCGTCCGCAATACGTCTCTGTTCAATCTATCCACATTCCATTTGCGCGGTATTTTGACGCCATCCACTGGTGCATCTTTTTGGCCTTGAAACTGATAAGAGTAGGAGATGTACTGATGGTCACTGGCCGTGAAATCCTCTAGTACCCTCCAGCAAATAATTTTCCCAGCTATTGATTCTGTAGCAAACGTTATGTCTGGTGTGGTGCTCTCGCAGCCTGGCCGTCTAAACGTCCTTGCTGTGCCCGTGTTTATAGCAATAAGGCTAAGCCTTAAAGCCACTACCCTACGACCTCGGGCGTCCATCGTTGGCATACCCCACTCCGGAGCACGGGAGTTAAAATCACCTGCTACAACTAAAGCTCCTTCGAGTTCTAGAGCCTTGTCTTCGATGTCATTCAGTTTATCCTGGAAGGTCATTATATCATCGCTCGGAGTAAGATAACAGCTCACCAATGTAACACTCTTAATGCGTACATAAACGTAACAAGATCCTCTGCCGCTGTCAGTGACCTGAATGCTGCTGGTTATAGGTATCCAAATGGCTGCTGTTGACGCGTCATCTTCAAGCCATGTTCCGCTTTCAATTTTCTTGTATTGCTCACTGATAATCACCATATCAACTTCATGTTCTGCGACTATCTGAGGTAAAAGCGCATCAGCTGTTTTACTTCTATGTAGGTTTGCTTGAAGTATCTTCATCATCTCTTCGCTGGTTTCTTATAAGCCGCACATTTGCTCGTACCTGGTATATGATTTAGCTCCTTAAAATTTTCATGTGCGCAGAGACAGCATTTTGGGGGATTTATGCAATCTCGTATCATGTATCCGCTTTCTCTGCAACGTATGCATAACCCCTGGCCTTTCCTATCTGGCCCATTACAGTCTGCTTGGAGGTGCCCAGACCAGAAGCATCTATAACAGCGTTTAATTTCATCCAGCTGTTTCACCCTACATCTGGTCCATCCAATCTTTATGCGCTGTGTTTTAAGGTTGATATTTGCTGCTTCTACTGACAAAGTCACAAACGCACGACATTGTTCCCTACTGTTTGCTTTTGTCAACCGGACTCCAACTTCTTCCTCTGGCTTCTCAACGGCTTCTCTAACTGCTTTCCGCATAACTGGTACCTTCTGCCGGCTTCACAAGTACAGCTTCTGGGCGATCCCTCAGTGTTTTGACAGGGCTTGTTCCGACGCGTTTGTTAAGGCATGTTAACGGCGTACTATCATCGGTTACTTTTGTATTAGTTAAGCGCGAAGCTTTAACTTCCCGTCTTTCTCTCTTTCTACTTCTGTCGCCTTGCAGCTCTTCCTATAACTTTCTATTACGTCAAACAGTTCGCTTAGTTCGGATACTCCGTCTTTCACGTCCGTGCTAACGTTCCTCTGTCGTTGCATTGCCTGCTTCATCTTTCGGAGTACATTCCTGCATTTCGCAAAGGAATCCTCTTCAAGAACTCTCATCTTGAGAATTAGCTCCAATCTAGGGGATCCGTTCACCTGAGGGGTTTTCACCGTTTGAGTCTCCGACGCACATGCTGCTTTTCTGGTCGTAGAACTGCTTACAGCACTTCCGGCACCATTGGCAGTGGTAGGCGTCGAGTAATCGGGATTTTTTTCCTTCTCACTTGAGTCCATCTGGACTTCCGCCACCCTTGTGTTAACCTTTGCTGATGATCTGGACACCAACGAGCTTTTCCTGAAAGCGACTATGCTTTCCTCCACTTGATCTTCTTTATTTTCTGTTATTTTGTTTTCCTTGTTTTGTTCCATTCTTTTTTATTTTACCAGCGCATCGTGTGCAGAGGGGCGGGCCGTAATAGTCAGGATCGGGTATACCCTCGGGGATGAAAACCCCTACCCCAGTTCCCTGAGGCCTGACCTACGCTTTACCGATCCCGGAATACACGGACGGACCAGCGCTCGCCCGGGGCAATGCAGGCTACAACTCCTGCATCCAATGCACACTCCCTGACCAGGGACCGAAGTAGCTGGTTTCAGCTACACAACACAGCTTACACCTCGGCAGAGCAAGCTCACAGCACTCCTTCAGCACCGTCAGCGGAAATGGCCAACGGTGAATTTGGAGACTCCCAGCGTACTGTAGCGTGCAACGGTCTGTCCAGTACACCTAATTTAAGAGGAGACGTACTGGGGTTCCTTCTTACGGTGTTGTCCATCGTTGCCGCCGAAGCGGGGAGCACTTATAGCGGCACTTACCCGCTTGTCACATCTGCATCTTTGGACTTGCGAGACTTTTAATCTGCGTCCTCGCTGATGCCGCTCTTGGTCGGGGACTGCTTATTGTTTATTCGCAGCTAACCTGTAGTCAACAAGTAGCTAACAAGTCCACAGACAGGCCGTTCACGATCCGCCACCAGTGACCCCCCCAGTAGCCTGAGCTTAGCCCTGAGCTGATGTATTCTATAATAGAAGAGCAATATATGACGATAATGTTCCGAATTTTCACTCATTTTTAAACGTATGTAACTTTTCACAGAATAAAGCGATTTTAATAATGTCTTCTAACAAAATAAAGCTTAAAATGACACCTCTCAAACAAGCTATAGCGTAGCAAATTAATATTGGCATAGCAAATAATATTACCAGACATGTTACATTTTAGAGCCATCTACCGACTCATTGTAACCGAACTCTTCCAAACACCACGTATTTTTACTGTCATACCACTCATGTGTTTGCACTGAATTTTGTGAAATATAAGGTATTGAATAACTGAAATTGCTTGGATATGCAAACACACGATTTCTGGCTTTCGGTCAAGCTATTAAGCGCATTCTCTAGCTTTATGATCCATTAGACATCCTTTCATAATTTCGGTACCATTGTCAAAATTTGAGTAGGTTTTTATTATAGAGTAAGTATAAAATATAAAGTTAATTTCTATTTTGAATCTAATTTTATTAGATATATTTCTGTCTATTATCGAGATTGAGTTGTTCTAGAGTTTGGTGTGGAAAATTGAAAGCGACGATTGAAATGATGCAGTAATTAAACGATCTTAACGATACTCTAAAACAGTGTATGCAGGACGAATTTTTCTCAATAACAAAGTGACAATGCTGAAAGCTGAAAATTGAAAATTACGAAGAAATTACTACGATCACTGAATACATTATGTAATTGTCAGGATAAACAGCTTCAGTGGAACAAAATCAACTAACTATGTAGTAGTTACTTGGTTTTGTGATATCACAGCAGATTTATTGAAAATGCATTTGAGCGTACCTAATGTACAAAGGTACACAATAAGGTGGAATTTGTGATTTGTGATGATTGGGAACAATTATTTATTTTCAGTTCTTTTTTCAGCATCGGGAGCAAAATTTTCAGGTTTTCTTCCCATTCGTAGTAAAGAAGTAAACCTTTTAATCTTCAACCATGTATAACAGATCTCTGCGCCATCTATAAGAAATACCAAAGAACTTCTAATTCTAAGGAAGTTGTGGGCACTCATCATCCACCTAGTATCAACAAGATGAACTACAAAGTGCAGACACACACCATTTAACTGGTGTCGGCAAGGTAAACCAAAGAAAATAAAATGATTAAGAAGTCTTATCTTCCAGTCTACACGAAGTTTGTCGGGACAGAGACATATATGCTTAGAGAATTCTCATATTCCAGTATACAAAATTTTAAAAGGAATAACCAGAAAACAGCGGGAGTGGATTTTCTATTGAACGTGTGTGAACCGAAATATCAGACGAAATAGAAGTGGACAATCGAACAAATGGTTCGATCACACCGCAAAAAGTAGAAAGCGACATGGTATTGGAAGAAGACGAAAGCATACTGCGCATAACATACAAAAGCGAAACGTGCGTTCAGATTTTCTATTGTTTACGTTTGCGAATTTTGATATTCTTCGATTATATTTAATAATATTTATAATATAATAATATTTATAATAATATCATTTATTTAATATTATTTGTTATTTAATCTTTAAGAAATATTTATTATTTAGACATAATTTATTTATTTCAATTAATAATTTGAAAAACAACATCTTATTTTATAAAAAAAATAATAGAATTGAAATTTACAAAAAAATATATATTTTAAAATATCATTATTAGAGAAAAAAACATGCCTTATTAATATTAATATTACGCCTGCGTGTTGCTTTTGCTCTCGTTTCTTGGGGAAGAAAATACTCTTCAATTTTCTGATCTATTTTGACTTTCATATACAAAGCAAATCATGCGCAACAAGGCGGCTCGACTTGTATGGCGAAATGTGCACAGATATATATTTTTAAATTTTATTTCGCTTTTGTATGTTATGCGCAGTCCGCTTTCGTCTTCTTCCAATGCCACGTCGCTTTCTACTTTTTGCGGTGTGATCGAACCATTTGTTCGATTGTCCACTTCTATTTCGTCTGATATTTCGGTTTACACACGTTCAATAGAAAATCCACTCCCGCTGTTTTCTGGTTATTCCTTTTAAAATTTTGTATACTGGAATATGAGAATTCTCTAAGCATATACAGTGGCTCACAGCTTATTTCGTACAGTGTATATATTTTTATGTACATGGCTGTAACATTGAAACTAAAAAACTTATCGATAAGTTTTGAATGTAGATGTCTGTGTATGTGTTTAGTAAACCTAATAAGAAAATGGGGAACCCCAAAAATTTTTCTTTTTGTTATGCAAGAGAGAAAAACTATTGATCAGCTGATTTTCAGCTCACATCTTATTTCGTACACAAACTTCAATGTAGGTAAGTTTCATTCTGCCGCGCAGTTACAAAGTTTTTTTGAATTGTATGAGTTTTTGGACCTTTTTAACTATTATAACAATTTTTATTATTATTATTTTAAATAGTTAAAGTGCTGTAAATTAAACATTTAGCTTTATGGGTCATCGTACAACGATGGAACAGCGTAAACTGGTAATTAACCATTTTAGGAAAGGTCAGAGTGTGCAAAAAATTGCTGAAATGACAAATTTAAGTGCCTCAACTGTCCAATACATCATTCAACGCTTCGTTCGCGAAAATCGGTTGGAGAACAAGGGCAGAGAAGCACCTAATAAAATTTTCAACGCATCAGACGAGCGTTATATTGTACGAAAAATTAAGAAAAATCCAAAGTTATCCGCTCCGAAGTTGGCTGCAGAGGTTCAGCGTGAAACAGGAAAATCATCCAGTGCTGAAACTGTCCGACGTGTGCTGCGCAATCATGACTTGAACGGTCGAGTAGCCCGAAAGAAACCATTCATTTCGAAAATGAATATACAACGCCGACTTGACTTCGCCAAAGAGCATATTATTAATACTCCTGCGTTCTGGAATACCGTTATTTTCGCGGATGAGTCTAAGTTTAATATTTTTGGCTCGGACGGAATGTCATATGTTTGGCGTAAAGCTAATACCGAGCTAAACAAGGAGAACCTTAAGCCCACAGTGAAGCATGGTGGCGGTAGCGTGATGGTTTGGGCCTGTATGTCAGCAGCCGGAGTAGGTGAATTGGTTTTTATTGAGGGAACAATGGACAAAATGAAGTACCTCGAGATTCTGAAAAACAATTTACTTCAAAGTGCAGACAAACTGGGTTTGCGGGAAGAATTTCGGTATTACCAAGATAATGACCCAAAACATAAATCTGGGATTGTGCAATCTTGGCTTATTTGAACTGCTCACACTTGATGTCTCCACCACCACAGTCACCTGACATGAATGTGATTGAAAATCTTTAGTCTATTTTGGACAATAAAATAAGAACACACAAGATTTCTAATAAGCAAGACCTAAAGAAGGTACTGATGGAGGAATGGAAAAAAATCACACCAGACATCACTCAAAAATTGGTGGATTCAATGCCAAGTAGACTCCAGGCTGTCATTAACGCTAAGGGATGTCATACTAAATATTAAAATCAACTTACTTTGTTTTTAGTTTGAACTTAAAGAGACTGTACGAAATAAGCTGTGACATGAATTTTCCTATTTTTTTCTTATTTTATTTTTTTATAGTGTCAAACACTAAAATTTTGAAAAAGTAAATTTTGGAAAATAAAAAACAAACCTTCCTTTCAAAAATGGCATTTATATTTTGTTCAAATTTTTGCTATATTAGGAATTACGACTGCAGCAATTTTTAAACTGTCACTGTACGAAATAAGCTGGGAGCCACTGTATGTCTCTGGTATAATCAACGAAAGACGAGCAATTTGATGATTTGGCGTGTCTTCCTTTTGATTTTGGTGGCTGCAGTGTAAATGCCTGTTCATATTGGCCTGCCCAGGCGCAACTGTGCGAGCGAGATAAGTAGAAAAGTAGGTAGTCAGAAAAAATGAAAGTTTTGCGCCGAAAGTCCAATCCAAAACAGAAAATCGGAGCAACGAGCTATGTGTATGTTCTAACTGTTTCGATTTTGACAAATATGCACACAAATTTTTAGACGTTGAAGCGATAACATCAGCAAGAAGCGCCCTATATTAGGGTTGTGCGATAATTGTTTGTTTAAAATGTTTGATTAAACGAATTATTCGACTAATCAATTCGCTATATCAAAATATGACTTGTCAGAATTGAAATTATTCGACTAATCTGAATTTTGATTAATAAAATACTTTACATTTTTAGGTTTTCTTTGTTTTTGAAATTTACTTTGTGAATAAAAACTTTAAACGCATTCTCATATTCATAGCTTTAGAAAGCTTCCAGTCTACTTTGTATTGGAAAAAATATTAAAAATATTTTGAAAATTTTATTCGAATAATTTTATTCTGATTAATCAAAATTCTGATTAATCGAATAATTTAAATTTTAGAATTTTTTAAAATCATGATTATTCAAATAATTTTATATTTGATTAATCGAATATTTTGATTATTTAAAATTTTTGAACAAACGATTAATTGCACAGCCCTACTTTATTTCAATTCCACGTAGCATTTCAATTCAAATATTCAAAAATTTTGCAACAACAATAAATACAGACAAAAAAAATAATTTGTTCTATCGTGATATACTATCTCCCTCTATACCGTGGAGTGTACAATGTGCTTCTCCTCCTGTAACACCAACAGCTACAACATCAAAGCAATCAAATAACGGCACTTCTACTGAAGTGCATGACCCAGTAGTTAAAGCAACTAGTGCGATGACTAATAAAGAACCAGTTGCTGTTCAAACTGGTATTGATCGCTACATTACTGTAGTTAAGCGAAAGAGAAGTCCGCAAAATTCAAAACAAATGAATTCAACAAAAATTCAAAAACAGAACACTGTCCCTATTAGTTCGGAAAATAGATACGCTCTGCTTTCAGGTGATGAAAGTGACGAAAATATTATCTCCAAGAAAAATTTCAAACCCCCACCCATTTTCTTGAGAGAACGCAACTCAGATAAGTTGATTTCTAGAATTACAAGTCTTATAGGACCAAAGAATTTCCATGTTGTTCCTATTCGCAAAGGCCAAATTGAGGGAACAAAAGTGCAAATCTACAGCGAAACTCATTATCGCAAAGTAATAGCGGAATTTGATGCTGTAAAAAAGAATTACTACACATATCAGCTAAAAAGTAGTAAGGGCTTAATCGTTGTACTCAAAGGCGTCGAACCCAACGTTGATATTAACGAAATCAAACTTGCCCTCCAGGAAGAAGGGTTTCAAGCCAAAACAGTATTCAACATTCTCAACAAGAGCAATATACCTCAACCGTTATATCGTATTGAGCTTCAGCCTGAAACAAAACCCCTAAAAAAAGGTGAAGTACACCCCATATATAAAATATAAAATTCGATATTTATTGCATCGCAAAATCACAATCGAAGAACCCCATAAGAGAACTGGACCTCCTCAGTGCAGCAACTGCCAAGAATATGGACATACTAAGACATATTGTACCCTGCCAGCTGTTTGTGTGATTTGTGGAGATCTCCATAAATCAAACATATGCCCAAAATCTAAAGGCGATGCTAGCATGAAAAAATGCAGCAATTGTGGAGGTAATCACACCGCAAATTATAGAGGTTGCCCAGTATATACAACCCTAAAGCTAAATTTCTCCGCTAGCAATCAACCTCTAAAACCAGTTGAGCAAACTCAGATAGCCAACTCAAGTAAGAGACAAAATATTGATGCAACACAATTCTTCTCTGCAATCCCAAACAAGAATCAAACCAATTCATATGCTAGCGTGTTAAAACAAAACCCACACCAACAAAGCAATGTAAATAATGAGCAGAAACACTCACTGCCCACCCAACAGCCAAGTACCCTTGAACATTTGCTTCAAACATTGATTCAGAATATGAACCAATTCATGAACTCAATGCAAACAATGATGCAAGAAATGATGAAAAATCAATCGATGTTACTCCAAACATTGCTATCCAGACCATGAGTTGTCTCAAGATATGCCACTGGAACGCCAACGGCTTAAGCCAGCACCGTTTGGAGCTAATTCAATTCCTTGAATCCAGCCAAATCGACATAATGATGATATCTGAGACCCATTTCACTGACGAAAATTGCTACCAAATACCATATTACAAACTGTACACCACAAATCATCCGCATGGTAAGGCACGCGGAGGAACTGCCATATTGATAAAAAGCAGAATAAAACATCATGTTCTTGAAGATTTTAGTAGCGTCTACTTGCAAGCAACATCTATATGTCTGGAAGAATACATCTCTAAGCTAGTAATATCTGCGATATACTGTCCCCCAAGATACAGTATTACCGAACAGCAATATAAAGAATTTTTCTCAACTCTTGATAGCAAATTCTTGGTTGCTGGCGATTTCAACGCCAAACACACTCACTGGGGCTCCCGATTAATAACTCCAAAAGGCAAAAGACTATGTTCAATCATCACTAACCACGGCTACGATGTTATATCAAATGGTCAACCGACATATTGGCCGACGGACAAGAGGAAAATACCCGATCTCATAGACTTTGGAGTCGCCAAAGGTTTGCAGATGGAAAATATCTCCACAGAGTGTAATTATGATCTATCATCTGACCACTCACCCACGGTAATATCTATAAAATCACCAAGCCCCCAAAGCAATTGCGTTAGAAAGAAAATAGACTGGTTAAAATTCAAGAAATATATAAATTCCCATCTTCCTCTGAGTACTGTATTAAGAAATGGACACGATGTAGACTCAGCACTCGAAAAATTCAACCAGCTGCTCTCATTAGCTCTCAGCTCAGCCACCTGCACAAAGGTATGCAAGCAATCAAACTATAGCCCATACACACCAGCCGACATTGAATTGCTAGTAAGACAAAAAAGAAGACTCCGAAGACAATGGCAAGAATTCAGATCACCGAATCTGAAAACACAGCTACAGCACTGCACTCGAAAGTTAAAGCAAGCCTTAAAAAATAAACACAACAAAGAGTTAGAAGAGCACATAGCGAAATTAACACCTGGTGAAGCGTCAGACTACTCTTTGTGGAAATCAGCAAAAAAATCAAATCGGCCAATTCTCACTGATTCCCCCATCCGTTTGAGTGACGGTAATTGGGCTAGAAGCAACTGTGAGAAGGGTTTGGCTTTTGCAAACCACCTAAAAAGTGTGTTTACACCCAATCCACCCTCTTCACAGTCCTCATTACCAATATTAACTTCTCAACCTTGCTCAATAACGCTCAAAATTAAAAAAAGGACATATTCAAAGCAATTTATAAAGATTTAAACCCAAAAAAATCACCTGGTCCAGATAAAATTACCGGTAAAATGATAAAAGAGCTACCTCCGGCTTCAGTAATTCATCTGATGCACATTTTCAATGCTATCCTTCGTATTAAACACTATCCCAAATGCTGGAAAACTTCAAAAATTATTATAATAGCAAAACCAGGAAAAGACCCTACAAAAGTTGCATCGTACAGACCTATCAGCCTCCTGCCTCTACTTTCTAAAGTATTCGAAAAGCTACTTGTCATGAATATAACTCCATTTATTAATCTCAACCAACTGATTCCTCAACATCAGTTTGGATTTAGAAAACAGCACGGCACAATAGAACAAGTCCACCGCATTGTAACTCTGATAAGCAACACTTTTGAAGAAAAAAAGTATTGCTCAGCCGTCTTTCTTGATATCACTCAAGCTTTCGATAAAGTATGGCACGATGGCCTTATTTACAAACTCAAACTATTACTGCCTGCAAATGTCTCCTCATTGCTTAGTAGCTACCTCACGAAAAGACAATTTCTCGTACATCACAAGGATTACACAATAAATCCATTGGATATTCACGCTGGCGTTCCTCAAGGAAGCGTTTTGGGTCCCTTACTGTATCTCTTATACACTTCAGATATGCCCAACAATAACTATACATTCATATCGACCTTTGCTGATGATACGGCAATATTGTGCTCTCGCTCTAACCCCATAGAAGCTACTAAACTCCTGCAGACTCATGTCGATTCTCTCGAAATCTGGCTAGCAAAATGGCGTATAAAAGTCAATGAATCAAAGAGCGTACATGTAACCTTCACGCTAAGGCTAGATACATGTCCCCCACTTAAAATTAATGGCCAATCAGTTCCACAATGTTCCTCAACAAAGTACTTGGGTATTCACCTCGACAGAAGGCTGACATGGAAAAATCACATAGAGGCAAAGAAAACTCAGATCAAGCTTAAAATGAATCAGTTATGGTGGCTGTTACACTAAAGATCAAAGTTGAATCTTGAATACAAAGTGCTATTATATAAAGCAATCCTGAAACCAATCTGGACTTATGGTATTCAGTTTTGGGGCACCGCATCTCCCTCTAATATCGAAAAATTGCAGCGAATACAATCCAAGTGTCTGCGAATTATTGTAAACGCGCCTTGGTATATGAGGAACGTTAACATCCATCGAGATTTAAATGTATCCACAATTTCTGAGGAAGTTGCAATGTCCTGCAGAAGCTACATTCAAAAATTACACAATCATCCGAATCCCCTTGCTAGGCAATTGTTGCTGAGCAAGGGGCATCGTCGATTAAAAAGAAAAGACACACTGAATATGCTGTAAAATTGCTACATCTGGCGACTCACCAAATTGTGATGGAACGTAGGGGATATCACATAGTTTTATTTAGTTTGTAAGATTTGAATACTTATTGTTAGTTTCTTAACAAAAAAAAAAAAAAAAATTCAAATAAAACCGACGCGATGCTCCTAGGCAGGCCAATGTGAACAGGCACGAAGCACAAAATGACAAAACCTTAAAAAATTGCAAAAATTCAATCGCGTGTTTGCTGTGGTGCCGATCCTGCGTATTTATGAATGATTAATATTTAACAAACTAAAAAACACGTCTTAATGAGAGATCGAACTAAAAAGTACAAAATTATGTTTAATATAAGTGTAAAATAATTAACAGAAACAAATCGATATCATTTTCAAAATAATAAATTTCCCCTAACGAACTAATTATCGTTAAGCTCAGTAATGAATTACACAACTCACTGTCGCACTCCGAAACGTTCATTAAATTTCTCCTAATGCCGTAGTTATATTACCAATCAATCCAATCATGGCGTTCATTTTCTGTTTCACCAATTTACATTGTTGGGTGGTTACACATGATTGCTGAGACAGAGGTGTAATATTTTGTCAAAATAATTGTGCTGCATTAAATTTCAATTGATTTCTAATGAATACCGCGCTGAATGATTGGATAAAAACAACAACCATATATGCTGAGAATGTGTGTTTTTGGAGCGATAATCATAGAAATATACTGGGGAAAATAATTGAGTTAATAGAAAAAGTATTATCGAAAAATTGACAACAAAGAAAACGATCAAGTGGGATAAAAAAATGGTAAGAAATCCGAAGTACAAACGGCTTTTTCACATTCCTGATAAAGGAATTACAACATAACGACTTCTGGGCCTTCACAAATTCCATAAGGATTACGGATGCGAAATTCCAGAACATCCTGCGGCTCATTGAAAAGGATATACAAAAAGTGAAACGCCAGTTTGAAATGCAATACCGCCAGATCACTAACTGGCAGTGCTGGTGTCAATAGTTGTCAACTCTTTCCTATATTGCCTTCAAAGGGCTGATATTTTGTGGCTATCATCGCTATCAATTTTAGACAATTGCTGTTGCATAACATCTAGGGCCTGTTCCCATTTTTCCCGATTAGAATAACTTTGATTTCTTGTATCCCACAAGCGTTCATTAATTTCCAGCAGACATAACTAATTATCGTTAAACTCAATAATGAGCGAGACATCTCCGAGTTGTGGCCCTTTCGTATGGCAGCACTTACTTATAAACGTTAATGTAAAATAAAATATTTGAATTATTTTCTGTTTGTCTTCGGGAAAAAATAATTTGTTTTGTGTTCCAGAAACTCTCGTATACATTATACAAAGTTTATATTGATATCTTTGACCGTGGTATTACCAATTGAGGCGGTGAGGTTTAAGAAACCTGATGTAAAAAATTGCTTCCTACATTGAAGGACCACCTTAGTATATATATGGTAACGTAAATTTAATAAATATCTTATTTAAATTTTTTGCTTCCATTTCAAATGAGAACAATTTTTTTCAATTCTGAAATCAGTCGAAATTTGTTTATTATTTTTGTTGGATTTGATAAATTCACTGCTGTTAACGTAATATGTTCTGTTACGTGGTATGTTATCTACAAAAATTGAGCTCTCAGTTTTCAAAATGTAAACTTATTTTGAAACAACTGTTGTATTGAATTTTACGCATTTAAACTGAAATTCCATAATGTCTGCGTGCGTGCGATTATGTTCTCCTTTTCTATGCATTTTCGTGCGAACAGATAATGCAACTCCATAGTATACGTTCTATGCGTTTGAAAGTGACATTATATGTATTATTACTTCAAAAAATAGCAATGTGCACTGAATTTGAAGTATATAGAACTAATGACAACAAGAATGATGCAAGAAATATATTTGCACCATGAAGTTAGTGGTTTCTTTGCCATAATATTCAAGAAATTAAACCAGCGTGATCCTAAAGAATTTCGAATCGCATCTCGCATGAAATCCACAGCCTAATTCTTTATTCGGCCTGACAAAGTTTTAAAAGCATTCTATACGGCCTATAATTCCGGCGGATTGCAGACTGTTCCTTTAGTTATTGTTGGCACATACACAAGTATGTATTTCATGAGTTTTCTTTTGTCTCATATTCATGTTTTAAATAACATATTTATGAATTTTTACTGTAAGCAAACAATTTATCGCGACGCCGTTGTCAAATGTTCGCCCTGCAATTTCGGTCACTTAAACATAAAAGACCCGCAGCGAAGGTACCCATATTGTTTTTGTACTCTCCGAGAATACCGATGATGGCATGGAGATGTGTGTTCTCAACAAACTTCTATGTATCTGAATCCTGATGCTATGAGAGCTGGTAGGATGACCATATTTTAAAAGGAAAACATTTAAAACGCAAAGGGATAAATATAACAAATAGGAAATTTAAAAAGATCAGTGCTTTAAAAAATAACTTTTATAAAATGCATATTTTAGAACCAATAAAATCTTTTATTTAAAAAAAAATGCTGAATAATTATTATATTCAGTTAAGAAGACGGAGGTGGGTGCCGTAGCTCAGTGGTTAGTGGGTTAAATCCCCGATTGAACCCACTTACAAATTTAGAATCGAAAATTTTTTTTTCGAACGGTACGCACCTGTCGGCAAGCAATTGGCAATTCTTCCGGCAGTAACAATTTGCCATGGAAAAGCTTCTAAACGAACTTTGTGACAAAGCTCAGAGAAGTGATGTCGCAAAAGTTCTGCCGTTTGGATCCGGCTAAAATAAGTAGGTCTCATCAAATACTGTCTAAAATTTAACACGCACAACAGTAAGGGAAAAGAAGCTCATCCAAGGAGCCCTTCGGGGATTATAAATGCACACACATATATATATATATATATATATATATATATATATATATATATATATATATATATATATATATATAAATATATATATATATATGTATATACATATATATATATATATATATATATATATATATATATATATATATATATACATACATATATATATATAAAGGGTTATCCATTTCGCGGTTTCAAAAGTATAGGGCTAGAATTCGACATCTGTCAAACTGAGTTGTTAAAACAATTTCTTTTTTTTTCAGTTCAAAGTCTAACATTTGCGAAAATGGATCGCTTAACTATGGCACAACGCATTAAAATTGTAAAAACCTACTACAAAAATGGTGATTCTGCCACAGCCACATATCGTGCTTTAAAAGGAGATTATGGTTTACATAATCGTCCAACTACGCAAGCAATTGGCAAAATTGTGAAGAAATATGAAAAGACTGGATCGGTTACAGATATTGTAAGGCCTGTGCATATTCGTTTCGCTCGTACTACCGAAAATATCGCTGCTGTAAGTGAAAGTTTTGCCGAAGACCCGAATGTGTCGATTCCTCGTCGTTCTCAGGAATTAGGACTGTCTTACGGCACATTATAGCGTATTTTGCATTTGGATCTACACCTACATCCATATAAAATCCAGCTCACATAACAACTGAAGCCAGCTGACCATTCACAACGTCGTAGATACGTCGAATGCGTGCTTGAACAACAGGCGGTGGAAGGCGATTTTTCGAACAAAATTTTCTTCAGCGACGAAGCACATTTCTCACTTGTTGGGTATGTTAACAAACAAAATTGTCGTATTTGGGGTTCTGATAATCCTCAAGTAATTGAAGAGAGGCCACTACATCTACAAAAAGTCACTGCTTGGTGCGCTCTTTGGTTCGGAGGTGTGATTGGACCTTACTTCTTCGAAAACGACGATGGAACGACTGTCACCGTCAATTCGGAGCGTTATGGTCATATGATAATCGACTTTTTTTTGCCTGCTATTGAAGAATACGACTTAGAGAATATGTGGTTTCAACAAGACGGTGTCACATGCCACAAAACTCGAGCGAATATGGCTTTATTGCAAGAGAAATTTTCTGGCCCCGTAATTTCTCGTCGTGGCGATATCAAATGGCCACCAAGATCATGCGATTTGACACCGCGTGACTTTTTTTTGTGGGGTTACGCGAAAGACCGTGTTTATGCAGATAAACCTTTAACTCTTGAGCACCTAAAAACCAACATTCGTCACGTTATGGCTGAGATACCGCCCAATATGTGTCAAAAAGTGGTCGAAAATTACCTCAAAAGAATCGATGCTTGCAACAATTCGCGTGGTGGTCATTTAAATGATGTAGTATTTCACACATAATGTCAACATTCAAACTTTATAATAAAAAAGAAATATCATGATAAAAACTATTTTATATGTGTTTTATTTACATTTACTTTTGAAACCGCAAAATGGATATATATATATATATATATATATATATATACCGCAAAATGGATATATATATATATATATATATATATATATACCGCAAAATGGATATATATATATATATATATATATATATATATATATATATATATATATATATATATCCATTTTGCGGTTTCAAAAGTAAATGTAAATAAAACACATATAAAATAGTTTTTATCATGATATTTCTTTTTTATTATAAAGTTTGAATGTTGACATTATGTGTGAAATACTACATCATTTAAATGACCACCACGCGAATTGTTGCAAGCATCGATTCTTTTGAGGTAATTTATATATATATATATATATATATATATATATATATATATATATATATATATATATATATATATATATATAATGCCCGAGTTAATTCGAATTAACTCGGGCATTAACTGCAGCTAATCCGCATAAACTCTATGAGTTAATTCTCATAATAAAAGAGGATTAGGGCAATTTGCGATGGCAACACTGCTGAAAATTGTCTATTGTGAACTTTTCTCCATCCATTTTACAAACTATTTGGTGTGTTCGCTAACGAAAAACTTTCAACAATTGTTTACAGTTTTCAACATGAAAAGTGTTGGCGAACAAATAAATCCAGCTGTCAATTATGAACGGCGAATGTCAATTTACAAGTTTCTGATAGTTTTCAGTTCACGTACTTCTTGTAGATTTTCTCATATCGAAAGTGATAGATGACAGAAATTGATAGTGATAGTAATGCAAGTGGACAGACCTAATAAAACAGCAATCAGCCGTTTAGTTAATCCGAAATACTGCCGTCTGTCAGGTTATTATTTTTTTTATCAGGATTAAGTGCGCCGGTAATCAGGAATTAGGCTGCAGTCTGTCTAGGCTATAAACATGTATGCTTACCTAAGTGCAGAACTACGAATTGTGTGGGAAAGTGCTTTGTTAGCTTTTTCACACCCAACTGCAACTGGCTCAATGTTCTGGCATTCCACAATTATGAGTTATATTAATATGATTTGTTTATAATATGGTCGGATAAAAGCATGCCTGATGATTGGAGGCTCAGTGTTCTCTGTCCTGTACATAAAAAAGCAGACCCCACAATTTGCCCCAACTACCGTGGAATAAGTCTCCTGAGCATCGCATACAAGGTTCTATCGAGCGTACTGTGTGAAAGGTTGAAGCCTATGCTCAGCAACCTGATTGGACCGTATCAGTGTGGCTTCAGACCTGGTAAATCCACCATCGACCAGATTTTCACACTGCGCCAAATCCTGGAGAAGACCCAAGAAAAACAGATCGACACACACCACCTATTTGTTGATTATAAAGCCGCTTTCGACAGTCCGGTAAGGGATTACCTCTACGCAACAATGTCTGAGTTCGGTATTCCTGCAAAGCTTATTAGACTTTGTAGAATGACACTGCATAACTCCCGTTGTGCAGTGAAAATTGGGAAGGACCTCTCTGCACCGTTTAATACCGAACGGGGTTTCAGACAAGGTGATTCGTTATCGTGCGACTTCTTCAATCTTATTATGGAGAAAATAATACGAGCTGCTGATTTACGACATAATGGCACTATCTTCAACAAAAATGTCATGCTGTTAGCGTATGTCGACGATATTGACATAATCGGTATGAACACGCGATCAGTCAGTGCAGCATTCTCAGAGTTGGAAAGAGAGCCGCGTCGGATGGGTCTCTCGGTGAACGAGGGCAAGACGAAGTATCTAGAGTCAACAAACAAAGAGTCCCGTCGTCTTGGACAGCACGTCACTGTTGACAACTACACTTTTGAAGTAGTAAGGGACTTTGTCTATCTTGGAACCAGCATTAACAGCAGTAATGACGTCAGCTTGGAGATCATGCGTAGGATAACTCTTGCTAACAGGTGGTACTTTGGGCTGAGTAAGCAATTGAGAAGTCGAGCCCTCTCTCGAAGAACGAAAACTACACTCTACAAGTCTCTCATCATGCCTGTCCTAACATATGGCACTGAAGCCTGGACAATTTCTACCTCGGATGAGCGAATGCTTGGAGTTTTCGAGAGAAAAGTCCTACGCAAGATCTTTGGACCTATTTGCGTTAGTGGCGAGTACCGAATAAGGTACAACCATGAACTGTACGAGCTGTATGCCGATATTGACATAGTAAAGCGCATCAAAATCCAGCGGCTGCGCTGGATAGGTCATGTCGAGCGAATGGAAGAACACGCTCCAGCTAAGAAGGTGTTATATTCGGAACCCGCTGGAGGACGACGCAGAAGAGGAAGACCAAACCTCCGGTGGAAAGACCAAGTACTGGAGAACCTGACGGCGCTTGGAATTTCTAACTGGCGCCAGCTAGCGAAGAACAGAAATGGCTGGCGAAGCATATTATTTTCGGACTAAATCGATATTCGGTTGTTATGGCCACATAAGTAAGTAAGTAAGTAAGTAATAAGGTTCAAAATATAATAGAGGCTTACCCAATACATGCATTGAGGGTGTTCATATAGTTCGTACTTCTATAAAAGAAGTTTTACTCTCAACGACTTCACACATCTTATTTAAACTCATTTACTAAAATAAATGGAAAATTAATTCTTCATTGATATTGTAACAAAGGCCGACATAGACGCTCTTAAGCTGCAACGTACTAATATCCGTCGGAACCCGCATTCGCAGTAAAGTTGATACACAAGTTGGCATCTCGTCAGCTAAACTAAATTATCGTTTGGCTAAACTAGAGGCCTACTTTAAGCAAGTAATGATTGTGCAGACCGAAATTGAGGAGGTGGATCCAGATGAAGCACAGCAGGACACCAAAGGTGAAATCGTAGATACATAGGTCTTTATTAAGGTATGCATGAAGGAGAAATTGTGCGCAAGCGCCCACAATTCAACTAAGGCCGATGCTTCGCCTTACGCTTCTCATTATTCACTTCACTGTCACGTCCAACGTTTCATGGCAAGTACTCCGAATACAAAAACTTCATAACGTCATTTAGACAAGTCTTTGATAATCAACCTAGCTTGTCGTCTATCGAAAAGTTCAACCAATTAATTAATTGTTTGAAGGGAGCAAACTTAGGAACGGTTAAGGCATTCTTCTGAAAATTATCCGAAATCGCTCGAACGTCTAAACGTTTGCTATGACAACCAGACGCTCGCCTTTTAGGACAATAAAACTCTCTTTTCAATTTCCAGAATGTTTCCAAATCGAATGCGCAACATCTGCGCAGTCTCATTGACAATGCATCAGCAATTCTTTGTTGTCACTGGGGTCTGAGTCGTAAATTGCTCAAGCCATTCTTATCTCGATCGTGTTGGGCAAGGTCGATCAGGGCATCTATAAGAAACCCCGGTATAGATACTCATGCAAGTCAATAACCGGTGAGTAAACCACGCAACCAAAAACTACAACAAGAAGGGTTCACCTCAAGCACGTCACGTTTGCTCAAATACCAAACACAGAACCTTTAAGTACACGTAAACTATTAGAACTACGCTTAATAAACGCTACGATGCTGTAAAACGGTTGGGCCTTTGTATTAACTGTCTCAGTAAATGCCATCAGTAAATACACCTGCGAAGTGTTCATTAACGCACAGATGCCGTACATGCTCTCGTCCACTTCACACGTAATATCACAACTTCATCCTTACCATAGGTACTATCACAACCCATAACGATGGTATAGCAGAGTGCAGTTGTTCACACACACACACTTGTTTGACAGAATTATACTAGCTATGACGTTGGTGCCGGTTAAGGATGCAACAGACAGTTACAGAATTGGCCACGGTCGCACAAACATATCGCTTGCCTCGTAAAATAAGCAACTTTGAAATTCGTAGCATAGGAGAGTCGCAAACTTGAGTTAAGTATCGCACGTCTACCACAACCAAATCACGGAATTAGAATTGTCACTCGATTTCTGTGCCACATGGCACAGTGCCTATCATCCTGAATCAGAAATCGACATCACGTCATGGAATCTGCCAAAGAATATACCATTAGCTGTCGAAACATTCAGTAATACGTGCCGCATTGACCAACTACTGAAGCATTCTTCGAGATATCCGTTGGGGGAGTAAAACATGGTCCACTTGGGTCTTGCGCTGGGTGGTTTCCGGTTGTTTTTATACTAGCTGTACAACACCGAAGATGCTAATAAACAAGCTGATACCTACACTCCAGAGCAACGAAAATATGAGGAAATGTTCAACAAGACTGTTCGCCGAGAAATTAATGGACGAATCGTAGTTTGGCCTCCGTAGTTTTTCTTCGATAACTCCTTCTTATAAAACGACATGTTGATGGTCGGACTAACCATATAACCCAAGTTATAAACGCTTCTCCTTCATTTTCGGTTGTATCGCTACGCAACTACAGCCGATATTGTTAAAATTTTCAGACAGGTTCTTGTTGATCATCAGGAGCGCACGTTTTAGTATATAAAAGAAAAAAAAAACTATTGTTACCCTTCCTGGAATTTAAATAGAAGTTACGGAAGTACTCCGTCATGGCAGATTTGAACTTACAAAATGGCATTTAAACTTTCTGTGCTAAATCTAGTCGACATCACTATTACCAGCACTCTGAGTTTGAGATGAGATCAACAAGAAGTTCTATACTGCCAGTAGCTTCTTCTTCTGCTCTGTGGAATGAGTTCCACATAATATCAATACTTCATGGACTTCATTTCTCTTATAGCTTTCGTCGTTGGAGTTGCTTGCGATACCACGTTTTAGCCTATAACTAATGTTACTAACCACTTACTCGAAGTTATCTACAATATCAGTTCACTAACCGTTGTTTGGTAATCATAGCCTCAAGATGCGGTGTGGATTTTGTGGTACGGTCAAAACGTAGCGACGTATTCACGGCAAGGTAACATATAAAAGCTATATCAGCATTGTGTATGTGGAGAAATGATTGCCGGTGGGCCGCTTACTGGCAAGGCTCGCCTGATGATGATGTTATTGGCACTGCTGTTGCTGATGTTGTTTGTTGCCGGCGCCACAGTACCGAACTTTTTCCTATTTTTGGTTTTAACACAAATTAATTTTGGCACTTTTGATTATGTTTTTATTTTAATATTTTGTTTTTATTTTCTATTGTTTTCTTTACAATTTATCAGTTCATTTAGCTTATAATTTTATTTTATAATTTTTATTTACACTTGTTTTTCAGTCTTAGTTTATAGTGTGAGAACCAAAGAATAATAATAACTGATAAGAAAATCTTACCTTTGAGCAAAAAAAATTATAAAAATGCAAACGCAAAGGGAGATAGAAGGACAGAGAAAGAGTGGGAGAAACGAAATTTACAGGCGATTAACTATCGGAATGGGAAGAGCTGACATAAACGGTTATGCCAGATCATCGACTCCACCCATTCTCCCAATTCAACCAAAATACACCGTCAGTGCTGCGCATTCACTCTGGCGTAGGCATCTTTATATATTTTGCAACGAAGGTTGTGCATGTTGAAGTGGTCTCAGGAATATCCATATATATCCATATATCCATATATATATTGTAACGAGTATCGATAGTTGGTTACTCATCACTATTGGACTGATACTATTGGCAGCATCGAAACGAATGTCAACAAAAAGAAATAAGTAATAACCAGAACAAGCCAACGAGAAAGAATCTCGATAAAGGAAGATTCTAGGGTGTTGCCAGTATAAATAGAGCCAGTGTTGAGAAGTGAGAATCAATCGAATTCCGAACGTGACTGCGCAAACATCTATACAGAGGCAAAAGTTGCTAGTACATTAAAGTGTTATGGTAAATAGTTGATATAAACAGAGTTGATTGTAAATAGAGTTTATTAAATAAATTGTTGCTGTATATAGTTGTATAAAATAAGTGTTGCAGTTATTATTAACAGAATCCAGTGATCGAACAAGGTATTTCAAATAGAATTAAACGCTCACAGAATAAAAACGTAACAATATGATACCAAATCTTGAAAGTTACCACATATATATATATATATATATATATATATATATATATATATATATATATATATATATATATATATATATATATATATATATATATATATATATATATATATATATATATATATATATATATATATATATGTGGCACTTAAAGCCCCAAAGGGCTCATTGGCCGAGCTTCTCTTCCATTACTGTTGTGCTTCTTAAATTTGGACAGTATTAGAAGGGACCTACTTATTTTAGCCGGTTCCAAACGGCAGAACACTTGTGACATCACTTTTTCTGAGCTTTGTCACAGAGTTCTTTAAGAAGCTTTTTCATGGCAAGTTGTTACTGTTGGAAGAATTGCCAATTGCTTGCCGACAGGTGGGTACCATTCGAAAGAAAAATCTTATCGATATTAAATTTGTTACGCATCAGCCGGGGATTGAACCACGACCAACAGATCAGAAGGCGAACACACTAACCACTGAGCTACGGCACCCAAATACGGACATATATAATGATCCGTTAATTTCTTTTCAAACGTGAACTTTTTCAAAGTGAATCTTGTGAGATAAATTTAAAAATGTGCAAAAGGAAGTAATAATTTAATTGATTGTGAGAATTTAAGAAACGCAACAAACCAATTAAATACCTCAAAAATCCAACCTTATAAACATTTCAAAACCAAAAAATTATAAACTACAATTCGTTTTTTTATGTGAATAATACAGCTGATTGGTTTTGTCATGGTATAATAACACAAGGTAGAGCCATTGGGGAGAGTTCTCATGAATGAAGGTTAAAAAGTAAATAAAGCAAAAACAAACACATGGGAAAAGAAGAAGAAGAAGTTGAAAAGGAAACAAGAAACACACTAGTTTGACGCTATAAGAAGCTAGTTTCTGATATTATATCGCGCAGCCAAGAGAAATTTTTTGTAGTTGCGCTACATTCATAACAACACCATAGGTTTTGTTCCAAAGCAGCTTTGCTTTTCATGGTAGTAAATAATATCATATTTCCAGTATTTCTAAGTTCAAGAGGATTATAATATTGAGTGAATTCATCATATTTTTAAGCTTAGCAAGAATGGGTTTGATCCCACTCTTTACCGACTGGGAAAGTGTGATAATTTTAAGCTTTTGAGAATGATGAATGATTCGTCTCTCATTCTTTAACGAATTCGAAGAAAAAGAGTGAAGTCTCGTTGCTGCAGCTTTTAAATGAATTAAGGGTGAGTGAATTCCGTAATGACTCAATTTTTTTACAGCTTTGGTCTATATATAATAATATGAGATATATTTTTGGGGTTTTGTTATTATATGTATATAATATTTTCTTTTTTCTGAACTCAATAGGAATGTATTTTGTTGACATGTTATTGATATTCCAAAGCTAGCATTAGTAGATAACCATAGAATATATAAGTGCACTAAGTTCAAGAGCTATGTAAAAAAATATGTACTTAATAAACGTTAATGGATATATGTATAAAGTCGGTGAGAAATACTTCGTAAATGTGGTCCGAAAGTAACTTGGTTCAGTAGGTCATTGGGACTCCCTTAACGTTTCGATGAGTCATCGTGGGTGGGTAAAGACGTGCTTACTTAACATCGTATAGGCACGTACGAAAGGTTATAGCATCTTCCTCAGGGGCATCAGTGTACTTTGTGAGAGCCGATTGATTCGTTAGATGGTCGAGATGTCGTTTGTTCATTTGCATTCATCTTTTCCTCTGTTCCGCTCTGCTGATAAGATTTGAGAATACCGCGAGCCCCCTGTTAATCAATATGAACCCTCGAAACTGAAGCTCCGGGACAAGCCAGGTGCACACGGGTTAGCTGGTTGGCGTCCTTTGTTGTAGTATCAATCGCGCGAGTTAGGTGTTTGAATAAAAAAAAACAACTTAAGTTGGAAAAATTACTTCTTTCTTTATTGAATTCGATCTTAAGACTAATTTTACAATTTTGTAAAGCACTAGCAGGTGCCCGAAAATTGTTCAAAAGAGAGAGTGAAAATTCAAGGGAGAAATAAACAAAATTGATCACGAGGCATATAAGTTCGATGCCGATATTATTTATTGGTTTGTTATTGTTACATTGGCACTTGTACAATTTGTTTGTTACAAGTGTCGATTGCATTCAATTCAAATTATTGATTTCGCTGCAATATGCTTATCGACCACAATGGTGTCGACTTTCATACTGCATATCCTCAGTGCAACGACATTTATATAATTTTTGTTTACATTGGAAGTAATTGTTTTCGGGTAACGACAATTATGCAGTTTTATATATTCTTACGTAAGTGTCGCTGACTTTGGATGTTTACTTGGACAACGGCAATGGATACTTGGACACTTATGTATGTTATACATAAGTGTCGTTGACTTTGTTTAGATATTTTTCATTATGACTTCGATTTAGTCGATGCTTGCAGGGGATGGTTGAGTATGTGGAAGTACATACGTAACTCGCGTGCCAATATATAACCGCCTTATAAACATTTAAGTCATCGTGCATAGATGAATCATAACAGAGAAAATGGCGCCCAACTTGGGGCCCCCAACGAAGGTTTTTTTTAAACTTGAATTTCATTTGGTGTCTGTCCCTTAACATCCTAATACCACAAAATTTAGTTCTACACCTTGTTGTAACTATTATCTTGGATCAATTGAGTGTTGCTTTGTTTAGATCGAATGCTTTCATGTACTTTGGAAATACATTTGAAATTTGGCTAAATGCCGGATTTACTGGCCATTACAAGTACATTCGATAGGTGACAATATATTTTATATGGTACGATAATTCTTATCTTTCTGCTTCGGAATTCAGTTTTAATTAAGCTAAATTCAAGATTTTCTGACCATCAGTAAAAAAAAAAAAATAAAATAAAAAGGGGAATTTTTTTTTGTTTACCCTTTGTTACGAGCACGCAGAAACTTTTTTACTTTGATTTTTTTTTTGTCAAATGAAAATGGAATGGAATGCATGTATTACCATGCACATCCCAACAAATTAACAATGCTTCGGTGGGAAATGCTTAACCTTTTTGTTTGTTTATGATTTTAGTTAACTCAACCAATAACGAGTAGGACCACATATATCTACATATTTACGCATATTTTTAGGGTCAGGGTTTTTTTTATGTCGTTATAATAAAATTATTGCCTTCTCTTTGAGTGGTTTTCTTCTATTTTGGTAGAATTTTTGATTTCAATAATCTGGTTATTTGATAATTTATCATTATGGCATTACGACATAGTAATGAAAATTTGCCACGACTCACCAACACGATCGTCGATACAATTTTCCGCGAAAATTTAACTTTAAATGAAGACACACTAAAGACAACCTGCAATCATAGTTTTCACCGTGCATGCCTGCTAACTTGGTTGAATCGAAATAATTCGTGCCCTCTCTGTAAAACGCCGTGTAGAAGTAAAGAACTTGGAACTATAACTATTCCGCAGTGTGCTATGACCACTCGATCTCGTGAACGTACTCATACGAGTCAGGAACAAAATCAACCTTCTACTTCGAACACAAGAAGTCCACATATAAGTCAACCACCGCAACGTCAAACTTCTGACATGGAAGTTAATCCGCTGAATACACCTATACCCACTGATGTAACAGAAGAAAACAGAATTACAAACATCGTCAGTGCCATAGTATTTGCGAGAGAAGCCTCGTTATTAGATAACTTAAACAGCCGTATTGGCCAAATGATTCAACAAAAAATTGCTAGTGCTATGAATAATGTTATGTCGCGCTTGGAGCAAATAAATTTACAATCGCGTGAACCGGTTGTTACTAACAGCCTAACGCCGAATTATTGTTCGAATGTTGATTGGCCACACGAAGATCCCAATTTTAGTAGGAATAATATTCATGAATCTAGTACACACTACCCAAGAACTGACAATTCAAGGACTACGGATTTATCGCTTGTAACTAACTCAGGCAAAATTGCAAGTTTGATTTCCAGCTGGGATATAAAGTTCGATGGTACGGCACGCTTGTCTGTTGAGGACTTTATATACCGTATTGAGTAACAGGTCATCGATTGCCTCGGTGGAAATTATAACCTGATATGCGAGGATGTACAAATTTTCTTTATTAATGAGGCCAAAAATTGGTATTGGAGGTACCGAAGATCCGTTGAACGTGTCACATGGCCAAACCTATGCCAAGCGTTGCTTAAACATTTTGGCGAACATCGTACAGATACGGGCATTAAGGAAGCCATGCGCGCGAGGAAACAGGGTACTTCTGAAGCTTTTGATGACTACCGAAAGCTGTCTTGAGAAAATTTTAAATTTCAATTACCTGAGAGAGAATTAGTCGAAATGCTCCAGCGTGGTTTGCGACCACGATTACGACGGCAGTTATTGTACGTCCCAATACAATCTCTTGCCAAAATTAGAGAATTATGTCTGAAAAATGAAAGCCTTTTAAACGAGATTAACAAACCGAACTCTGTAAATAATGTGTAACTATCCGAACGCAATAATTTCAATAAAAAGCAAGTAAATGAAATATAAGAAGTCGACGATTTAGATGAAATCGTTATAAGCCAAAGAAACGCGGATGTTGTGGAAGAAATAACAAGCCGCACAAATACCAATAAACTGATATGTTGGAACTGTCATACGAAAGGACACAGATACTTTGATTGCCTCGAAGAGAGGTCAATATTTTGTTATGGCTGTGGTACCGTAGGTGTGTATAAGCCACAGTGTGTAATTTGCAATCCAGGAAACGTACAAGCGAACGAGGGGATGAAACAAAACCCTCGAAGAAAATAATCCAGCTAAAAGACGAAAACAGAAGGTTAACCAATACTTACAAACCCACATTGAGAAATATTATCCCGTACGAAGAAAGATTGAAAGTTATACACAAAAGGGATCGAACATCAACGTCTCCAAGGAAGTAAAGTATATAGGTGTCATCCTGGATAACAAGCTGACTTGGAATAGTCACGTAGATGACAAGATCAGCAGGGTAAGCGGGTATTGCATCAGTGTAAGAGAGTGGTTGGTCCCATGTGGAGAATTACTCCCAGAGCAGCGCACTGGATCTATACAACGATGGTCAGACTCTTAATAACATATGCTGCTGTGGTCTGGTGGCCTAAGGTCACCCAAAAGACCGCGAAAAGCAAGTTAGATAGGGTGCAAAGAATGGATTGTATTGGGATTATCGGAGCTATCCGGACGACCCCAGTAGAAGCATTGGAAGTATTTCTCGGACTGCTGCCGTTGGACTTGCATATTATGAAGTAAGCGACTTTAACAGCATTACGTCAAAAAACAACCAATAATTGGTATGGATTCGGCTCGGAGATAGGGCACAGGAGCATCCTGTCACTGTTATATAGCAGTGTAAAGGAGGCGCAAATGCCAATGGAGGGAATGGGTAGGCTGAAGATGACACAGAACACTCATTGAAGACGGCCTCACACATGATGTATGTGACGAAAATGACATCAGTATTTTTACAGATGGTTCATTAATGGATAGCAGAGTGGGTGCTGGAATCTTCTCTAAAGAGTTGGGACTGGCATGCACTCTGAATCTGGGAAGATACGTATCGGTCTATCAAGCAGAGATGCTTGGTCTAATGCATGCGCTAGACCATCTACTGGATGGAATAGTGCAAGATAAGATAATATTGCTAGCACTCGATAACCAGGCGGTGGTCAGGCGACTGCAACAACCTATGGCATCTTCTAAGTTAGCGCTCGAATGTGTTCAGAAACTTAACGGATGTGCTCGTAGTAATTCGATTACTCTTATGTGGGTGAAGGGACACATTGGTATAGAACAAAATGAAGCTGCAGACGACTTGGCTAGACAAGGATCTGAAGCTGAAGCTGAAGTAGTTGCTCTTAGCAACGGGACGGTGAAGGCAAAGGACAAAGAGTGGATAAAGAAAGTCCATCTCACGAGAACTTATCCACTTGTAGACAGGCAAAGGTTTGGTTGAGGCCCTCAAAAGGCAGTGAATAGGGGAGGGCTCTCAGTCTAGGACGATTGACTTTAAGCTGGTTGACTGCATTAATAACTGGGCATGGCAATTTCAGGTACCACCTCAGCGAGATGGGTCTTGTTGGAGGGGAAAATGTTGACATTTGCAGATTACGCATGGAAGAGGCAGAGACAGCGGCAGGAGGATGTCCACACTGGGTCGCCAATTTATTGATGAACTCGAAATGTGGAACATACATACATGCTTGAAATAATACGTGATGTTATTATGAGGAAGGAAGTAGAAGAATTCTGCAACCGAACAAATAATTAACACACGACTTGAGGGACGAAAAGGGACCCATATAAGTGGTCTAATTCGGATAATCCCTAAAATATATATATATATATATACTCAAAACAGAAATGAACTATTTAAGGTTATTGAAAGTTTATATCCAAATACTGAAGTAAAACACGTTCGTCCATCCGAATTAATTCATATTGGAAGAAAATTAAATCCTGTCGAAATAATTTATGTAACTTAATTTTTTTTATCCAAAAGAAGCCATATAATTTACGCCCGTTTGCAGAAATATTATGCTTAATGAAAAATGTTTGGGATTATTGCATAGTGGTGCACAAGTCTTTTGTATTGGACATGAGTTTGCCAATACAAGAATGGGAATGGCCGGATGGGAATGGGCAGATGGTACAGGTGATTTATCTCAAATTTTGCTTCTCTCACAACTGTTAAAAAAAAGCCCAGCAAGCATTCGAAATTTTGAAGCAACAGCTTTCTGCGGCCCCAATTTTAACTAACCCTAATTACGCGAAACCATTCTTGTAGAGTGTGACGGAAGTATACTCGGTGTAGGTGCTGTCCTGGTACAGGTTTGTAGAATTGATGGTGTATAATTACCTGTTGTCTATTTCTCTCAAAAATTAAATAAAGCACAGTCGAATTGTAGTGTTACGGAGTTAGAATGTTTGGTTGCGATATTAGAGTTAAAGAAGTTCAGAGCCTACGTTGAAGCATTGGACTTTACCATTATTACGGTCGGCAAAATCCTCCACTGAACCCGCCTCGAGGGTGACGACTGGAAATAGATACCACAGTTTAGCCTGTACGATGTCAGGCGGTATCTAGCTAAGATAAGGGTAAGTTGGTGAGTGTTTGTTACTCTTCAATAGTACAGCATTCGGCAACGTACTCTTATCATGGTCGGAGGTGAGGGGCTGGATTAAGGTGTTAAGCGATCCGTGCCGAAAATCAGCCTGGCTGGGGGCCCCTTTTTCAAATAGCCCAGTCGCTAACGCGAGCTTACGGATACCTGGCGCCCTCCGTAATAAGTAGCCTTACCTGCGTACTGCGAATCTCTGCGCAGGCGGACATTTATTTCTTCGCAACTCGTCGTTAAGTTCCAGAAAGATGCAGTATGAGGGGTGCGACGCGGCTCCTGGCGTGGGGCTAGTGGCAGATTCTGCAAGGAAGAAGCCATTAGGGCGGGAGGTGGGCCCGCGCCAGGAACCGCGCGATGAGGAGCCCTGGATCCTTCATGGAAGGATCAAAGGCCTATCTGCACAAAAGACCACTTTGTTTTATCCACAAACAGAGGGGAAGTTGAGGACATGCATTTTAGTTAGACATGGGATACGTGCGATTCTAATGTCTAACTTGTGCTCACCGGATCTCACAGTAGTGAGAATAGGTGACGGTGCGGGATCATTTATGATCGCATCAGCATACCTTCCATACGATTCTCCAGACGAACCACCTTCGAGAGAGGTGGAAGCTCTAGTGAGATTCTGTGATGGTAAGGGGGTTGGTCTGATCTTAGGCTGCGATGCCAATGCGCACAGTTCTATGTGGGGCAGCAGCAATGAAAACTATAGAGGAGAGTGTCTACTCGAATTTATAGAAAGATTTGGTCTACAAGTTGCCAATAGGGGAACAGAACCGACGTTTGTCGACGCACGTCGTTGCGAGGTTATTGATGTTACTCTGACGAATGTCAAAATGTTGGATAGGATTTTGGATTGGAGCGTTGTAGATAGACTAACCATGTCGGAACACAGGGCCATTCAGTTTGGGATTACGTCCGATAAAAGACATAGGAACGACTGTAGAATGGTAAGGATACCGAAACGAACGGATTGTACAAGGTACTGCGAAGTTCTTGAGGAATTATTGCCAAGGAGGTTTAAGAGACCTAGAACAACCGCAGATGTTGAGTATCAGGTGAGGGCTATCAGCTCAGCCATGATCAAAGCATTTGAAGCTTCGTGTCCTCTGACGGTAGTGGACGAAGGAGTTCCCACTCCATGGTGGAATGGGGAACTGGAATCCATGAAAAAGGAGACAAGGAAGGCTTTTAATCGTCACATGAGAGGGGACCCCTACGCATGGGACGACTACAAGTCAAAGAAAAGGGAGCTGAAGAAGACTCGTGGAGGGAATTCTGCTGAAATATGCAAAATATGACCGATGTATGTAGATTACAGAGGATCATATCAAAGGACCCGGTGTCAAAGTTGGGATTAATTCGCAAAACGAATGGATCCTTTACAGAGACAATCGGAGAGTCACTGAAATACCTGATGGAGGTGCATTTTCCAGGAAGCTTTAGATCGGAAGATCCTTGGGAAGCCACCCGCAAGGGTGCAAACAGGAATGAAAGATTGGAAGCTGAAAAGATTGTCACCAGAGATGGAGTGATAAACGCCATTAAGCGTTTCTCTCCATTCAAAACAGCGGGTACAGACGGGATATTTCCAGCCCTACTTCAGTGGGGTTCAGAAGCTATGGTAGACAGGCTTCTGGGAGTATTTATTACTTGCCTGGCTACAGGATATATCCCGACTCAATGGAGAGAGACTAAGGTTGTCTTTCTTCCAAAGCCGGGAAAAAGGGACTACTCAGAGGATAAATCTTTCCGGCCGGTTAGCTTGACCTCCTCTCTGCTTAAATGTATGGAAGGAGTACTGGCGGACTACATGGAAAGGACAACGCTTCTGACAAAACCACTGAGCAGGTTTCAGCACGCGTACAGAGCTGGCAAATCCACTGAAACGGCCCTGAACGAACTCGTTCGCGTAGCGGAGAGGGAACTGTCTTGTGGAGGGATATCTATGTCTACTTTTATGGATATAGAAGGTGCCTTCGATAAGATTGGTTTCGATAAGCTAAGGATGGCCCTTGCTACTCGTGAAGTCAGCCCAACCATTATAAGGTGGGTGGACAGCATGCTGAGGAAAAGGGCAATAAACTTTCAAAATGGGAGTTACAGACTCAGAGGTAGGGTAGTCAAAGGGTATCCACAGGGTGGAGTATTATCGCCCATCCTTTGGAACATCACGGTCGATTCCCTACTTCAGCTTCTGGACTCAAAAGGCATACACACCGCCGGGTATGCAGATGACATAGCGGTAACGGTGAGCGGTAAGTTCCTGGACACTATTTATGATACCATGAGAGGTGCACTCAAAATGGTTGAAGGATGGTGCACGGAGCAAGGTCTCTCTGTAAATGCTAGTAAGTCGGAAACAGTACTCTTTACTAAAAGGAGGACTGGACTAACAATAGACCCTCTTAGGCTTTTTGGATCGAACATCAACGTATCCAAGGAAGTAAAGTATCTAGGTGTCATCCTGGATAACAAGCTGACTTGGAACAGTCACGTGGATGACATGATCCAGAAGGGCAAGCGGCTATTGCATCAGTGTAGGAGAGTGTTCGGTCTCATGTGGGGAATTACTCCCAGAGCAGCGCACTGGATCTACACAACGATGGTCAGACTCTTAATAACATATGCTGCTGTGGTCTGGTGGCCTAAGGTCACCCAAAAGACCGCGAAAAGCAAGTTAGATAGGGTACAAAGAATGGCTTGTATTGGGATTACCGGAGCTATCCGGACGACCCCAGTAGAAGCATTGGAAGTCTTTCTCGGGCTGCTGCCTTTGGACTTGCATATTATGAAGTCAGCGGCATTAACAGCATTACGTCTGAAGACATCCAATAATTGGTATGGATTCGGCACAGAGAGGGGGCACAGGGGCATCCTGTCACTGCTATGTAGCAGTGTAAAGGAGGCGCAGATGCCAATGGAGGGAATGGGTAGGCTGAAGATGACTGAAAAGTCACACAGAACACTCATTGAAGACGGCCTCACACATGATGTATGTGACGAAAATGACATCAGTATTTTTACAGATGGTTCATTAATGGATGGCAGAGCGGGTGCTGGAATCTTCTCTAAAGAGTTGGGACTGGCATGCACTCTGAATCTGGGAAGATACGTATCGGTCTATCAAGCAGAGATGCTTGGTCTAATGCATGCGCTAGACCATCTACTGGATGGAAAGGTGCAAGGTAAGAAAATCTTGCTAGCACTCGATAACCAGGCGGTGGTCAGGCGGCTGCAACAACCTACGGTATCTTCTAAGTTGGAGCTCGAATGTGTTCAGAAACTTAACGGGTGTGCTCGTAGTAATTCGATTACTCTTATGTGGGTGAAGGGACACATTGGTATAGAACAAAATGAAGCTGCAGACGACTTGGCTAGACAAGGATCTGAAGCTGAAGCTGAAGTAGTTGCTCTTAGCAACGGGACGGTGAAGGCAAAGGACAAAGAGTGGATAAAGAAAGTCCATCTCACGAGAACTTATTCACTTGTAGACAGGCAAAGGTTTGGTTGAGGCCCTCAAAAGGCAGTGAATAGGGGAGGGCTCTCAGTCTAGGACGAATGACTCTAAGCTGGTTGACTGCATTAATAACTGGGCATGGCAATTTCAGGTACCACCTCAGCAAGATGGGTCTTGTTGATGGGGAGGATGCTGATATTTGCAGATTATGAACGAAAGTTTGCAATGGCTTATGCGTCAAACGTATTTAAATGGAAGATTGGCTCGTTGGTCCCTGAAGTTACAAGGGTATCGTTTTAAAATTAAACATAGACGTGGCTCGCAAAATGTCGTCCCAGATGTACTTTCACGGCAAAATTACATTGAGTTATCTGAATTATCTATTTGCTCGTCCGTTAACTTAAATTAGGATGCTTTCATGCCTGACGAATGTAATAAATTAAAGGAATACGTCGCTCAAAATCAAAATAGGTTACCCGATCTACAAATTTTAAACAATAAGGTATATAAAAGAACAGAGTATGCTAATGGCGATCAAGTCAGAGAGTCGCACATCTGGAAACTTTAGATACCCAAAGATTTGACTATAGAGATAATTACCAATGGTGGACTTATGAAAACTTTGCAATATCTTCGTAAAAACTTTTACTGGCCATCGATGACGACTGATGTCAAGAATTTCGTCACGAAATGTGATATTTGCCAACAGAGCAAACTACCTAATATAATATTACTTCCGCCAATTTCTGCGCATTATAAAGTTGTCCGTCCGTTTCAAAAATTATTTATTGATCTAATAGGTCCATATCCTAGATCCAAAGCTGGCAATATTGGTATATTGATGGTACTTGATCACGTCACGAAAATTTCTTTCTTGAAAGCCATTAAAAGAGAGCATCTTTTCTATATTTGGAACACCAGGGATTATTTTATACGACAATGGAGCTCAGTTAAATCGGCTCAATTTAACAATTTTGTAAAAGGGTGTGGAATCAAACATACGTACACTGCACTATATAGTCCACAAGCCAATGCAAGTGAGAGGGTCAATCGTTCAATCATCGCTGGAATACGAACGTATATATCAAAAGATCAGACGACTTGGGATAAACACCTTCACGATATCGCTGAATCGCTGAAGCTCATACCACCAAACGATAGGCTTCACGCCATATTTCGCTTCATTCGGTCAACAGATGGTTAACCATGCCAGTGATTACGAACTCCTTAGAAACTTATACTCCTTAAAAGGAGATGAAGTAGAACTAAATAAACCAGATAAGCTGAAATTAATTCGAACCAAGATTCTAGGTAATATAACAAAAGCGTTCGAAACCGCCGCCAAAAGGTATAACCTAAGAAGCTCACCTCATAGTTATTCTGTAGGAGACACAGTATGGCGACGAAATTTTGTGCAAAGTGATGCCAGTAAGAGGTTCTGTGCTAAACTTGCCCCACTTTTCATTAAAGCAAGTATTGTAGGTATCCGCGGAAATAACCTATTTATACTAAAAGACGAGGTTTCAGGTAAAACTGCAATATATCATGGGAAATATATTCAAGCTGCGGGCTGACTATCATTTTCATATAACCTTTTTTCAAGTTTCGCTACTGTGCCGCGTAACTAGGTCATATGAAAATGAAAACAAAAGCATTTTTTGTTTGGATACAACATTTGTATAAACATTTGCTATCAGCCAATAGACGGGGCTGACCATAACAAAAGCAAATATAAATTAAAAAAGAAAAAATAAATAAAATAATACAAAAAAAAAAGAGAAAGAAAAAAAAGTTGGATATATATTGGTAACAGTGTATCGTTAATACACTTCCGCCTTTCAAAATCAGCTCTTTCTACTTTGGCTGTAATCTAATCTAAATGTATATATATAGATCACTGCTTCTGCAGTAATGATGTGTTGGGTACTATTTTTCCACAACACTCACTAAGTACCTAACGCAAAAGATTAGCACCTAGACCTAAGCTCCTAAATATCCTTCGAATCTATCACACTGGTTAGCTGAAATAAAACTTTATCAATGATACTTGCGGTTTTGGGTATTCGTTTTATTGCTGGTGTTACTTTCGATTTTGCACTTTTACACTAATACTGGAGGGCTTCGTAAGGATCGCAGTATTTACAATTTCTTACACTCTTACACTAATACTGGAGGGCCTCGTAAGGATCGCAGTATATCACAATTTCTTAAACGCTAACACTTCGTTGTAAGACTCACAACTGAAAAGCGACTGCTTTCGGTAAGCTAGCAGCTTATATCCATTTTTCTAACACTAATATCAATCTACCCACATACCAACATATAACATACAATAATATATTCACACCACTTGTGTGTATGTATGTATGTGTTTATGTACACGATCGATGCACTCCACATGTGTGTATATATTATGTGAGAAAGCAACTTTTTGATATTCACACACATGAGTAGTCCGCGTGATTTTAGTTATTATGTATGCTTACAAAGGTATGCTTATGTAAGTGCAGAACTACGAATTGTGTGGGAAAGTACTTTGTCAGCATTTTCACACCCAACTGCAACTCAGTTGGCTCAATGTTCTGGCATTCCACAATTATAAGTAATATTAGTATGGATTGTGTATATCACAACTTCGAGCAATGTTGGTATGTGTATTGACAAATATGTAGTTTCCAATTTCGGGAAATATGTCGCGAGGCAAAGTATGCATATGTGCATATTTCATATTTTGGCTCGGAAAATCCCTCCCTTCTCTCAGGAAGAAAAAATTATCATTATGAAATAATAATAATTTTTTCTTATAAGGAAAAAGTTAAAATTATACTTATTTTGTAAAATTAAGAACAATTTAAAATGTATGATAATATGAGAAATAAAATAGGAAGTATTATTTACATATATGGTTACTGGTAATTCGGTGATTATGGTGCCCATGATGATGATGTTCTTCTTGCTGGCTGTTGTCTGCTGTACTTAGCTTTTTTAATAGTTTGGTTGCAGCTTTTGTTGTTGAAGTCTAATGATGAAAACAGTAACTTCTTCTTTATCAAAGTTCGGTTTTTGTTTCGGCAATTAGAGCGAGATTATTTACATTGGGTTGATCTTCTGGATGTTTTGTGATGAAAGCGTTATCTGATTATTATCTTGGTTTAAGAGAAAGTTGGTTTGGTGTGCTTGTGAGTTGATGCTGGTATCTAATGCGTTCAATGGTTTGATTCGACAGAAATTTTTATTTTATTTTTTATGGAATGGTATAAACAATAGCTTGTAAAGTGGGTTTTGTGAGTACCGCACTGCTAAGAAATATTGTCGATGTGAAACTCTGTACCCCTGATGTAAGTGTTTAATGATTGAAGCAATAATGAATATCTAATTTTGGTTCTGTTGCTTATCATTTTCTTCTGAAGTGGATCAAAATCCATTGTCACTGATATATACAGTAGCTGAAATATTTCATTCGGTTTTGGTTACATAGTTATTATTGTTGATGTCTCTTTGCCACGTAGCGCTGGTTAGGTACGCCAAAGTTATTGGTTGTAAATTTTATTGTTTTGTAAGTCTGTTATGGGTACTCGCTGTACTGGGCCTGCTTTGTTTTCTGCTCTGGGTTTATTTGTTCTTTACTGCCATCATCATTTTCTTGGTTGTCACTGTTGTTAAAGCTGTTAATGTTGCTGCGTTGGTGTCTCTCGTAATTTCACTGTATGAGTTGATTTTGGATTCTCGTGGACATACTGCTGCTCTCTTGTGTTTGAAGGGGAATTACCACATTCTTTTTCAATAATAGATCACTTACATCTACTATATATATTATAACTACTATATATACTATATCACTTATTTAGTTAATTTTTCTTATTAAGATATACACATATTCTCATATACCATATACACATAATTTTTTCGAAATATTCATTTATAATCAATAATTAATTTTTTAAAAGGTATTAAAAATGCATTGTTGTTTGGACAAAAATATAGGGACAATATTACATTTTCTCTTCATAGTTGGAATGACCAACTCTTCGTACTTGTAGGTGGAACGATTTTCAATATTATATATATATATATATATATATATATATATATATATATATATATATATATATATATATATATATGTATATATATATATATATATATATATATATATATATATATATATATATATATATATATCCGGCAATAGGTTAGCTAAGTTCAATACAAAAAAAAAAAAAAATATATATATATGTGTATATACATTTTTAATTTTCCCTCTGAGAATATTTCAGAAAATTTTTTTCCCAGGTTGGCACAACTGTCAGCCACTATTCTGTGAATTTTTATTGCTATGTGTCATTTAGTTTGGTTACGGCGTCATTAGGAACAAGTCAACCTTTTGTGTGCGTTGCGATTTCTTCTTGCCCCTCTTTGAACGTACCAATCGTAAACTTGAGTTTTCGACATGGTTGAATCACCAAATGTTTTTTTCAACATTTCCAATGTTTTGGCACAAGAAATTTCGTTTGAAACACAAAATTTCACACAAACTCTTTGTTCGATATTTTTATCCATAGTAAAAATCGCAACGCACACAAAAGGTTGACTTGTTCCTAATGACGCCGTAACCAAACTAAATGACATATAGCAATAAAAATTCACAGAATAGTGGCTGACAGTTGTGCCAACCTGGGAAAAAAAATTTTTGAATTATTTGAATTTTTTGAAATATTCTCAGAGGGAAAATTAAAATTGAGAATTTCCGGGTACTTATTTGACAGAATGTATATATATATATATATATATATATATATATATATATATATACATATATATATATATTTATATATATGTATATATATATATATATATATATATATATATATATATATATATATATATGTATATATATATATATATGTATATATATATATATATTTTTTTTTTTTTTTTTGCATTCAACTAGCTAACCTATTGCCTATTTATCATATTCCTTGAGATAAATCCTAACGTGTTCTTCCTATACTGTATTTACTTTATATTTTTAACCCTCTAGTTGTAATTTTCATTAAAATATTGTATTATTTTTGGATGCATCCTCTTTACTCATCCCGCCTAGTGCACATGAGTATCCACACACCGAATTACAATTCAACGCGATGAATTGCAACAGATGTCTTTATACGCATGAACATTGCGCCTACCTCTTTCTAATTTGCAAAATATTCTAAATTTTTACATTAATTCCATAACTTCTTGTGTTTCATATTTAAGAAAGAAAAAATAAATAAATGTAATTCTCATACCATTCTTATAATTGTCAGTCGATTAAATTTATTTCCATACAATTTAATTAAATTTATTCCATAATACATGATGTATTATTATTATTTTTTCTTGCATCTGGAAATTATTTTAATAAATATTCTTATATGGTGGAATTATTTTAATTATCATGTTTAGGAGTTTTATACTTTCATGCCCAAGGCCAAAATTTTCATAGTTGTGCATTTGCTTGTGTTATGTGCATTTTGTCTACAATTTGATTCTTGTGTATCTATATGCCTTATTATTTTGAGTGTCTTTCTCACGTTATTGTACAGGTGATTCATTGTTATGCATTTTGTTTAATATGATCAACATACTATTAATTTTATTATTTTTTTTATATGGAATTTTGTTGTTTTTTTTTTTTTTTTTAATTTTTGTAGTATTTTGTATTTGGTTTAGTCTAAAAATTTAATTTTCTTGTATCTTTGTTTTGTACATTTCGTTCTCATGCTTTTATGGATACTCGATATTATGTTATTGTAGGATATTTTTTGTAGAGGTTTGGATCCTGGAATTTAATATTAATCTAATTTTGATGGAAAGGTTTTATTAAATTAATGTGGTACTTTTTCCATTTTCGTCCGATTTGTATAATCGTTGTTACTGGACTGTTTATGTTTACTATTTCGTAGGGTCCAGTCCAAATGGGACTAAATTTGTTTTTCCTCGTTTGATTTTTTAATAAAAAATTTTCCCCTACTCTAAAACTTATCTGGTTATGTTCTTGTCCTACTGTCTCTTGGCATTTTCCTTTGCCTTTTCTCGATTTTCCTTAATTAGTTCATGCGACCTCTGTATTTGATATTTTAATAACTTATTTTAGTCTTCTGCATTGTACAATGGTGATCTTTTGGTTTTTAGATTTGTTGGCATGTCGGTGTTAAAGCCGTATAGTAGCTGAAAGGTGTTCGTTTGGTAGTAGTATGTATTGTATTGTTGTGAACATGCATTGCTGACGCCAACCACTGATCCCAATTTGAACTATCTTCTTATATGTAATTTTTTAACACCAAGCATCTTGCATGTATCAGAAAACAATTTCGAAGTAAAATTTGTACCATTATCAGTCACCAAAATTTTTGGTATGTTATATCGCGCAATAACTTTGTTGTAAAACGCTTTTCTGCTACACAAATAAAAAATTTGGAAAAATCATCTTGAAATGTAAGTATGTATTTGTTTCCAGATGTCGTATCTGGAAGAATTCCTACCATGTCCATATATACCTTTTAGATGGCTTAGAAGGTGTATCATTTAATATCATTGGTAATTTTGTGACCCTCGAGCAAGTTTGAATTTTTTTGACAATTTTTAACATATTCTTTAATCTTGCTTCGCATACCTTTCCACCTGTACTGTCTTCTAATCCTGAAATAAGTTTTCAAAGCACCCTGATGCCCTCCTAAAGGTGAATCATGGAAGTTGCGAAGTATCGTCGATATATCCTTCTCATCAGTGAGAAGTTCCGCATTCTTGTTCTCCTGATTTTCTGCATTTTCATCTAGTTCTAACTCGTCATCAGAGCTTTCTTCAGGCTCTTCTTCTTCAAGTTCCTTTTGCCTGGTTTATAAATTATTTCAAAATCAAATTCAGAAAAAATCTTCAAATCTTCAAAAGCTTTCTAACATTTTTCTGTCCATTCAAATTTCGCATCTTTTCTGAGTAGTTTGTTGATTGGCAGTGCCATACTAGCCATATTCTCATCAAATTTTCGGTAATTATTTACTAAACCAAGAAATGCCTGAACGTCTTTCTTATTTTTTGGCACAGGAATATTTTTAACGCATCCACCTTACCAGGGTCTCGTAACGCTCCTTCATCAATGCATTTATGGCCTAGGTAAATTATCTCTTTTATCATATACGACGATGTCATCCATGTAGACAAAACAATCTATACCTTGGAATCCTGTTAGTACATGGTTCATTAGTCTTTGGAAGGTAGCAGGGGCTCCTGTTAAGCCGAAAGGCATTCTATTAAATTCATAGTGGCCAACAGCTGTACTAAAAGCTGTTTTATCTCTGTCTGATTCTTTCAATAACACTTGATGACTGGCCAAATCAACTGTAGTGAGATATCTACAATGACCTACCTGATCTAATATTTCATCGATGCGGGGAATGGAAAAAACTTGTTTAACGGTGGCGTTATTTAATTTCCTGAAATCTACTACTAGCCTCCATTTTCTTTTACCATCTTCTCCCGCTTTCTTTGGCACCAAAATTATGGGAGAATTCCAGGTCGACGAGCTGGGAATAATTATGTCGTCTTCCAACATTTTGTTTACTTGCTTACTGATTTCTTCCTTATGCGCTTCTGGTAGCCTGTACTGTCTTTGGCTGATTGGCGCCTGGTCTGCTTTTATTGGTATTTTGTGTTTTATACCTGTGGTGTGAGACAGTTTGTCACCTTCTAAGAAAAATAAATCGTGGAATGACTTAAGTATTCCATCTATGGATCTCTTTTCCTCAATGTTTAAGTTTTCGTCTAGTTTAATTTTTTCTAATATTTTGGTAACCCGCGCTTCAATTTAAGTTTCGACGCAAAGCCTGGAAAATTACGAACATTTCAGAAATGCGAATGCTGCGCGTATAAAATAAATAAATTTTAGCCATATCACATTGCTTGGGGTTTATAAAATCATCATTTATGAAATGGTCCTTGCAAATCGCGCAATTTTTGTGGTTGAAAGGACTTGATCGTCGGCAGAAACTAATCCATTTTTTTGCCAAAACCACATCACACGAAAGGGAAAAATAGTTTTTTAACAACGATTTGTCGGAACTATCGTTATTGCAACTCGCCACTGCATACTTCATTTATAAAAATCACCTTTTTCAATCAAAATTGTTTTAAGTAACCGCGTACTATACAAATGCAAGAATTATAAAAATTTATTTGCCCTTCCTGGTTATTTTTCTTTTCGTTTATGACATCTCCATACGAACTCAATCCAAAAAAGATAACTGTTCATTCAGGGCGCAATCTTTATTTCTATCATTCTTGTTAGATAACGATAGAATAGATATGAGAGAGTGAAATTACCAAGTCCAAAAATTCTAGTTTGAGCACATACTCATTAAACAGGTATATCGGTAATATTTTTATCTTTACTTGGAATATCTTGAGTATACGAAATTGCAAGCATAAATAAGTACAATGCATTTAAGTTTTTGATAGATATATTTCATAAAAAAGATAAGCATAACGAAGGTATTTTCCTAAATATCTCAATGAAATTAAAAATTAATGCACATAATAAAAACAAAATTATAAAAATTATTATAATAAAAAGCATAAATCCCATCCAAGTTGACTTTCTTAAGTAGGTACATACATATGTAGTTTGGTAGTACTTGGTACTTATTAAGGCATAAGTGCAGAATAGCCTACTTAAAGGAAAAAAATGTTTTTCGTATAGACCCTATTTTTGGGAATATAAAAAACTAAAAATTGTTTCTCGTTAACACCCATATAAGGCGTGGATAAAGGTCAAATTTCAAATTTTCAATCTAAAGTACTCAATAAATATGGATACCAAAAGAAAAGTCTTTTTAATACCTTTTCAGTGATATATAATATTTATAGAATATTTTGAATATTTTAAAAGTTATGATCAAATTTCAAAAACCGATGATTTTTTCGAAAATAATCACTATTGTCCTGTAAGAAATTTAGAACCATATTCAAGGCTATACAATTTCCTTTTCAATGGTGTTGGTGAAGTCTAAACTCTTTTGTTTGACTTTTAATTATTCTTTATTTAACGATGATCAAAAGAATACTAACTAATATAAAATGTACAACGTCTGCATGATGCCTTCAAAAGCTTCGAGTGCATAATAAAAATGAGTGTACTAAAACGGAGTGCCAAACACATATTTAGGTTGAATGAAGAAGGACAAGAAAATAAGAATATGTCAAATTATTGAGTGACTCTTTCAATGCTGCTCCAAACATCCTCGATCGATCCAATGGATAGAGGTTGTTTAGAGGCGCGCCACTTAGAACGCTGCTGTAGCTGTGTTAGATATTCTGAAGACCACTTTTTCCAGAACATTTGCTGCATCCGTGATATGCGTTGCCAACGGTCCATTCGATTGACGTTTAAGTCGGTAATATCAGGCTCAACGATAGCTGTAAATTGACCACCAATTAAAAAGTGTGCTGGTGTTAGGACGGCCAGATCATCTTGGTATTCTGTAAGAGGGATTAATGGACGTGAGTTAATGATTCCTGAAATTTGGCAAATTAGAGTGCGTAGTTCGTCGTAATTTAATATTGAGGACCCCACAACTCTATAAAAATGATATTTTGCGGTCTTAATGGCTGCCTCCCACAGACCGCCGAAGTGTGGAGACCTGGGTGGAATAAATTTCCATGCGATTCCATCCTCTAAACAGTGTTTATGAACCACGTGTTGATGCTCGCGATTTAAAAATAGCTTTCTTAGCTCGGCCAGTTCATTCTTGGCGCCTACAAAATTGGTCGCATTATCTGACCACAGAGTTTTCGGTCTTCCTCGTAGACTCACAAATCGTTGCAATGCAGCTAGAAACGCAGCGGTTGTTAAATCTTTAACGAACTCTAGATGCACAGCTTTGGTTGCAAATGAACAAACATACATAGCATTTTATTGGTGCTCTGTTCCGAACTTCTGAACTATAAAAAAAAGGACCGCAGAAATCGACGCCCGTTGTTTGAAATGTACGGCCTGACTGAACTCTTTCCTTTGGCAGGTCAGCCATAATGTGTTCCATTAATTTTGGTTTTGAGCGGAAACATGTAATGCATTTGTTGACAACGCTGACTACTATCTTGCGACCCCCTATCGGCCAATACTGAAGGCGAATTGAGGCTAGAAGCGCCTGTGGGCCAGCGTGTAAGTATTTCTTGTGAAAGTAATTGATTATAGAAACAGTAAGCGGATGATGCTTCGGCAAAAAGATAGGATGGCGCGATGAAAAATCCAAAGTTGCATTTTTGAGACGACCTCCTACACGTAGCAAGCCGAAGTCGTCTAGAAAGGGCGATAATGAAAAGAGTACACTGTACGGACTGATTGGAGTTTTCTTCTGTAATGCACCATATTCTGTACAGAAATGCACCATCTGCATCATACGCAGTAAATAAAAGGTTCCATATTGAATGTGTGAAATAGTCAAGGTGTCGGAGCGATCTTTTTTTATAAACTTGTAAATATAGCCGTAAATACGTTGCATTGTTGGGAAAGAATTGATATATTTGCTGGTAACCGATGTGTCGACAATCTTGGGCGCAGAAAATAATGTGGTTGTACGTGTTTCGGGTAGCTGGCGTATTTGATCGCAAGTGCTTGGCCATTGATCCAACGAAAGAAGAAATGATGGGTCATGCGGCGGGATTTGATGCTGTCGGTACATAACGCCATTCCATACCTTTTGTTAATTGTTGAATACTGCTGACACGATTTGCGACGAAAATGTTGAATTTTGACGGTTCCTCCTTTATCCATGACAACACTATACTAGAATCGGACCAACAGTAAAAAGGGCAGTTATAAACGCCGAGGCCAGCGACTGTGAACCACTTGTGCAAGTAGTGCTGCAGCACAAAGTTCCAATTTTGGTATTGTTAGTGTTTTAAGTGGCATAAGAGAGTAACGCGAGGTTTTTGGTTGCAACGGGCACAAACATAAACACAAACTCCATAAGCTGACAGACTGGCGTCGCAAAAGGCGTGCACTTCGATGGAAGCGTTTGGCATTGAAACGAAGCGCTGAAACTTTAAGTGCTTTATAACATCAATTTCACAATACAACTTTTTCCATGTATCGTGATGAGACATTGACAGGCTCTCATCCCAGTCGATCTTCTCCATCCATAAGCTTTGCAGAAATATTTTTGCCTTGCATACTATTGGCCCGATCAGCCCAAGTGGATCATAAAAGCGTGCTATGGTGGAAAGAACAGTTCGCTTTGTTATATTTGAAACAGATTTCTGCAATGCGAACGAGAACAAAAATGTGTCTGTTTCAGGATTCCATGAAAGTCCAAGCGCCTTCGTTATGTTAATCCCATCATCAAACTTTAAAAACTTCTCTTTATCATCAAGAGGAATATGAGAAAGTACATTTGAATGATTCGAGCACCATTTTCGAATCTTAAAGCCCCCTTTGGCCAATAATTTTGAAGTTTGATTCATTATTTCAATTGCCTTATTGACGGTTCCAGTGATCATATCATCAACATAAAAATCACGCAAAATAATCTGCGACCCATGAGGATACGACTTGCTCTCATCAGCAGCTATTGCTAGTGCATTGCACGGATTGCCAAGAAGGATGCTGGCTTCGTTCCGTATGTCGCTGTTTCAAGCTTATAAATTTGAACGTTTGCGTGCGGATCATCTCTCCATAGGACACATTGTAAGTAATCATCAGGTGTAATTGCGTAATTGGTAATTGCGTTAGAAAGAAAATAGACTGGTTAAAATTCAAGAAACATATAAATTCCCATCTTCCTCTGAGTACTGTATCAAGAAATGGACACGATGTAGACTCAGCACTCGAAAAATTCAACCAGCTGCTCTCATTAGCTCTCAGCTCAGCCACCTGCACAAAGGTATGCAAGCAATCAAACCCATACACACCAGCCGATATTGAATTGCTAGTAAGACAGAAAAGAAGACTCCGAAGACAATGGCAAGAATTCAGATCACCGAATCTGAAAACACAGCTACAGCACTGCACTCGAAAGTTAAAGCAAGCCTTAAAAAATAAAAACAACCAAGAGTTAGAAGAGCACATAGCGAAATTAACACCTGGTGAAGCGTCAGACTATTCTTTGTGGAAATCAGCAAAAAACTCAAATCGGCCAATTTTCACTGATTCCCCCATCCGTTTGAGTGACGGTAATTGGGCTAGAAGCAACTGTGAGAAGGGTTTGGCTTTTGCAAACCACCTAAAAAGTGTGTTTGCACCCAATCCACCCTTTTCACAGTCCTCATTACCAATATTAACTTCTCAACCTTGCTCAATAACGCTCAAAATTAAAAAAAAGGACATATTCAAAGCAATTTATAAAGATTTAAACCCAAAAAAATCACCTGGTCCAGATAAAATTACCGGTAAAATGATAAAAGAGCTACCTCCGGCTTCAGTAATTCATCTGATGCACATTTTCAATGCTATCCTTCGTATTAAACACTATCCCAAATGCTGGAAAACTTCAAAAATTATTATGATAGCAAAACCAGGAAAAGACCCTACAAAAGTTGCATCGTACAGACCTATCAGCCTCCTGCCTCTACTTTCTAAAGTATTCGAAAAGCTACTTGTTATGAATATAACTCCATTTATTATTCTCAACCAACTGATTCCTCAACATCAGTTTGGATTTAGAAAACAGCACGGCACAATAGAACAAGTCCACCGCATTGTAACTCTGATAAGGAACACTTTTGAAGAAAAAAAGTATTGCTCAGCTGTCTTTCTTGATATCACTCAAGTTTTCGATAAAGTATGGCACGATGGCCTTATTTACAAACTCAAACTATTACTGACTGCAAATGTCTCCTCATTGCTTAGTAGCTACCTCACGAAAAGACAATTTCTCGTACATCACAAGGATTACACAACAAATCCATTGGATATTCACGCTGGCGTTCCTCAAGGAAGCGTTTTGGGCCCCTTACTATATCTCTTATACACTACAGATATGCCCAGCAATAACCATATATTTATATCGACCTTTGCAGATGATACGGCAATATTGTGCTCTCGCTGTAACCCCATAGAAGCTACTAAACTCCTGCAGACTCATATCGATTCTCTCGAAATCTGGCTAGCAAAATGGCGTATAAAAGTCAATGAATCGAAGAGCGTACATGTAACCTTCACGCTAAGGCCAGATACATGTCCCCCACTTAAAATTAATGGCCAATCAGTTCCACAATGTTCCTCAACAAAGTACTTGGGTATTCACCTCGACAGAAGGCTGACCTGGAAAAATCACATAGAGGCAAAGAAAACTCAGATCAAGCTTAAAATTAATCAGTTATGGTGGCTGTTACACAAAAGATCAAAGTTGAATCTCGAATACAAAGTGCTATTATATAAAGCAATCCTGAAGCCAATCTGGACTTATGGTATTCAGTTTTGGGGCACCGCATCTCCCTCAAATATCGAAAAATTGCAGCGAATACAATCCAAGTGTCTGCGAATTATTGTAAACGCGCCTTGGTATATGAGGAACGTTAACATCCATCGAGATTTAAATGTACCCACAATTTCTGAGGAAGTTGCAATGTCTTGCAGAAGCTACATTCAAAAATTACACAGTCATCCGAATGCCCTTGCTAGGCAATTGTTGCTGAGAACGGGGCATCGTCGATTAAAAAGAAAAGACACACTGAATATGCTGTGAAATTGCTATACCTCGTGACTCAACAAATTGTGATGCAACGTTGGGAATATCACATAATTTTATTTAGTTTGTAAGATTTGATTACATATTGTTAGTTTCTAAGTAATTTTAGAAAGATCCAATAAAAAAGCTTGTTAAAAAAAAAACAGGTGTTGTAAAACGAACGCATCGGTACATTTTGAATGGTTTTTCCTGCCATCAGAACCTCGTTGTGCGAATAACCTGACGAAGTAGTCGCCGAGCCATCAAATACGACACGAAGCTTTGTTGTTGTGCTGTCATTTTTAAAAACACAATGGTGGGGAGGGTAGTACATTTTTGTATTACGTGGCGCTTCTTTGATTAAGGACATGTGGCCAAGTTCTGCGTATTCTTTCATGAATGCTGTATGCTGCGCTTTCACCTCCCCGTTGCGAAGAAGCCGACGTTCTAACATTAAAAATCGTTGCAGTGCTTGATTGTATGAGTCACCAAGCAAATCAATACTGAGTTTTGTTGGGAGACGAACCGAATATTCTCTAGTAGGCAACCGTCGAAAATTGAGCTTGAAATGCTCTTCACAGTCTCTTCGTCTAACAACACGAACAATTTCGTCTAAAGAATGCCTGTATTCATCTCTCTCTGAAATCGCAGTTGTCGTTGTAAGAGTGGATGATATTGAAGGTTTGTGCTGCCCACCAGAAACGACCCAACCAAGCCGAGTCTTTTGTAAGATATATGGGATTTGTTTCAAACGAATCTGGCCCACGCATAATAGGTCAAAAAATATGCCAGCGCCAATCAAAATATCTACACGCTGAGATTTGTAAAAGGTTGGATCGGCTAACCTTAAGACCTAAATCACCTATGCCTGAAATGGCTGCAGGAAAAATTGATGTTTTCAATCCTAATTGATTTACAAGTCTGGTTGTAACGAAGTTCAGCTGTGAAGCGGAGTCCAAAATTACCCGGCATGGAACAGAAGAGCCTACGCTGTCCTTCACCATTACAACAGTAGTTGCGAGAAGAACACACTCGGTTTCATGTGTATCGTTGATTTCCAACGAAGCGGAATTCATGGCTACAAGTGACGTTGCGGGTGCGGCAGAAGAAGTGTTTTCAGTCGTTGAAGGAATGCTAGGCGTGTACTGCGCAGAATCAAAATGTAACAGGGTGTGATGCAAAGATGCGCAGCGACGACAATGTGATGATTTGCACTGCTGACTATGGTGACCTTGCTTCAAGCAATTTAAACAAAGGCCTGGCTTTTTTGCTTCTTTCCAACGCAGGTTCGGTGCGAGATTAGCAAATGAAGAACAAGTGTAGATCAAATGATCACCATTTTTACAGAATGTACATGTCTTGTGTGAAACTTTGGAAACAACAAATGACTTTTTGTTATACGATTTGCTCACCTGAGTGTTAGGTGTTTTGTTTACCGTAACATATGCGACGTTGTCCAGAGTTTGACCTCCTTTCCAGAAATTTGGACATGTCTTCCCACGTCGGTATTAGATTGCATACGGCCTTTTCCTCCCACGTCGTTTGAGTAAAACTGTCAAGTTTTTGAGATATGATATGTATCAGCACACAATCGGCGAGTTGCTCTTTGCTGCCTAGACTTTGCAATGCACGAATATGACGGAGAGTGGAAACTTCATTGGCTTCAGCTCCCTTCAAATCAAATAGCTCTCGAATATGCGCCTGGAAGATAAGACGTTTATTATCGAACCTGGCTTTAATCAAATCTAATGCTTTGTCATAATTGCATTCACGAATCTCTAGTGAACGAATAGTGCCTAAAGAACTATCCTTTAGACACGAGCGTAGATGGTGGAATTTTTCTATTTTTGTCAGCTCAGGCTCGTTATCAACAACAGTCTGGAACGTAGAATAAAAATTTGGCCATTCAGTGTAGGCGCCTCCAAATGAGGGCAGTTGCACTTGCGGTAAGCGCGATTTGGGTTGCTTTAGAACCACAACAGAATGCGAATCGTTTTGAGGAAAAACTGTTGTAGATGAATGAGTATGTGGCTCCATATGGTGTAATTTTAATTCTCGCGCGAAGGCTGTTTTTACAGAGACGTAGGCTGATAAGAATTCTTCTCTAGCGCTACCATCCAATTCGTCTGGATCTTCCTCTTCCAAGCTAGACTGAGCAGCTTCAAAGTTGTGCATAATGCGATCCAAAAGTTCGATGTGCATGGATAACTCAATCTGATCCATGGCTTGAAGTGCTTCACTCGTCAATTGTTGTTGAATGGTGCATAACTGACGAAATATGGCAGCACATTTCCTCTTCGAGAACAACGGCGGTGTTTGGGGTACATCACCCAAAGTTGTATCTTCATGCGTAGACATGCTTATATTTGTAATTTTATACTTGTGACTGTACGTGGAGTGCACACAAGATAATTGTTCAAAGATAACTGTTCACTGGCGTGTTCGCAATGAACGGTAACAAAATCAATGCAGAAAAGTGAATCTCACGTAGTCTGTCGACCGTGTATGCAACGGTTATCACGAAACAACAAAAAGAGAACAAGACAATATACTTGTATGTTGTAACGAAATTTGTTTTTGTATGACGTATCACAACGTGTGATCACGTCGGGGTCACCAATGGTGAAGTCTAAACTCTTTTGTTTGACTTTTAATTATTCTTTATTTAACGATGATCAAAAGAATACTAACTAATATAAAATGTACAACGTCTGCATGATGCCTTCAAAAGCTTCGAGTGCATAACAAAAATGAGTGTACTAAAACGGAATGCCAAACACATATTTAGGTTGAATAAAGAAGAGACAAGAAAATAAGAATATCTCAAATTATTGAGTGACTCTTTCAATGCTGCTCCCAACAGGTGTATTAAACACATTTATTTTAAATATATTTAAATATATTTTAAATATACATAATTAAATATTTATATATTTGAATATGGTTCTAAATTTTCCATAGCTCAATAGTTATTATTTTGGGAATGTAGAAAACGGCATCACTCATTGCTTTATAGACTGGGAAATACGTTTAGCACTAGTCGCTCTTCATTTTCCGCAACACCTACAGCCGCAGAAGCAGTTAAAGCTTCTCATCAGTCGCCTGACTCTCAGCGACAGGCTTTTTCCAACGAGGAATACCACGTCCATCACGACAACCCATGTTTCGATAAATTTAACATCTCGTAGAGGAGTGTCATCATGCTACAATGAAATAAGCCTGTGTCAATTTCGGAACAGTCCCTGTTCGTTTGTTGAAGACCTACGATATGAGGATCATACTCCAAACAGTCGGAAGTGCACACAATGTGAGAATGTGCTATTTTTCCAGAGTGCCAAAATCATTTCTCTTGTCGTTTTTGTGGAAAACGGCATCATTCCCAGCTGCACCGAATGAGGAAATGCTCAAAAATGAGATGCAGTTCTCCAAAATCTTCAACTTATTCTCCGAAAAGAAATTGCGACTTTACAGGCCTCGTACAACAAGGACGCAACTCCTGTCAGAGATGTTGACAACTCGATCGACATTTTCCTCAATGAAATTGGCAGAAAACTTGATGTCTAATCTGCACTTTCCGAAGGTGAAATCTCGCTCAATACAGGGCCTCCAAAATCGTTGTTGCTGAAACTTTGATGCAACAATGTGGCCCGGCCGTACTGACTGGAGGCACGACAACATTAAGTAGTATCGTTATGTAAAATTATTCGAATGTGACCATAATACGCACCCCTCTCTTATTTGTTCAGTTTGTTTTTTTTTATTGATTAATTGTATCTTTCAAATTTGGAAATTTACAATTTATATTTAAATCTTAAAAAAAAATATTATAATAGCAACGTGCTTAAGGAATAACATTTAATGACCTAGTACAAAAAATCACAAAGCAAATATTTACAATTTACAACTGGATTTTTTTTAAATAATGTTGACATAAGAAGCTTTCTCCTTAATCTATTGATTTTAGAAACCACAAGCAGCTGATTCGCTTTATGATTTGGATGAAGTTCTAATTTTGCTTTATAATTTTCAATGTTTCGCCGCGCTACATCAGAGACGGTGGGAATTTGAAGGTCATTGTAAATATGTATGTTTTTGATACACTTTTGTGTACTATTTTTCCACAACACTCACGAAATACCTAACGGCTAGACTCAAGAACGTAACGCACAAGATTCGCACCTAAACCTAAGCTCCTAAATATTCGTCGGGACTATAACACTAGTTAGCTGAAATAAAACAGGGTTAATTATAAGATACTTGCAATTTTAGGGCTTCACTTTATTCCTGGTATTACTTTACAATTTTACAATTTTACACTAATACTGGAGGTCCTCGTAAGGGTCGCAGTATTTTACAATTTCTTACAAGCTAACACTTCACAATTTAGATCAAAACGCACAACTGAAAAGCGACTGCCTTCAGTAAGCTGGTAGCTTATATGCCATTTTTCTCATACTATCTACATATCGATTTACCCACATACCAACATATAACATACAATAATATATTCACACCACATGTACGTATGTATGTACTCATTATGTGAGAAAGTAACTTTTTGATATTCACACGCATGAGTAGTCCACGTGATTTTATTTATCATGGAATGTCTAAACATGTATGCTTACACAGGTATGCTTACGTAAGTGCAGAACTACGAATTGTGTGGGAAAGTGCTTTGTCAGCTGTTTCACACCCAACTGAAACTCAATTGGCTCAATGTTCTAGAATTCCACGATTATAAGTAATATTAATATGGATTGTGTATATCACAACTTCGAGCAATGTTGGTATGTGTATGGATAAATATGAAGTTCACAATTTCGGGAAATATGTCGCGAGGCAAAATATACATATGTGCATATTTCATATTTTGGCTCGCAACATCCCTACCTTCTCTCAGGAAGAAAGAATTATCATTATGAAATAATAATAGTTTTTTTTTATAAGGAAAAGTTAAAATTAAAAACAATTCAAAACCTATGAAACTTATGTGGAATAAAATTCGAAGTGTTATATACATACAGTATAAACTCGATTCTTGCTCGCAATGAAAACCGGGTCCGGTGCAAGTTTTGAGGTGGTAGCAAGTACCGAATTTTAGATTTCATATAATGATAAAAGGTAGTAAGTAAGTAGGTACATTATACTACTATTTATAACTTATATTTATTTTGGTTTATAGTTTCTTACTACATATAATTTGAAAGTTTATGATTTTTTATAGAAATTTTCTATTCGCGTTTGTTTAGTGAAGACTTGCTTCTTAAGTACTTCGCTGCTTCGGAGCCTCTGAAGTATCATAACATCATCTAGGGAAACATTGTTTTGCTCTGCCCATTCCAAACAAATATTAAACGCTGATATAGCTTCCGTTGAAGAAATTTTTTTCGTATTGAACACGACGTCGTTTATGTCTTCAGTAATTGCTTCGTTTTCGTCAGCACAATATTCTTCATTCAATTCTGTACAATCTGTATTGAGTTCGGTAATCCATTGATCGATTTCAGTGTAGGATATTTGTTGCATTGGTTCTATTTCTTGGAGCAACGTTGTAATAGTTTGAATATTAGATGCATCATCAACTAGCTGTAAACGTAGCTAAGAAAGTGGAATGACATCTTCATTATCCCATCCAGATGGTTTCTCAAACAGTTTTTTAAACGATGATCGAATAGAAGTTTCACTTAGCGCATTCCATGCACTTGCTAAAAAACATATTGCATCTTTCAAATTGATATTTTTCAGTGATTCATCAATGGTTCGTTCACAACCCACAATGTGACTTAAAAGGCTTTTCTTGTAGCTAAGTTTTGTGAGCCTAATAACATTCTGATCCATGGGTTGGATTAGTGCAGTGCAATTTGGAGGCAACATCATAACCGATATTTGACCATCAAGGCTCATTAATTCTTTTGGGTGGCTGGAGCATTATCAATAAGCAAAAGTGCTTTGGGTGGTAGGTTTTGACTACGAAGAAACTCTCTTACCTGTTTATTTCAAAAATTTTACATTGGAAAAGGGTTTGATCTCTCTCTTGACATAAAATGTACATACCTCTGGAACAAATGTTCTTTGAAACCATTCTTCAAACAAGGCCAACGTCATCCATGCACTTTTATTTCCTTTGTAGACAACAGGAATATCAGTAAAGTTTTTTAATGAACGTGGATTTGCTGCTTTTCCAATAACCATTAATTTTACTTTATGATTTCCAGCAGCATTAGTACAAGCGAGAAATGTTAATCTTTCTTTGCTAATTTTATGACCCGGTGTCGAAGTTTCTTTTGAACGTACAAGGGTTTTATCGGGTAAGAGTTTCCAGAATAATCCAGACTCGTCAGCATTGTATATCTGCTCCTTTCTGAAACTTAACTCTATCACTTTCTCGTTGAGTTTATCCAAGAAGGGGATGATACACTCATTCTTACTCGACAATTTTTCCCCACAAACTTTGAGAATTCGAATTCCATGTCTTTTTTTAAAATTGGCAACCCAACCATTGCTGGCGTTGAAGCCATCAGGTTTTTCTTGGATTTTGGCATGAAATAACTTGGCCTTCTCCTTCAGCATATCACTTGTTATTGGTAAGATTTTCGTTCTTTGATTTACAAACCATTTAAACTATGCTTTTTCCATTTTCGGAAACTCGGAGACCTTGAGCGTCTTTCTTCTGCCTGGGCCGGATTCAGATTGAATGACGAACTTCTTTATTGACTGTTCATTTTTTTTAATACGGCTTATTGTTGTTCTATGGACGTTAAAATGTTTAGCTAATGCTAGGACAGAAAATCCTTCATTTAGTTTCTTCAAAATGTCAGCTTTTTCTTTTATTGTAAGCACAGTAAAATTTTTCTTTGGCATTTTGTACGCAGATGTCAACTTCACACTGGCTCAACACAATTCATTCTGACATACATACATATGAACAATGTTCATTCGTCCAACAAATTTTTTAACGGGGACTTCCCCGAACTGTTTTCACAATACACGCATTACATATACAAAAAGTGAAGGACAAACAAAAAAAATGGAACTGTAAAAACGTTTGTAAAAAAAAGGTGCAAGTATAGATGTCAAATTTTTCGAAAGTTGCAAGTACTGAGTACGTAATGGGAAAAATGTATATATAAAGTTGGTAACATTGTATCGTTAATATTGGTAGCCGCACTTTCGCCTTTCGAAATCACCATTTCTACTTTGGCCACAACATAGCAAGACGTACCACTTGAAACCTCCACATACTTAAATTATTACTAGGAGAGCAGGAGTTAGGATGTTTTTTCCTAGGTAAGTAGGTTAGAGCTGTAATCTAATCTAAATATATATATATATATATATATATATATATATATATATATATATATATATATATATATATATATATATATATATATATATATATATGCATATATATATATATATGCATATATATATATATATATATGTGTGTGTGTGTGTGTGTGTGTATGTATACATCTGCATGTTCATATACATACATATCTAAATGTGAATGGATATCTGAATCTATCTATACAATCCACCTTCAAAATATAACTGTGTACCGCACGTACGGAGAAAGTGGACAACAAATATTCTCCGGCTGAGTGGATTCTATATCATGAGAAAATCCCAATGATCTTGGATCTTGAAAAAAAACAACAGGGAGAAAATCAAAAGAACAAGAGGCGGAGCCCACATCTACTCACACAGGTGGTGCGATCCATCAGGTGGAATGTGTATACTGACAATCGTAAAGTGAGATAAAATAAATTGTTAGGTTATTGGTTTATTGGCAAAAGAAACAAACAAAATAAAAAAGAAGATAATAAGGTGGAATTGGGAAGTGGAGGCAAAAGAAGAATAAGGGGGATCTACCAAAGCTGTTAAATTACTCAAAAAATGAAATAAAATAAAAAAATAAAATGCAAGAGAAAGTGTCGTGGAGTGAATTTTTTTTTATTCCAGCATACACATCGTTGGAAGGCCTTCCCCAAGTTCCAGTATATAAATGAGTCTTTTTATATTGATGTTTACATATCGTTATATTTTTCTCTCCCTCTTTGTATTCGTGTAATATATAAATAAAATAAGGGGGTGAATAAAATTGGAAAAAAAAGAAAAACAAACTCATACATTATGTGCGTGTATGTGTATATGCCTGCAACAACCGATCTAAAAATGTAAGAGAAAACAAAATAAGTCATTAATATCAGATAGATAAGCTGTTGTATTTATGTGGGCATATTGTATAAAGCTCTGTACGAGGGTGGATTGATAAAGAAGCTACCTAAGTACGAAAAAGGCACCACAAACACAAAAACTTTGAAATTGCGATCTGTCAAACGTCAGTTGTTGAAATTTCACCCAAATTCATCGATTAGTTTATTTGTTGTAGACGTTTGAAGTAACCAACTTTTGTGTTTCTTGAAAATGGAAAAAGCGAATTTCGTGCAGTGATTAAACACTATTATTTGAAAGGGAAAACGGCGAAAGAGACAAAAGAAAAGCTCGATAAACATTACGGTGAGTCTGCTTCGTCAGATGACATGGTAAAATATTGGATTGCTGAATTTAAATGCGGCCAAACAAGCACTGCAACAATACCATCAACGGGAAGGCCAATATAGGTGGTTACTGAAGAAAATATCAAGAAAATCCTCGATATCGTTATGAATGATCGCCGAGTCAAGCTGCGTGAGATTGTTGAAATGGTAAACATCTCATGTGTTCAACATTTTGTATGAACATTTGCATATGAAAAAGCTATCGGCAAGATGGGTGCCGCGTTTGCTCAGTGTCGAACAAAAACGAGTTCGAGAGACCACTTCACAGCGGTGTTTGGACATGATAAAGCGTAATCCTGTTCATTTTTGGCGTCGATTAATAATTGTTGATGAAACGTGGGTCCTCCACTACACACCTGAAACCAAAAATCAATCGAAACAATGGGTGGAAGCTGGTGGAAGTGCTCTGAAGAAGGCGAAGGCAGTGAAATCGGCTGGCAAGGTTATGGCCACTGTATTTTGGGATGCACTCGGAATATTGCTTATCGATTATCTTGAAAAAGGATCCACAATCACAGGAAAGTATTATCGTGCATTATTGGATCAATTGAATGATGCAATCAAGAAAAAACGACCACATTTAAAGAAGAAAAAAGTGCTCTTTCTTCAAGACAACGCACCGGTTCACACAGCATTAGATACGATGCTAAAATTACGTGAAATACACTTCGAATTGGTTGATTATCCACCTTATAGTCCAGATTTAGCTCCTAGTGACTTTTTCCTGTTTCCAAACTTGAAAAAATGGCTCGCAGGAAAAAGATTCAGCTCAAACGAAGATGTGATTACCGAAACTAACGCGTATTTTGAGGGGTTCCCGAAATCGTATGGTAGATGGATGGAATCAGATGGTATAAAAAAGTTGGAATATCGTCCTATTAATTGTGTCGAAGTAAAAGGAGACTATGTTGAGAAATAAATGGTTTTTGAAAAAGAAATGTTTTTTTCCTACTTAGGTAGCTTCATTATCAATCCGCTCTCGTATATAATATGATATGCATGTTTATATATAATGATATTTTTTTATTTTTATTTTTTTTTATTATAAATTTTCTTTATTTATTGAATCTATTCCTAAAGAATCTAACAATAAGTTTTAAAATCTTAATCTAATTCAACAACAGTAGCTCCTTATTATCTAGAGCAATGTTTTTTGTACGATGCTCTTCTTTTTATTGGAAGGCTGGCAGGTCCTTTCTTCGAAGGCGCGAAGTATAGCAGGTATCGAGCAAGGTTCTTGCTAGTGTGTTTGGATGTCTTTGTAATCTTCTAGTATATTTTTGTCTAGTGTTTTTAACTTCAATTTCTACCATTGGGATATTTAAGTCATTATGTATACATTCATTTCTAATATACCATGGTGCACCAGTTATCATCCTTAACATTTTAGACTGAGATCTCTGTATGATTTCAATATTGCTATTACTAGTGTCCCCCCATAATTGAATTCCGTAACTCCAAATTGGCTTTATTATGCTGTTGTACAGTAGGACCTTGTATTTCAAGTTTAATGGTGATCTGAAATTGATGAGCCAGTGCAGACAAGAAGCTTTTAATTTCATGTAAGCCGTCTATCTAAGTGTATCCCTAGGTAGGTGACTTCATTTGTATGAGTTATGGCGATATTATTTAGTGTAACTCTCGGGCATGTGCTTTTGTTAAGTGTGAACGTTACATGTTTACATTTGGACTCATTAACTTTTATGCGCTAGTTAGATAACCATTTTTCAACAAGTACTAAATGCTCTCCTAAATCTGTGGATGCCTTAATTGGGTTTCGATTACGGCTTAGAATAGCAGTATCGTCAGCAAATGTAGATGTCAACAACCGTGCATCTGTTGGTAGATCGGAAGTATATAATACATATAGAATGGGGCCAAGAACGCTACCCTGTGGAACTCCGACTTTGATATTGAATTCTTCTGTGGAAAAGTCTTTATATTTTACAACAAAACGACGGTTATCTAGGCATGATTCCAGTATTTGGTGGGAGCTTTCTGGTAGAAGTTTTCTTATTTTATACTTTAGCCCTTCATGCCACACTCTATCAAATGCCTGAGCAACATCGAGGAATATAGCTGAACAATACTCTTTGTATTCAAATGCTTTCCGTATCTCATTGGTAATTCTGTTGACCTGCTCGATCGTCCCATGTTTTTCGCGAAATCCAAATTGGTGCTGAGGAATTATGTCAAATAAATTTGAGAGACATGGTAGCAAGCTTATGGGTCTGTAGGATGATCGGCAATGTTTTATCTTTTCCTGGCTTTAGGATCATTGTTACTTGTGATTTTTTCCATTGGTTATGAAAGTTTTAGCATTGCATTAAACAAAACCACTAAAAATAATACAGCTGCCGTTGGAATTTCAATTAGCATTTTTGGTGTGATGCCATCGAAACCAGGAGCTTTCTATGGATTAAGCTGGTACTTAATAATCTCGTTGATTTCTTTGGATGATATTTTAAGAGGAGTGAAGCCACTAGTTGCAATGCTATGTGGAGGGATTCGAAAGTCGTTTGCGGGCGGATTGGGCTGAAACACATTACATAAATGTATAGCAAATGTGTTGGCTTTTTCTTCTTCAGTGCGTGACCAATTTCCGACATGATTTCTGATTGGAAATTCTGCATCAAGTGGCGTTTTCAGCTTTTTGTAAGAGTTCAAAAGCGAATTTGTTTTGGTAGTCATACGAGAAAGCTTTTCGATATACTTTTGCTGTTCAAATTCCTCATCCTGTTTTAATGCTTCTTTCAGAGCTCTTTCAGCACACTTAAGTCTTTGTTTTGATGCAGGTGACCGGCATGTCTGCCATTCTCTTCTACGCCGGCGCTTTTCATTAACGAGTTTTTCAATTTGAGTGTTGGTGGCTATACGAACATTCGTTTGTTTTTGGTAATCACGTGGGGTTGAAACTATTGCAGCAGTAGTGAGCATGGTATTGATGATGTTTAGATTATCATCGATGTCGATCTCAGACTGGATTACAGGACTGGTGTTGATATAACTACTTATATACTTTTTATATTTCAGCCAATCTGTTTTTGGGGATGTCAGCCTAAATGGTAGTTTTGACAATGGAGGGCGTTCATTTAGATAAAATAATATAGGAGAGTGATCTGAGGATAGTTCGTAATTTATTTCGGCAGTGACAATATTTCGATTAAGATTTCGAACGACTGCAAAATCAATCAAATCAGGAATTTTCGAGATGTCTGTTGGCCAATATGTTGGCTAGCCAGGAGACACGAAATTGAGCATGTTTTGTGGATTTATTATAGTGTTATACAGTTGCCTTCCTTTAGGATTTATTAAACGAGAGCCCCAATATGTATGTTTGGCGTTATAATCACCAGCTGCCAAGAATCTCTTTCCTAGCTTTAAATACCTTTTCGGTTATTGAAAATCGTGGTGGACACTACACAGCTGAGAGTGTTATATTTTTGTTAAGGCATTGCAGACATATTGAAGTAGCTTGTAAGTAGTTTCTTGAATATTCTTCAAAAGAATAATGTTTAATTCTGCTTCTAATGAGAATGGCTGTACCACCATGTGTTTTGCTGTCAGGGTGGTTTGTGCTATAGAATGTGTATCCTGGTATATTGAAGTTGTACTTGGTTGTAATAGCCTAGACAGACGGCAGCCTAATTCCGGATTACCGGCGCACTTAATCCGAATAAAATAATAACCTCACAGACGGCAGTATTGCGGATTAACTAAACGGCTGATTGCTGTTTTATTAAGTCTGTCCACTTACATTACTATCACTATCAATTTCTGTCGTCTATCACTCTCGATATGAGAAAATCTACAAGAAGTACGTGAACTGAAAACTATCAGAAACTTGTAAATTGACATTCACCGTTCGTAATTGACAGCTGGTTTTATTTGTTCGCCAACACTTTTCATGTTGAAAACTGTTAACAATTGTTGAAAGTTTTTTGATAGCGAACACACCTAATATTTTGTAAAATGGATGGAAAAAAATTCACAATAGACAATTTTCAGCAGTGTTGCCATCACAAATTGCCCTAATCCTCTTTTATTTTGAGAATTAACTCATAGAGTTTATGCGGATTAGCTGCAGTTAATGCCCGAGTTAATTCGAATTAACTCGTCTGTCTAGGCTATAAGGTGTGTTTCAGCTAGAAGCATTACATCAACATTTTTACTATCTAAGAAATTCTTTAGTTCAATTTTGTGGTTATTAATACCGTTTGTATTCCAGAAGCAGATCTTAAGGACACTCATTTTTTATTTAGTAGAGCTGGTAACATTTGATTTTGCGCTTTAATCAGTTCTTGAATCATAGTTTGCATATTAGACGTAAATTGTGTCGTGCATTGTGTTAAATTGCAAATCATAGATTTAACGGTTCCATTGGGCTGGGCAATTGGTTCTTTTGCATGTTGCTCAGTTTGTTTTAATACATTGGCGTACGACATATGAGAAATTTTTGGAATATTTGAGTTGTTTTGTATAACATAAGTTTAAAAATTTTGTAGCCACTTGGGAGAGAGTTGCCTGACTCTGATTAGACCTGTTTTTTAATTTCTTATATACAGGACAGCCTCTATAGTTTGCTGTATGGTTACCATTGCAATTACTGCATTTCTTAGTATTTGGGTCGTTTTTGTTAGAAGTACATGCTGATGTCTGATGGAGATCTCCACATGCTACACATACGCTTCTTAAGGTGCAATAGCTCTTAGTATGGCCGAATTCCAGAAAATTTGTGCATTGTACAGGGCCTTTACGCTTATGTGGTTCTTCCACTGTAATTTTACGGTGAAGCAAGTATTGCATTTGGTAAATAGGATGTGTTTCATTCTTTTTTAGTTTTTTGAATTCTGGAATCAATTCAACTTTAAACATTGGCTGTGGGACCTCATTTTTATTGACCATATTTATAACTGTTTTTATCGGAAAGCCTTTTTCTTCCAGTGCTTCCTTTATATCATTTGGTTCTACATTCTATAATAATATGAGATATATTTTTGGGATTTTGTTATTATATGTATATAATATTTTCTTTTTTCTGAACTCAATAGGAATGTATTTTGTTGACATGTTATTGATATTCCAAAGCCATCATTAGTAGATAACCATAGAATATATAAGTGCACTAAGTTCAAGAGCTATGTAAAAAAAATTATACTTAATAAACGTTAATGGATATATAATGTCGGTGTGAAATACTTCGTAAATGTGGTCCGAAAGTAACTTGGTTGAGTAGGTCATTGGGACTCCCTTAACGTTTCGGTGAGTCATCGTGGGTGGGTAAAGACGCGCTTACTTAACATCGTATAGGCACGTACGAAAGGTAATAGCATCTTCCTCGGGGGCATCAGCGTTCTTTGTGAGAGCCGATTGATTCGTTAGATGGTCAAGATGTCGTTTGTTCATTTGCATTCATCTTTTCCTCTGTTCCGCTCTGCTGAAGGGAGGGTTCAGTATGAACCCTCGAAACTGAAGCTCCGGGACAAGCCAGGTGCACACGGGTTAGCTGGTTGGCATCCATCATCGTAGTATCAATCGCCCGCGCCAATATAAAACCGCATTATTAACATTTAACTCATTATGCATAGATGAATCATAACAGTATATCATAGATTACAGATGTCCAAATAGTATATGGGTTTTTAGAATTAGACTTTTCAATAAGCGTAGATTTTTTCTGAAAGGGGTTTTGAAAAAAGTAGATTTGCAAAGAATTTGACAAACTTCTATTGTACAGTGAATGTTTAATATTTGTAAGACTGACGTTAGGATACCTAAGACTGTCCATATTCACTAAATACAAATAACAAGTATAATAAATTATTAAATAAATTTGTTTCGAAAATGACTGAAATCAAAATTGAAAATTCATTAAAAGAAATTATCAGAAACTAGTTAGTTAAATAAACTTAAAGCGAGCTACGGAAAATCACTTACATAACTTCAAAAAATAACTTTTTTGTTATTGTTTATAAGGAACTTTCATCAAAACATTATGCGTTTTGCAAAGGTCGCGTTTTTAACATTTACACTTCTCTTCTTCACGTATACATTATTAGTTTATATGTATACAACTGCTTAGCTTTGGTAATATGTTAATCACATAAATGTTATGTTAAATTTTTTATAAAAATTTCAACCATTTTGGCATCAGATTCTTGTGTCTGGACGGCGCGCAATGTAGCCTCAATATTAGATGTGAGAGAGAAACGCACCCGTAGAATGCAAAGACATTTGATGTGCATAAAGCTGAGTCCATACAGGGATACAATTTGATGACTGCAAGCGAGATAAGCAGCCCAAAACAAATTGTCAGACTGGAAGCACTGCCTCGCACACGCTGTGGAAATACCTCAGATATCATAAAAAACGGTAACGTTAGTATGCCCATTGTGGAAAATACGATGTGTAGCGTAATGCAATCGACGGGTAAATCGGTACTTCTGTTGCTAATACAGGATACCAACCACATACGGCCAATAAAAATATGCATGCACTCATGCCGGACGCGGACACAACAACGGCCGGTTTAAGACCCAATCTATCGAAAATGCTACTCATGAAATATGTAATTATAATGCGTGCCACACCCACTAATACAGCAACAGCGAAAGGATCAGTAGAAACGCCAGGTCGTGTTGCAATTTGAACGGCAAACACTACCACGACAACGACACCTGAATATTGTTGGAATCCAAAAAAGCCGATTATGAGAAGCAACAGATTGTGTACTTCCGGTGCTGTCATAGCTTGGTATAGCGACTCTGATGACGCGCTTTTACGATTCGATTCCGCAGTTTTTCTGATTAGACCAAATTTCCTCTGGAATTTTTCGCAGACAGGTGCATCTGTAGTAATATTTGAATAGCAGCAAACACATATTCATATCGTACCATTTTTGGCAAGGCCACGAAAGTATTTGAACGATTTATGTGTGTTCTCCGTGCGCCCTTTTTGCATTAACCAACCTGGCAACGGAAAAACACATAATGTTGCAATTATTTAGTAAACGCATATGATGGAAATAAGTTGCCAATTATACTGAAATATCAAATTTATCAGTTAGACTGTTTGTTATATAGACTAGATTACTATAGACTAGTTTTAACACTCTTGATACCCGAATGAAATAGCCCAGTAAGTACATAAATAAAATTTCTGCCGTTATGCTAATCGAAGTACCCAATGTAAGACTTGCTCGAATTTTTGGAAAACTCATCTCAGCAAAATCAGCTCCAACCGGTGAAACACACAACCGAATCATAATTCCTATAAAATACAGTTAGAAATCATCATAATTTTAGTTTAAAAATATCAATATGATCAAGTCCAATCCAGTTCTAACGCGCCCGGCATAAATCTTGCCACTAGCATTTGTATGTAGACAGTTTGGCGATCAACGTGAAGTGGTGCAGCTGCGAACAGAGCCCAACCATGGACTCCAGTTATATTTGTGAAAAGTATCGTGTACTTGAGTCCAATTCTATCCATAAGAAAGCCAGTTAGTAATCCGCCCAAGGGACATGCCATTGTATTGATTGAAGCTGAAGAATATGTAAACACCATGACACATTGATCAGTTATATTATATGTACGTATTTACCAAACCAGCTTGCTTTCTCACTATTGAGGCTGTGTGTTCAGTTTTGATAGTTGTTACGATTCGCTGTCGTTTGACTTTATATATATATTTATAATTTTTCTTTTATTTTGGCTTGATGTGTGCACTGGCTATTACCCGGAGCGTCAGTACGTAGGTTCGTATTTAAGCCATCAACATATAATTCAGACGAATCTTCCAGAAAAAAAAATTTGCACACAATAAAAAAAACTACTTTACTTTACTTACTTATGTGGCCATAACAACCGAATATCGATTTAGGCCGAAAATAACCAGTTAGAAATTCCAAGCGCCGTCAGGTTCTCCAGTACTTGGTCTTTCCACCTGAGGTTTGGCCTTCCTCTTCTGCGTCGTCCTCCAGCGGGTTCCGAATATAACACCTTCTTAGCTGGAGCGTGTTCTTCCATTCGCTCGACATTACCTAGCCAGCGCAGCCGCTGGATTTTGATGCGCTTTACTATGTCAATATCGGCATACAGCTCGTACAGCTCATGGTTGTACCTTATTCGGTACTCGCCACCAACGCAAATAGGTCCAAAGATCTTGCGTAGGACTTTTCTCGAAAACCGCAAGCATTCGCTCATCCGAGGTGGACATTGTCCAGGCTTCAGCGCCATATGTTAGGACAGGCATGATGAGAGACTTGTAGAGTGTAGTTTTCGTTCTTCGAGAGAGAGCTCGACTTCTCAATTGCTTACTCAGCCCAAAGTAACACCTGTTAGCAAGAGTTATCCTACGCATGATCTCCAAGCTGACGTCATTACTGCTGTTAATGCTGGTTCCAAGATAGACAAAGTCCCTTACTACTTCAAAAGCGTAGTTGTCAACAGTGACGTACTGTCCAAGACGCCGGGACTCTTTGTTTGTTGACACTAGATACTTCGTCTTGCCCTCGTTCACCGTAAGACCCATCCGACGCGACTCTATTTCCAACTCTGAGAATGCTGCACTGACTGCTCGCGTGTTCATGCCGATTTTGTCAATATTTTCGGCATATGCTAACAGCATGACACTTTTGTTGAAGATAGTGCCATTATGTCGTAGATCAGCAGCTCGTATTATTTTCTTCATAATAAGATTGAAGAAGTCGCACGATATCGAATCACCTTGTCTGAAACCCCGTTCGGTACTAAACGGTGCGGAGAGGTCCTTCCCAATTTTCACTGCACAACGGGAGTTATGCAGTGTCATTCTACAAAGTCGAATGAGCTTTGCAGGAATACCGAACTCAGACACTGTTGCGTAGAGGTAATCCCTTACCGGATTGTCGAAAGCGGCTTTATAATCAACAAATAGGTGGTGTGTGTCGATCTGTTTTTCTTGGGTCTTCTCCAGGATTTGGCGCACTACTTTGACATTATCAAATTGAATATTACTCAAAAGAGCAAAGATTCCGTATTACCCTTTTTTCTTTATACGTTGCCTACTAATTTCGATATTTACATGGACATTTTTTGTCTTCTACTTACATGACTGTCTGCAAGAGCAGGTCAAATAATAATTTAAGTTAAAAATTCATATTTTTTTTTATTTCATTTACGTATACAAATATTAAAATTATATTTTTATAATGTAAATATATATATATATATATATATATATATATATATATATATATATATATATATATATATGTGTATATATATATATATATATATATATATATATATATATGTATAAATGTATATATTTATTTAGCAAAGATAATTATAAAAACGTTAAACATTTTATAATAATTAATAATGATGTGTAAAAGAAATAATATTTATAATAATTAAAGGAGATGTGTACAAGAATTTACATGTATACTAATCTAGTGTTGTGTAAAAGAAAAACTAATTTATATTGATATATACTTATATACATACATTATTCAAAGTTATAATTTTCATTTTCTTTCTTTCCTTTTAGTTTTGTATTGTCTTTACTTGATCTCGTTTTTATTCAGTTTTGGATTCTTTCTTGTACTCGCATCTTTTCCATATTTTTTTTATATATTTAATTAAAGTATATTTCAGTCAAATTTATCTTATCGTTTGACCATATGTTTATATATTTAGTTTCCTTTTCTTTTTATTCCTTTATCTTTTCAAAATTACTTCACTTCCATCTTTTTTTTTTTATATTTAACAATTAAGTTATTCAAATTTATTGCATAATATTATTAGCTTCAGCATATAAGGTTTTTTTTTGTTTTATATATATATATATATATATATATATATATATATATATATATATATATATATATATATATATATATATATATATATATATATATATACATACATATATATATATATATATATATATATATATATATATATACATACATATATATATATATATATATATATATATATATATATATATATATATACATATATATATGTATATTCCCTATATCAATCCGCACAACTGGTTTTTTTTTATTCTGAATTTTATTTTATAATGCTCACATGAACTACAAACTCAAATAAAAAACTCCCCCAAAAATATTTTTTTTCCTTTTATATTATTTTTGATTTGTTTATTTTTTCCAAAGGTTACTTCTTCCTATATTTTTATTTTTCATATATTATACTCTATCTACGCCTAGATAGAGTATAATATAATATAATATATATAAAGAGTTTTTTTTCCTATTACAATCCCTTACACATACTCCCCCCTTAAATTTTGCGGCCTTGCTGCAAAATTAAAACACAATACTGATGTTTTTTTTTTATATATTTTCCTCTCCTTTATATCCTCCCTATGATACATTCCTCATTTATTACTTCCTTCATCTTCCAATTCATATAAACAATTTCCTTTAATCGTGATAACCCTTGCTTTTACAAATTTTGGTGCATATTTGGAACAAAATTTTTTTGTGGCATCACTCAATACAAAATTTCTTCGATACACAGGATCACCAATTTTGAACGTCTTTACAACCGTTCGCAAATTGTATCTTTTTGCTGACGTTTGAAAAGTCTTAGATATGTTTTCACTAATAGATTTCTTTATTAATTTTAGCCTATCTATCCTGTTTACATTGTCATCCTCAAATGATTGTAATTTCCGCAATAATTGATAATCTTCTCCATGACTAACCATTTGTTGTCCGAACAAAGCATAATAAGGTGTAAAACCTGTCGACTGATGTACAGAACTTCTGAGTGCTTCTGCTATATCTGATAAATGTTTATCCCATAATGTCTGATCTTCGCATAAATACGATCGAATACCTTGTAAAATGGACCTATTAACACGCTCACTTGCATTGGCCTGAGGACTATATAATGCTGTGTAACTATGTTTAATGCCACGTTCATTCAAAAATTTATTGAACTGCGTAGATTTAAATTGTTTACCATTGTCACTAAATAGTATTTCTGGCGTACCAAACTAACTGAATACTTCCTCATGTAAAAATGTACATATAGCTACAGCCGTAAATTTCTTGATCGGTTTGCAAACTACATACTTAGTGAGGTAATCTAAAAAAATGACAATTCCTATATTTCCATGTTTTGACCTAGGATAAGGTCCAAGTAAATCTATAAAAAGTTTTTGAAATGGTCGTTGCACTGTATATTGAGCGATCATAGGTGGACGAAGTGTACGATTAGAAGCTTTGCTTTGATGACATACCTCACATCGTGCTACATATTCTTTTACATCTAAAATCATACTGGGCCAAAACAGATTTTTTCGTAATCGCTCCAACGTTTTAGCTATGCCACCATGACATTTGTTCGGTGACGTATGAACATTCTCAATTACTTCTTTGGTCAATGAGTTCGGTATCCACAATTTCCAATTAAAAGCTTCGCTTTCCGGATTACCGTTTGGATGCACAGTAGGTTATATATATGGTTATCGATAACTTAAGATAAATTCAGTAGATTCTAAATTAACTAGCGGACGAACTTCTAAATCACAAATTTCTGTTAAATTTTGACGTGAAAGACAATCAGGAACTACATTCTGACTTCTTTTGCGATGTTCAATTACGAATTTAAAACCTTGCAATTTCAGTGCCCACCGAGCTAATCTACCAGACAGATCTAACTGACACATGAGCCATTTTAGACTGGCATGATCCGTTATTATGGTGAATTCTTGTCCTTCCACATATGCTCGAAAATTTTTTAAGCTTAATATCGCTGCTAAACATTCTAATTCTGTCACACTGTAGTTACTCTGAGTCTTGTTCAATTTATGAGAAAAATATGCTATGGGCATTTCAACACCGTCATCATCTTTCTGTGATAATACAGCACCTACTCCCAATTTGCTTGCATCACACTGTATAATAAAAGGTTTAGTATAATTTGGACTAGTCAATACCGGTGCAGTTGACAATTTTTCTTTTAAATATACAGACGCTTTTTGTGATTCATCACCCCATTTAAAACCCCTACTTTTTTTTAAACAAATTGGTTAAAGGCGTAGCCAACGCTGCAAAGTTATCCACAAATCTACGATACCACCCTGCCATTCCAAGAAAACGTCTTAGTTTTTTACATTTGTTGGCGGAGGAAATTCAGTAACAGCTGAAATTTTCTCTGGATCCGGACGCAACGTTCCATTTCCCACAACATATCCTAGATATCTAACTTCTTTTATGCAAAATTTGCTCTTATCGACATTTATTGTAAGACCAGCCTTCCTAAGGTAATGCGAAACATCCGTTAAAATAGACAAATGTATGTCGAAATTTTCGGAAACAATCAGTAAATCATCCAAGTAAACAAAAACTTGATCTTTAAGATATGCAGGTCATATCCATCAATCGACACAGTGCTTGTGGTGCATTGCAAAGGCCAAAAGGCATAACACAATATCTATATATAGGTCTATTTGGAACAGTAAAACAAGTGTAATTTCGTGACTTTTCCTCAAGAGGAATTTGCCAAAATGCTCGACGTAAATCTAATGAAGTTATATATCTCGCTTTAGGGAGTCTACTCAAGATACCATCTATATGAGGCAAAGGATATGCATCTTTTATAGTGAAGCTGTTTATTTTTCTAGAGTCTAAACACAACCGGACCTTATTTGGTTTCCTTACCAACACAACTGGACTGGACCAAGGACAATTAGGAGCTTCTTCAATAACGCCTAACTTTAACATTTCATCAATTTCATTATGCACTAACTTCTCAATTGCAGGAGATATGGGAAAGTATCTTTGTTTTATCGGACGGACATTTGCTTCAAGTTCGATTACATGTTCTATTAACGTCGTTCTACCTAAACCTTCAATGTCACAGGAAGGAAATAATCTTTTAACGGCTGTCAAACGTTTTTCCTCCTCTTCAGATAATATCAACATTTCCTCCTCTATGTCTTTTTTCTTTTGTTGAAATTTCAAGCTCAGAAATGATATTTGGAGCAACATTATATTTTCTCCAAAAATCAATGCCTAAGATAACCTCTTGAGACAAAGGCACTACAAAAAAATCAATGCATTGTATTTGATCCCGAAATTTGACATTTGTTGATATATTTCCAAAAACTACTTGTTCTCTACCATCAGCTGTTTGTATAAAAATCTTATGTTGTATAAAGTCTGATTTCTTACAAATGTCTCCAGCTAATGTACCACCAATACAAGATACTTGAGTCCCACTTTTGACGTTTTCCCAAAATTGTTTAATGCGAACAGATGAACGTTTTGGTGCGCTTTGCAATTCTAATGGAGAACTATTGGAAATTTGTTTACTGACATTAAAATATTTTTTTACACGTTCTTCATAAGGGACTATACTTCCTAAGTGATTATCAGAGTTCATTGGTACTGTTGATTGTATGAATGCTTCTAGTTTTTCTTCATTTGATCTCGGCGAAGCTTCTGATTGGAAACTTCGCCCGCCTTCACGTTTTCCGGATTACAAGTAATACAATTTGGCTTATATATTCCTACAGCACCACATCCGTAACAAAAAATGGATCTTTCTTGTACACAATCAAAATAACGATGACCGTTCTCTCGACAATTCCAACAAATTAACTGACGTTTAGATACCTCATCCACTTCAATCCCTGAATGAACATCTACTACATCTTCCTTTTCAAATTCCTCATCAAAACCAATTTCATTAATTTGACGACGATTCAATTGACGTTGATTTACGGTAAAATTAGAGGCCCAATTAGCTTTAGAAATTTCATAAGCTAAACCTTCGCCTTTTAAACAAAGTTTGCGCAACTCAGCTACCGACTTTATCGTAACATATAAAAGCTGCTGTCTGATACGAGGTCGTAGTCCCCGTTATAAAATATCAACCATTTCATATTCCCCCAAAGGTACACGACGATCTTCTGCTAATTTATAAACTGCATTACGATAATCGTCAAATGATTCGTAAGGACCTTGCTTCCTTAACCTCATTGCTTCAACTATTTCATAATCAGTCTTAAAAGAATCAAAAGTAGTACGTAATTCTTGGTATAACGAAGGCCAAGTAATCCGTTCCACCGAACGACGATAACGCCAATACCAATCCTTAGCTTCTCCCAAAAATAAACTCTGTACATGATCACACAATATATTGAAATTTCCATTTAAAGTGTCTATAACCTGTGATTCAATTCTGTATATAAAACTTTCTACTGATAATTTAGGTGTACCATCAAATTTGATATCCCAACTAGATATCACTTGATCACGCTGACGATATCCATCATATATTCTATTATGTTGATTCAAATTTCGATTGTCACCGTTTGAGTTAAGGCTCTCTCCAACAGGTATATTAATCAAATTTAATCTGCCTAAAACATTCGCTAACGCATTATTTCTATATATATTTTTTTAATATTTAACAATATAGTATATATATATGTATATTTAGTTTTCCTTTCTTTTTATTCCTTTATCTTTTCAAAATTGCTTCACTTCCATATATTTTTTTATATTTAACAATGTAGTATATATATATATATATATATATATATATATATATATATATATATATATATATATATATATATATATATATATATCTATTTAGTTTTCTTTTCTTTTTTATACCTTCATCTTTTCAAAATTTCTTCATTTCCATATATATTTTTTTTAATTTTTAACAATATAGTATATATATATATATATATATATATATATATATATATATATATATATATATATATATATATATATATATATATATATTTAGTTTCCTTTTCTTTTTATTCCTTTATCTTTTCAAAATTACTTCACTTTCATCTTTTTTTGTATATTTAGCAATATATGTAGTTTTTCAAATTTATTGCATAATTTTATTAGCTTCAGCATATAAGGTTTTTTTTTTTATATATATATATATATATTCCCTATATCAATCCGCACAACTGTTTTTTTTTTCTTCCGAATTTTATTTTATAATGCTCACATGAACTACAAACTCAAATAAAAAACTCCGCCAAAAGTATTTTTTTTTTCCTTTTATATTATTTTTGATTTGGTTATTTTTTCCAAAGGTTACTTCTTCCTATATTTTTATTTATTTTTTTTTTCCATCGCCTACTTTTATTAGTTGTATTCATTCCACAAAAAAACATATACAAAGAGTTTTTTTTTCCTATTACAATCCCTTACATAGTTAATTGTGTCAGTGTAACTGAAGGAATTGCAACTGCCATAACAGCACCTAATACGCCTATATTGCCAAGGAACACCATGAGTTGCTGCAAAATAAAAATGCATATTTCTATATGCGCGACATATTCGTACAATAATATACCGCTTGCTGGTTACTTGCCTATATACAGCCTTACGCCGTTCTCCAAGTGGTTTGTTGATTTTTGGGTGTTGCAAATCTTTGAAACCACCGACCACTCGCATGCCCTTGTAACCACTACCATTTTGTTGCAGTTGAAGCAATTCCGAATAATTATACTATGTGCTTACTACAAACAAAAAAATAAAAATAAAAAAATAAATATGTGGCACTTAAAGCCCCAAAGGGCTCATTGGCCGAGCTTCTCTTCTATTACTGTTGTGCGTCTTAAATTTTGGACAGTATTAGAATGGACCTACTTATTTTAGCCGGTTCCGAACGGCAGAACACTTGTGACATCACTTTTTCTGAGCTTTGTCACAGGGTTCTTTTTAGAAGCTTTTTCATGGCAAGTTGTTACTGTCGGAAGAATTGCCAATTGCTTGCCGACAGGTGGGTACCATTCGAAAGAAAAATCTTTTCGATATAAAATTTGTTATGCATCAGCCGGGTATTGAACCACGACCTACAGATCAGAAGGCGAACACACTAACCACTGAGCTACGGCACCCACAAACACTTATCAGTATAACTTATGTATCAAGTGTTTTACGTCAATTGTTCATTTGTGTGTGTTTGTCAACAAATACTGCAGGATCTCAGGAAAAGTGTTACCCCAAATTGAGTTTAACCCAAATGAGATATTACTGGTAACACAACAATACATTCATACATTTTAACAATTATTGATTTCTTCCTTTTTTATTATTTTTCGGGTTTTTCTTTTTAAGCACGCTATTGCACTATATGGAAGATAGAGAACTATCTAATATATAATTTCGTCGTTTTTTGGAATACCGTCACCACGACTTTAGCAATTACCGTTAACACGGAAAATTTATGTTTAACTGACACTCCCAATTGTAGTTACGGTTAAGCCGTCGTGATATTACAAATCAATTGAACGGTAATAAAAAAAATTGTTGTTGGTTTCAATACAAAATGAAAAATGAACTCCAAAATAAACTTTTGCATGTCAATCAGTTCTGATAGCTGTTCTCGATACCAATCAGACCAATTTCACCAGTGTTGCCAAATACAATTTTATATAAAGAAAAAGAAAATGTGAGAAAAAATAATTCTAAATAATGCAATATTGCTTTACGGGTATTGCCTAAATGCATGTTTATTATGTTGACAACTGCGAAGGATTATTAAATTTTAAACATTAATTATATAAATTCCCTTTAAAGAAAGCTATTCGCGTTTGTTTTATATTCTGAGTATGTACTGATTGAAAGAATTTTCTCGTTAAGCAAAGAAATTCTATAACTTGAAATATAGTATTTTATTTTGAAATTGTGTTTTCGTATAACAGACCTGAAGAACTGAAGAACCTATCACTCTGCTGCAAATTATTGAACGCTTGTGAGATTTGAAATGGAAGCAAAAAATTTAAATAAGATATTTATTAAATTTACGTTACCATATATATACTAAGGTGGTCCTTCAATGTAGGAAGCAATTTTTTACATCAGGTTTCTTAAACCTCACCGCCTCAATTGGTAATACCACGGTCAAAGATATCAATATAAACTTTGTATAATGTATACGAGAGTTTCTGGAACACAAAACAAATTATTTTTTCCCGAAGACAAACAGAAAATAATTCAAATATTTTATTTTACATTAACGTTTATAAGTAAGTGCTGCCATACGAAAGGGCCACAACTCGGAGATGTCTCGCTCATTATTGAGTTTAACGATAATTAGTTATGTCTGCTGGAAATTAATGAACGCTTGTGGGATACAAGAAATCAAAGTTATTCTAATCGGAAAAAAACGGGAACAAGCCCTAGATTCTATGCAACAGCAATTATCTAAAATTGCTATCAATATAGCAAAACATGATATTGGGGTAAAATTTCCGTCCTTTGAAACCAATATAGGAAAGAGTTTACAACTATTGACACCAGAACTGCCAGTTGTTGATCTGATGGTATTGCATTTCCAACTGGAGTTTCATTTTTTTTATATCTTTTTCAGTAAGCCGCAGAATGTTCTGGAATGCATCGGTCATCCTTATTTAATTTTTAAGCCCAGAGGAATGTTGCAATTCTTTTTTCAGGAATGTGGAAGAGTCGTTTGTACTTCAATTTTTTCGCTCTTTTTTTTATCCCACTTGATCGTTTTCTTTTTTACCGATTCTTCGATGATACTTTTTCTATTAACTCTATGATTATCGTTCCAGAAACACACATTCTCAGCATATATGGTTGCTGTTTTTATCAAATTATTCAGCGCGGTATCCATTATGAAATTAATTATTAAATTAATTTTCTATTAACTCTATGATTATCGTTCCAAAAACACACATTCTCAGCATATATGGTTGCTGTTTTTATCAAATCATTCAGCACGGTATCCATTATGAAATTAATTATTAAATTAATTTTCTATTAACTCTATGATTATCGCTCCAAAAACACACATTCTCAGCATATATGGTTGCTGTTTTTATCAAATCATTCAGCGCGGTATCCATTATGAAATTAATTGAAATTTAATGCAGCATAATTATTTTTATAAAATGTTACACCTTTGTCTCAGCAATCATGTGTAACCACCCAACAATATAAATTGCTGAAACGCAAAATGAACACTCTGATTGGCGTTCAATTGATTGGCGTTTAGGAGGGTAGGTGTAAGGTTATAAGTATGGATATATAAATGTGCAAATCGACTTACTTAGAAGTGAGATTATACTCACTGTACGAAGATTGGCACGTCGTGGAAACAGACCGTGTTTCTGCCACTGGTGTGGTTGATGTGGAAATGATGTTGCTGCCGCTGTTGTGGGTGATGTTTCTGTGCCTGTTGAACTTATGGTTGTTGTTGTTGAGGAGATGATGGTGATGATGATTCTGTTGTTGATATTGCTGCACTGGATGTCGACGCTGCCGTGTATACGTCTTCGATTATTCGTAATGACTGCTGTTTTTGTAATTGAATCAGTTGTTGATCATATTCCTTTTTATTGTTGTTATTCTACATTGGTTGTGGAGATGTCTGTGGTATTTGCTGCTGAGTTTACAGTTGCTTGCGTTGTTGTTGTTGTCGAGCTCCGGCTATAGGGTTATTGGCTTTGCTACTGCATCACTCTGTTTCTGTCACGGTAGTAACCTGGCAGTGGCATCAGTTGCTAAAAACGAACGATTAGAAAATTGACTATTTGATACGCGCCGTACGTCTGCAATGAAATGGAAGATTAGATAATGATTTTCTTTAGGATAGACACTGCAGATACGATATAGCTGATAGTGGACGGCTTTGACGTAGATGTAGTAACAAGATGTGCACGATGTTGAGAATATGTGTGTTAGCAACAGGTTTTATATTCACCAACAAATGTAGAAGCACAAATTCTAAGCAATCGAACGCTTGGCTGTTTCTTGTTACACTGAACCGATGCTCAATATATAATTTCGGTCATTTGCCCGTAACATCAATGCACAATTATCTTTAAGCTCCGACCATACACTTGTTCGTCACCGTAACACCGTTGAAATTTGTTAACAAAACAGAAATTAATTTTATGATATTTTGCAAGTTCGATTATATCAAAAAAGTGATGATACATAAAAAGTTATAAATACTATTTGCACTTTTCTTCTATTTCTTCACATTTCCTCAATGGCAATGTACAATTGAAAAGTTTGCTTAGATCAAGGTATAGTAGTTTGCAAAATGTTGCTATATCTTTTAGACATATACCACACACGATACCAATCTTCAACCCAAGAACTATTTCACTGAGTATATGAAAATTGGTGCTTTGTACATTTACGTAGATGCAAATTGGGTTTCATTTGAGGAAAAACATACATTAAAGTTCTTATATTTCAGGTTATATTCACGATGTAATGTCTTATAATTTAAACAATGTTGAAATAATTGAAATTTAGTACACGTTTTATAATTTAAATTATGTTAGAATAAATGGAAATTTAACACAGGTTTTATAATATAAATGAGGTTAGAATATTTGAAGTTTAACACGTGTTTTATAATTTGAATAGTGTTAGAAAAATGGAAATTCAGTACGAGTTTTATAATTTAATTAATGATATGACAGCCTCGTTGCTCTCGACTGTACTATACTGATTAAGAAAATGTTAGCTCATAGTGAGCAAAGAAAAGAACATTCAATCGTTCAACGGGAGTGATTTTTTGCTTATAAAAAACATGTCCTATCAACTATCTCACCAACTCTCATTTACCATTAATTGTATCAATATCATTAATGCCTGAATGTTAGATAATGTCATTAAAAGCGCATGGCGAGTGAGGACAATGGCATAAACAGAGGATAGGTGTCTTGTCATCTATCGCCATCGATGTGAGGTGAGGCAACACATATCGTGTGTAACTTGCGTACGGTTTATCGCGCGTCGCACTCATCAATGGTGCTAAGTGGCAAGACGTCGCTGCTGGCGTAAACAATTGGTAATATAACCACGGCATTTAAGAACAGTTGTGCACATTCAGTTCGTTTGTTATTACAATCGGCAACACCGCGAAAACAATTGTTGTAATATTTACTTTATTGGCATTAAATAATTAACCAATTGAGATGCATATAATATAAAATCAAAGCTGTTTATTGAACGCTCGTGGTGTGCATACGTACAAACTTTTAAGGCGTTCAACTTATTTACTTACTTACTTATGTGGCCATAACAACCGAATATCGATTTAGGCCGAAAATAACATGCTTCGCCAGCCATCTCTGTTCTTCGCTAGCTGGAGCCAGTTAGAAATTCCAAGCGCCGTCAGGTTCTCCAGTACTTGGTCTTTCCACCGGAGGTTTGGTCTTCTTCTTCTCAGTCGTCCTCCAGCGGGTTCCGAATATAACACCTTCTTAGCTGGAGCGTGTTCTTCCATTCGCTCGACGGGACCTAGCCAGCGCAGCCGCTGGATTTTGATGCGCTTTACTATGTCAATATCGGCATACAGCTCGTACAGCTCATGGTTGTACCTTATTCGGTACTCGCCACCAACGCAAATAGGTCCAAAGTTCTTGCGTAGAACTTTTCTCTCGAAAACTCCAAGCATTCGCTCATCCGAGGTGGAAATTGTCCAGGCTTCAGCGCCATATGTTAGGACAGGCATGATGAGAGACTTGTAGAGTGTAGTTTTCGTTCTTCGAGAGAGGGCTCGACTTCTCAATTGCTTACTCAGCCCAAAGTACCACCTGTTAGCAAGAGTTATCCTACGCATGATCTCCAAGCTGACGTCATTACTGCTGTTAATGCTGGTTCCAAGATAGACATAGTCCCTTACTACTTCAAAAGCGTAGTTGTCAACAGTGACGTGCTGTCCAAGACGCCTGGACTCTTTGTTTGTTGACACTAGATACTTCGTCTTGCCCTCGTTCTCCGTGAGACCCATCCGACGCGACTCTCTTTCCAACTCTGAGAATGCTGCACTGACTGCTCGCGTGTTTATGCCGATTATGTCAATATCGTCGGCATACGCTAACAGCATGACACTTTTGTTGAATTGTGCCATTATGTCGTAGATCAGTAGCTCGTATTAATTTCTCCATAATAAGATTGAAGAAGTCGCACGATAACGAATCACCTTGTCTGAAACCCCGTTCGGTATTAAACGGTGCGGAGAGGTCCTTCCCAATTTTCACTGCACAACGGGAGTTATGCAATGTCATTCTACAAAGTCGAATGAGCTTTGCAGGATTACCGAACTCAGACATTGTTGCGTAGAGGTAATCCCTTACCGGACTGTCGAAAGCGGCTTTATAATCAACAAATAGGTGGTGTGTGTCGATCTGTTTTTCTTGGGTCTTCTCCAGGATTTGGCGCAGTGTGAAAATCTGGTCGATGGTGGATTTACCAGTTCTGAAGCCACACTGATACGGTCCAATCAGATTGCTGAGCATAGGCTTCAACCTTTCACACAATACGCTCGATAGAACCTTGTATGCGATGCTCAGGAGACTTATTCCACGGTAGTTGACGCAAATTGTGGGGTCTCCTTTTTTATGTACAGGACAGAGAACACTGAACCTCCAATCATCAGGCATGCTTTCATCCGACCATATTCTGCTTATGAGCTGGTGCATGCAGGTGAGCAGCACATCGCCTCCGGTCTTAAACAACTCGGCAGGCAGGCCATCAGCACCTGCAGCTTTGTTGTTCTTCAGCCTTAAAATGGCCGTTTCATCCTCGTCATAGTCGGGTGATGAAACATCAACACCATCATCTGTAATTGGGGTTATCGGGCAAACTCCTAAACTGGCGGAATTGTTCGTAGCATCGCCATTCAGTAACGTGGAGAGTTGTTCCCTCCATAGGCTCAGTACACTCTGGACATCCGTTACCAGATTCCCATTTCCATCACGACAAAAAGAAGCTCCGGGATTTAAACCTCCACTCAGGCGCTTGATCTTTCGAAGAATTTTCGAGTCTCATTCTTGTCGGTACACATCTCTATCTCCTCACACTCACATCTTTCTTGTTCTCTTTTCTTGCGCCTGAAAAGACGTCTCTCTGTACCGCTCCTTAACAGCTCGCGTTGCACCTGCACGCAGGGTTTTTCTGTAGGCGGCGTCTTTCTCTGCGGTAGCGTCGCAACACTCCTGATCATACCACTCATTCCTCAGAGGCCGGTAGTAACCGATTACCTCCTCGGCAGCAGTAGTCATGGAGTGGGATATATGTGTCCACCGTGCGCATGTATCATCAAGTGGGGGAGTGTTCTGCATAAGCAGATCCGATAGTCGAGTGGAAAATGCATCTGCTGTCTCTGGTGATCGCAGCTTACTGACGTCGAGCTTTCTCTGTGTGGGACTTTTCTTGTTATTTGCGACACATAAGCGTGTGCGCACCTTAGCTGCAACAAGATAGTGATCCGAGTCGATATTGGCACCACGGATCGATTTCACGCCCATCACACTGGAAGCATGCCTTCCGTCAATCACCACATGATCAATTTGGTTTCTTGTACGTTGATCTGGAGACAGCCATGTCGCTTTGTGGATGTCGAGATGCTGGAATCTGGTACCACCAATTACCATGTTTCGTGCTGTGGCGAAGTCGATCAGCTTCATTCCGTTATCGGAGGTGTCCTGGTGGAGGCTGAATTTTCCGACAGTTGGACCAAAGGTACCTTCCTTGCCCACCCTGGCATTAAAGTTGTCAAGCACGATTTTGATATCGTGGCGTGGGCAGCGGTCGTAAGCTTCTTCGAGGCGCTGGAAGAAGCTCTCCTTGGTCACATTGTCCTTCTCATCCGTCGGAGCGTGGGCACATATAAGGCTGATGTTGAAGAATTTTGCCTTGATGTGGATTGTGGCCAGCCGTTCGTTTACAGGCGTGAACTGTGAGACAAGATGTCGTAGTCTCTTGCTGACCAAAAATCCACATCCTAATTCGTGCCTTTAAGCGTGGCAACTGTAGTAGATGTCACAGGACGCTCTTTTGGAGCAGCCCTGTCCTGTCCATCGCATTTCCTGGAGAGCGGTGATGTCAGCTCTGTATTTTTCGAGGACATCAACCAGCTGGATAGAGGCACCCTCCCTATAAAGGGACCGGACATTCCAGGTGCATATCCGTAAATCATTGTCCTTTTTTCGTTTGCGGGGGTCATCAACAAAAGTGGTAGTCCTTATCCGAGGCATATTTGTTTTTTTCATTGGGGGGTTTTTTATGTGGCGGGTCCCAAACCCAACACACAACCTCTAACCGAGGAGATTTTCGCCAGCTTATTTACATAAAGCATAAATTTAATATCGAAAAGATTTTTCTTTCGAACGGTACCCACCTGTCGGCAAGTAATTGGCAATTCTTTCGGCAGTAACAATTTTCCATGGAAAAGTTTCTAAAAGAACTCTGTGGCAAAGCTCAAAAAAGGTGATGCCGTTCGGAACCAGCTAAAATAAGTAGGTCCCTTCTAATACTGTACAAAATTTAACACGTACAACAGTACTGGAAGAGAATCTCGGTTAACCTTACTTATTACTTATAGACCCTTCAGGGTTTATAAGTAACATACATTCTGTCAAATAAGTACCCGGAATTTCTCATTTTTAATTTTCCCTCGGAGAATATTCCAAAAATTTTTTTTTCCAGGTGGCACAACTGTCAGCCACTATTCTGTGAATTTTTATTGCAATGTGTCATTTAGTTTTGTTACGGCGTCATTAGGAACAAGTCAACCTTTTGTGTGCGTTGCGATTTCTTCTCGCCCCTCTTTGAACGATTTATACCAATCGTAAACTTGAGTTTTCGACATGGTTGAATCACCAAATGTTTTTTTCAACATTTCCAATGTTTTGGCACAAGAAATTTCGTTTGAAACACAAAATTTCACACAAACTCTTTGTTCGATATTTTTATCCATAGTAAAAATCGCAACGCACACAAAAGGTTGACTTGTTCCTAATGACGCCGTAAACAAACTAAATGACATATAGCAATAAAAATTCACAGAATAGTGGCTGACAGTTGTGCCAACCTGGGAAAAAAAATTTTTTGAATTATTTGAATTTTTTGAAATATTCTCAGAGGGAAAAATAAAAATGAGAATTTCCGGGTACTTATTTGACAGAATGTATATTTATTTTATTTTTCTTACATATGTATGTACACAATTAAATTAAATAAACAATAGCTGTAAATAATAATTGTATATACATATTTGTATGTTTACGTAGGAATGAACTTGACATTGTATTTGTATATATATGTAAGACACGTCGAGAGTATTTCATAAAAAATTAGTACACAAAAACGAAAAGCTTAAATTTGTCGTCTTACAATTGCATGAGACCGTAAGCGACTGCGACGAAAATTTTACAATCACAATAAAAAGTGAATTATTGGAAAAGCGCTAGCACTCACATAACTTATATATATATTTTTTCCATATAGTTATTGCTTAATTGTATCTTTCTTATTTGGAAATTTATAATGTATATTCTAATCTTAAAAAGCTATTATAATAGCAATGTGCTTATGAAATAACATTTAATGACCTACTACAAAAATCACAAAGCAAAGATTTACAATTTACAACTGTATTTTTTAAAAATTATGTTGACATAAGAAGCTTTCTCTTTAATCTTATACTCGCCGCACTACATCAGAGACGGTGGGAATTTGAAGGTCATTGTGAATGTGTATATTTTTGATATACCATGGAGCGCGAGTGATTTGATCAGGAGTGTCGCGACGCTACCGCAGAGAAAGACGCCGCCTACAGAAAAACCATTCGTGCAGGCGCAACGCGAGCTGTTAAGGAGCGCTATAGAGAGAAAAGGAGTGCAGAGAGATGTCTTTTCAGGCGCAAGAAGAGGGAGTTGGAAAGACGCGAGTGTGAGGAGATAGAGATGTGTACCGACAAGAATGAGACTCGAAAATTCTTTGAAAAGATCAAGCGCCTGAGTGGAGGTTTAAATCCCGGAGCCTCTTCTTGTCGTGATGGAAATTTAAATCTGGTTACGGATGTCCAGAGTGTACTGAGCCTATGGAGGGAACACTTCTCCGCGTTACTGAATGGCGATGCTAGGAACAATTCCGCCAGTGGAGAGGATTGCCCGATAACCCCGATTACAGATGATGGTGTTGATGTTCCACCACCCGACCATGACGAGGTTGAAACGGCCATTTTAAGGCTGAAGAACAACAAAGCTGCAGGTGCTGATGGCCTGCCTGCCGAGTTTTTTCAGAACGGAGGCGATGAGCTGCTCGCCTGCATGCACCAGCTCATAAGCAGAATATGGTCGAAAGAAAGCATGCCTGATGATTGGAGGCTTAGTGTTCTCTGTCCTGTACATAAAAAAGGAGACCCCACAATTTGCGCCAACTACCGTGGAATAAGTCTCCTGAGTATCGCATACAAGGTCCTATCGACCGTATTGTGTGAAAGATTGAAGCCCATGCTCCACAACCTGATTGGACCTTCTCAGTGTGGCGTCAGACCTGGTAAATCCACCATCGACCAGATTTTCACACTGCGCCAAATCCTGGAGAAGGCCCAAGAAAAACAGATCGACACACACCACCTATTTGTTGATTATAAAGCCGATTTCGACAGTCCGGTAAGGGATTACCTCTATGCAACAATGTCTGAGTTGGGTATTCCTGCAAAGCTCATTCGACTTTGTAGAATGACACTGCATAACTCCCGTTGTGCAGTGAAAATTGGGAAGGACCTCTCCGCACCGTTTAATACCGAACGGGGTTTCAGACAAGGTGATTCGTTATCGTGCGACTTCTTCAATCTTATTATGGAGAAAATAATACGAGCTTCTGATTTACGACATAATGGCACTATCTTCAACAAAAGCGTCATGCTGTTAGCGTATGCCGACGATAATGACATAATCGGTATGAACACGCGAGCAGTCAGTGCAGCATTCTCAGAGTTAGAAAGAGAGTCGCGTCGGGTGGGTCTGACGGTGAACGAGGGCAAGACGAAGTATCTAGTGTCAACAAACAAAGAGTCCCGGCGTCTTGGACAGCACGTCACTGTTGACAACTACGCTTTTGAATTAGTAAGGGACTTTGTCTATCTTGGAACCAGCATTAACAGCAGTAATGACGTCAGCATGGAAATATTGCGAAGGATCACTCTTGCAAACAGGTGCTATTTTGGGCTAAGTATGCAACTGAGAAGTCGAGCTCTCTCTCGAAGAACTAAAACTACACTCTACAAGTCTCTCATCATGCCTGTCCTAACATATGGCGCTGAAGCCTGGACAATTTCCACCTCGGATGAGCGAATGCTTGGAGTTTTCGTTGGAAAAGTCCTACGCAAGATCTTTGGACCCATTTGCGGTGGTGGCGAGTACCGAATAAGGTACAACCATGAGCTGTACGAGCTGTATGCCGATATTGACATAGTAAAGCGCATCAAAATCCAGCGACTGCGCTGGCTAGGTCATGTTGAGCGAATGGAAGAACACGCTCCAGCTAAGAGGGTGTTATATTCGGAACCCGCTGGAGGACGACGCAGAAGAGGAAGACCTAACCTCCGGTGGAAAGACCAAGTACTGGAGAACCTGACGGCGCTTGGAATTTCTAACTGGCGCCAATTAGCGAAGAACAGAGATGGCTGGCGAGCATATTATATTCGGCCTAAATCGATATTCGGTTGTTATGGCTACATAAGTAAGTAAGTAAGTAAGTATAATTAAGCGTATATTGATACTCACGAGATATATTTGTTTGAATGAGGGAGTTTTCCGCCGGTAAACTTTTAACGTCGGTTGCACTGATGGTGGCAATGTTGTAATAGTAATACTAATAATCTGCAAATAAACAAAATAATAAAGAAATCAGTAAAAGCATTTATAAATTATTAATAAGCCAGAGATTAAGACTTATTTGTTGTGCCCATAATACTATGTTGAATATGCAAGTAACGAACGCTGTAATTTTATAATGTTGACACATACAACACAACATTCCAGACCATAAATTCGCCAAATATGCTCACAAAGACTAAATGTGATTACAATTCACTTTTGGCGAATTTATGATCTGGTTCGATTTTGACTGCACTGAACCGCTCACCACCAGTTGCATTTCACCACAAAAGTTACATAAATTCAAAGCACTACAATGGATGCAAATTTAACAAATTTTAACTAAATTCTGTCCTATTTCACTACGAAACACAGCACTTTCACTCTTCTTTTTTTTTTTCAATTGCATATTCAACATAGATGCACTTTAATAAAATCAAAAAAAATTGTAAACAATTCACTTACTTCAGCTATTGGCTGTATCCAAAATTAACAATTGTATTGCTTAATATAGATATACTTGATTCTTTTCTGTTAATATAAATGCATAAATGATAGACGCAATATACCAAAATCAAAAGAAATTACAAAAAAAAATTACTTACTTGAGCTGTTGGATGTATCAAAAATTACCAAATCTATTGCTTGTATAACTTATCTTGAATTATCTTATCCACTTGAACTTATTATCTTATCTTGATGGCTTCTTCTTGCTTCCTTCTTTTCTGTTAATATAATTAAATCCAATAAAATCTTATAAAATTTTCGCCAACTTACCAATTTGATCGTATCAATGTAAAATTATTACAAACTTTTTGACAGTTCAACATTTGTTCATTGTCAACATTATTGACCCTCTGATTGACCACAAGAATATGAATGTTTATTTTTTATGCCCCTATTGCCGTTCACCACTCAACCCAGTTTGGTCGTCTTAGAGTCGACCCGACTTCAACAAGACCAAACTATTTTTTGGTATTGTGGTACACCACTGTTTTCGGTTGAAATTGTTATGGCGTTACCAGCTTAAAATATCACTTATGACAGAAAAGTGGTCGATTAAAAGTAAAAATTAAGGAAATATACAATTGTGTTTTGCTGTGAAAATTATTTAAAATGGATATTAGTGTAGATTTGTTTTATGAAGATGAAAACGAAGACGCGAAAATTGATTTGCTACGCTTACGGAGAAAAATTCGTGATGACTCTAACCCTCTTGAACTACCTAGCGAAAAGTATAAATATTGTTCAAAATAAATAAAAGCAAATAATAAATTTTTTTATAGATTTATTAACTATTTTCGACTGAGCAAAGAGGCATTTTGCTTTTTGCTGGATGACGTAAAAGACCATTTCAAGAAATCTGTGCGTGTCGTATCTATACCACCAATATTGAAATTGTGTGCTGCTCTTAGATTTTTCGCTGATGGAAGCTACCAGAAGAGCAGCGGCAATGACTTCAATATAGGAGTGGCTCAATCTACAATGCCACTTGTTTTAAAAGAAGTATTAGATGTATTGGAGACGAAACAGACGCTGCAAGGAGTATCAGAAATAATATAATGCGTTCTTTCCAAGCTCAATAAATTTATCTCTTATTTATTTTTTAAATTCATTTCAGTCTTTTTTGGTAAATGGAAGATAACTTAAATTATTTAAAAAAAAAATCTTATTTTCTTAGATTCACGTCTACTTTGTTAGCTTGGATTCTGGTCCATTAGTTGAACAAGCCTCTCAAATTGAGCTTTGGTTGTAATTTTTAAACTTCTGAAAATGTATAAAATGTTGAGAAATTACAATATGAAGCCAAGCTAATTATTACTTACGATCTCTCCATTATTTTTGGCTTTATTAGTTTAAAGTAAACTGCAACTGATGCAAACACAACTGCTTATGAGCAGTGGTGTATATTTAACGTGCTTGTCGACCAAACTGAAACAGAGTTGCAAACGGCAATACCACAAAAATAATGAACACAATCAAAAAAATCAGCCGCCAGTCGAGTTGAGAACGGCAATATGAATTTCTCGACGGCGACCAAACTGTTACAAAAGTTGTGAACCGCAATAGGGGCATTAATTTTTGAAAGCAAGACACTGTTCTTTATAAAATTTGTGATCATTTCAATTATAGTAACAATTAATAAAAGATTTACGATGAAATTAATATCAATCGAAAAGAAAAAATACCCTCATACTCATTACATGAAAAATAAAGCAATAAGAAATATCCCAGAAATATGCATTAGTATTCGTATTCAGACAAAAAAGTCTGAGATTGTATTGGAATTTTAAGGGGAAGTGGGTAGTCATGGCTAGCAGGGTACATATATATATATATATATATATATATATATATATATATATATATATATATATGTATATATATGTATATATATATATATATATATATATATATATATATATAAATCCATATATATATACATATATACACACACACACACACACATATATATGTGTGTGTGTGTTGAGTTCGTTGAGTTTATTCGTTGAGTTAAAATCTTGAACTAAACTTGAAAAAATTCTTAATCTAAAAAGGTAAACTAACTTTGGTAATTCCTGGAATCAGCGTCAGTTTGGCTACGCATGTTGGTGTTCTGCTGACGATGCGTTTAAGCTATGCTACTAGGACTGTTGTGCAACGTGAATATGATAACTGCATTTATGCTGGGAATGTTATGCTACGTGACGAATTCGATGATTATGCTCAAGTTACCGAAATTGCTGTTCACAGGATTTATATGTGAAGAGTTAACATGTACTGTGTTAACTCCTCCGCTCTTAAAAACGTTCGTCCTCGAATGTGGTCAAAAGTAGGGTAAATTATTGAAGCTGAAATATGTTGATTGATCGTTTGGAAGATCTTTGGTTTGCTTTAGGCGCGAGTTTGTCCTGGGCATCTGGCTTGCGTCCAAATTTGATGCGATGATTATCTTATTTTGACCTTTCCTTCACGCTTTGCAAAAGATTATTAGAATGCAAAGGGTGGCTGTAACTGCTCCAAGCGATAGTTTACCGTTAGATATTGTCACTGTCTTTAGGGAATTTATCATCTAAGTGTTGTTTATATGAAGCTCTTTTAACGCTTCGAGTGAAAGCACGTCGATTCGATCACTTTCGATAGGTGCTGGCTGCAGAACAGTTGGAATAGTTTGAAGCGGAATTATATCGTAATTGTAGTAGGTTTGACTTTTTATTTTCAGCGTTGCATTGTGAAATTTGACAAGTTGGGTCCCTTTAATTTTTTTGGATGTCGCGCCTGCATCTATTTCTCCATTGAAGCCATTGAATAGTAATCCACCGGGTTGTATTTCTTCTATCTGTGGGATGTGATGCTCGTTGCTGATGCTATAACTATACTATCCTGTTTACATTTTTCAAATTTCCCATAATTTTATCAAGGGTTCCTAATTCCATAAATGTCTTTGTTTCCTTTTAATATTTCATTGAATTCAACAGTAATTATAGTTTTATTAGCCTTTATTACAGGTCTTATAATAATTTTTGGAAGGTTTCTTTTATAGTTAGCGGTATCTTTACCAAGCACAAAATTGTCATGTTTTTGGAAATTACATTTATAATTGATATATCTAACGCTTCCTCAGCATTCTCAAATGGTATCTCTTCGTCTTCCAGTTGCATTAATGCGATTTCGATTTCACTTTTTTTAGTACTATTGAATTTAACATATCATTTTTAGCCCACTGTATGGCATATTTAATATTGATTAGCTCTTTTTTGATTAGCCTTATTTTATTTTGTAAGTTAATCATTTTTTCACTTTCGATACTTATGTCTTTCCTTATATTAACATTATTAATTCTTTTGTTAAAAACCCTATTTATTGTTTATCGTTATTGTTACTAAGCTGTTGTTTATGATTTCCAGGTCCTCATAATCGGGAGATCCGCCTATAAATTTCCAGGCGGTACCCAGAATATTTATTGATCTCTTTTGTCGTGTTTTTCAGTTGGTTTAAGGGTGTCAAGGATCTGGAGGGATTGGATTAGCTCATGTCTTAGGATAGGGTATAGGATGTTATCGTGGGTAGTAACGAACTTGCATATGTCCGAAAGAAACTGTTCGTATTTGTCGATGCTGATTGTATATATCAGCCTAAGGGCTCCGTTTTGATTTTTCGCCGGTCCGCCATTTACTGTAACTGTACTGTGCAGTGGTGTAGTCGTATATTTCTATGGTCGCGGTAGTCGGGTAGATAAAAAGCATCCTGAAAAGGAAATTTGATTAACTTTTAGTTTTTATGTTACTTTTATGCACTGTCCTTCCTGATACTGTCAAAACGGTTGAGTTTCTGTCTGCATTTACGATTTCTTTCTTAAAATTTGAGGTGATTTTTGTACCTATCCTTTTATTAATTCTTACATAAATAGTTTCGCCTGGGTGATACCTTCTTGCAAGTTCGCGGTTTTTATTATGGTGTACGAGATTTTGTGCTTGTTTATTTTTTAGCGCAGCGATATTTTCTTCTTTTTTGAAGTGGCTTGGGTTTGTGAAGACTCTTCTCCCGAAAAATACCTCTATTTTTGTTTCTTCTTTATCACCAAATATACCGTATAGTTATATTCGAAGACCGAGTTATCAAGGAGATCGGCAATCGAACTGAAATTCCGCTCAGCTTTTAGGCAGCGCATTATTTCTGTGAGAGTGGAATGGATGCGTTCCACCTGACCATTAACGCAACTCTTGTATGATGGTGTCCTGAAAATTTTTATATTAAGGGTATCATATAATTTCATGATTGTATTCCTCTAAGATTTAAGCATTTCATTTTCGCGTTATTATTTTTGTTGCTGAGGGCATAAGTAAGGGGTGATTGGTCCGTATAAATTTTGACATTAGCCGAACCATGCAGGTAGTTTCTGAAGTTATTTAGAGCTCATATTATGGCGAGAAATTCGATTTCATTCGCGGCATAGGATTCTTCTGTTTTATTAAAACTTCTGGAGTTGAAGGCGATTGGTTTCTTGTCTTTCGCGAGGACTGCTCCAATGGCATAGTTTGAGCATCGGCAGTTAGATAAAATTCTTTGTTAAAGTCGGGATATGAAAGTATAACGTCTTTGAACATGAGGGACCTTTTTATTTTATTGAAGACATCTTTTGCTTCATCGTTTAGATCGATCTCCATTTTTGCAGACTTATTTTTAGATTTACGCCCTTCTTCTTCTCTTCAGAGTGAGGTTATGGGCGTTGCTAGCTTAGCATCATCTTTTATAAAACGGCGGTAGTAGCCGGAGAGGCCTGGAAATGAGCGGAGTTGCTTGATGGTTTTTGGATAAGGTATTTTTGCTATTGCTTCCACCTCTGCGGAGCTTTTCGTTATCCCTTTGGATGAAATAATGAATCCCAAAAATTATACTGAGTCTTTGAAAAAGTGACATTGTAGCATCTTCGAGTGTTTAAAAAAATATTTTTAGGTGGAGGGCGTGTTCACGCTCGGTTTTGCTGAATATTACTATATCGTCAATATAGACAAAGCATATTTTGCCAATGTGGTGGGAATCCTTTACCTGTCGTCGAGGGCTCTTTGAAAAATAGAAGGAGCGTTTTTGAGCCCGAACGGTAATCTCGTGAACTCGTATTTGTCGTTGTTTATCGCATATGCTGTTTTTTCGATGTCGGATACCTTTAGTATAATTTGATGGAATTCGTTCTCAGATCTAAGACTGAGAAATATTGGTTTTTCCCTAGTTGGGACAGTACTTCTGTAACTTGAGGTATTGGATAGCGATCAGCTATGGATATCATTAATTTCGATTCGTTGATTGACCGACGTTACATTTTTGATGGGATTGGAAATAATTGAAGGTTGTGTGTAATTTTTTGTTGATCCTGTTTCAATCAGGAATTTAGCTACGGTTCCACTCTTCGTTCTAGCTTCGAAGTAGGGCAACGAAGAGTGACTTAATCTAAAAATGCAGGTCGGTCATGTCGAGAAATTTGTCTTCTTGCTGCTTCTCTCGGCAATAGTTTACGTCGTCGGCAGTGTGTTGGTTGATAATTTGGAGGTGGTGTATTGTAGCCTGAGTATGTTCTTCTTGGTCGGAGTGTCGTGCAACGTTCGAGTTTATGTGGAAGCTCCTTGGCACTTTGTTCGGGTTTGGGGTATCCGAGCGGCGGTTTTTTGCCAAAGAGATCGTTAGGACGTGGTCGGTTCATGTAATTAACGTTTCGCGTGCGTAGTGATGGATCGATGTCCATCGGCTCCGGCTGCTGCTGAGGTTTGAGAAACGGTCGTGGTGGTGGGTTGTTTGGCCGCTGAACAGTAGTAATGTAGTAGCGGTGGTCCTTGGTAAAAGTAGTTTTTTTGAGGTGGCCTATGTGGGCCATTCGGGTTTGACCGAGGTTGAGGGATGTACGCCAATTCTGGGTAGAATTTCTTGTAAGGACGAGGAATTGGCGCATTAAATCTCTTTGGTGGGAGAAGAGGACGAAAATCGTGTATTTTCCTCATTTGGTTTTGGCTACTTAGAGCGTAATGCGATCTGAAATTTTGGTCTCTAGCTTCAAGCAAAGATGGAGTGCCTGCGGTAGGTCCGATAGCTCTCTCATGCCAAGAAGTCTGAGGAGATCATCTTTTAGTCCTCGTTCAAAGGTGTCGAGGGCTTTGTCTCGGTAGGTGCGTATCAGCAGATGCATGGATTCCGTACCAACTTCCATATTCAATAGTACCTAAATCCCGCTAATCAGTATAGTGGAGAGTGAGCCACTTGGAAATGGCTTTCTAATCCAGGGTGGTGTTGTAAGAGGTAATTGTGGAGCTGGTGGTGGTGCTGGTGCACAAAGAATCGGTGGTCTAATTAGGTTGTTTGGGTTTGCCATTATTCGTGTTTTGTATAGAATCGCATTATAACTAAGTATTAAGTTCGTACTAATGTAAATGTGTAAAAGTTACTTTTAAGTTTTATCAAATTTTCACTAATATAGCTCTAGTATTTTTCCAATTTACTCGATTATCTAGCAGATCTAGATTTTTTCTCCTTTATTTTTATTAAAAACAATTTATTTTTTATTTAATTCTATAATTAGCTAAAAAATTTCTTTTTCCGATTTATTCGATTATCTCATTGGTTTTTATTCAAATTTTTTCGCATTCTTCAATTTTACCAATTATGGATTATTTACTTAAATTCTATAACTTCTGAACTTACAATGGGATCCACAGAAACATTTCGATGCGGGCGGCGAACGGCTTACGTCTCCTTTTTGCTTTCTCAGCTACTCGGGGGCCTCGTTTCCCCTACACGTACTAAGCTCCTTTTCGTTGATGTAGTTCAAATGATGCGGTCTGCACTTTCTTGTCACTACATGGGTTCTGGGGCCACTGATGCCTTGGTTTGGCGTTTTTTTTTGTTATTCCTTGACATCAGTCATTTATTTCACTTTATGCTTCTATTCACTTTATTTATGTATGTCATATCAGGTACATTTTAATGCATTGGCACTTTTCACTTTTGCATAGTGGCCCCACGTAAAAAAAATAATTTCTGGTCAAACGACCTTTACTCGTAGAGTTAAAATCTTAAACTAAACTTGACAAAGTTCTTAATCTAAAGAGGTAAACTAACATTGGTAATTCATGGAATCAGTGTCAGTTTGACTACGCGTGTTGGTGTTCTGCTGACGATGTGTCTAAGCTATGCTATTAGGACTATTGTGCAACGTGAATATGATAACTGCATTTATGCTGGGAATGTTATGCTACGTGACGAATTCGATGATTGTGCTCAAGTTACCGAAATAGCTGTTCACATGATTTATAAGTGAAGAGTTATCTTCTATATATATATATATATATATATATATATATATATATATATATATATATATATATATATATATATGTATATATGTATATATGGTTTTTAGGTGCTCAAGAGTTAAAGGTTTATCTGCATAAACACGGTCTTTCGCGTAGCCCCACAAAAAAAAGTCAAGCGGTGTCAAATCGCATGATCTTGGTGGCCACTTGATATCGCCACGACGAGAAATTACGCGGCCAGAAAATTTCTCTTGCAATAAAGCCATATTCGCTCGAGTTGTGTGGCATGTAGCACCGTCTTGTTGAAACCACATATTCTCTAAGTCGTATTCTTCAATAGCAGGCAAAAAAAAGTCGGTTATCATATGACCATAACGCTCCGAATTGACGGTGACAGTCGTTCCATCGTCGTTTTCGAAGAAGTAAGGTCCAATCACACCTCCGGACCAAAGAGCGCACCAAGCAGTGACTTTTTGTGGATGTAGTGGCCTCTCTTCAATTACTTGAGGATTCTCAGAACCCCAAATACGACAATTTTGTTTGTTAACATACCCACTGAGTGAGAAATGTGCTTCGTCGCTGAAGAAAATTTTGTTCGAAAAATCGCCGTCCACTGCCTGTTGTTCAAGCACCCATTCGACGTATCTACGACGTTGTGAATGGTCAGCTGGCTTCAGTTGTTGTGTGAGCTGGATTTTATATGAATGTACGTGTAGATCCAAATGCAAAATACGCCTTAATGTGCCGTAAGACAGTCCTAATTCCTGAGAACGACGAGGAATCGACACATTCGGGTCTTCGGCAACACTTTCACTTACAGCAGCGATATTTTCGGTGGTACGAGCGAAACGATGATGCACAGGCCTTACAATATCTGTAACCGATCCAGTCTCTTCATATTTCTTCACAATTTTGCCAATTGCTTGCGTAGTTGGACGATTATGAAAACCATAATCTCCTCTTAAAGCACGATATGTGGCTGTGGCAGAATCACCATTTTTGTAGTAGGTTTTTACAATTTTAATGCGTTGTGCGATAGTTAAGCGGTCCATTTTCGCAAATGTCAGACTTCGAACTGAAAAAGAAAGAAATTGTTTTAACAACTCAGTTTGACAGATGTCGAATTCTAGCCCTATACTTTTGAAACCGCGAAATGGATAACCCTTTATATGTATATATATGTATATATTTATATGTATATATATATATATATATATATATATATATATGTGTGTGTATATATATATATATATATATATATATATATATATATATATATATATATATATATATATATATATATATATATATATATATATATATAAACCAGGTGTACAAGCTTAAATCCGTTGATTTCGGTAAATAAAACACTTTTTTTTTCACAGAAAGCCAAAAATTAATTTATTGAAAGTATTTGCCCTCACTAGCTATATATTTTTCCCATCTCTCGGGCAATTTGTGTATACCATGCCAAAAGAATTCCTCATTTTTCGAGGCAAACCACTCGTCAAGCCATTTTCCGACGTCTTCATACGAATCGAAGTGCTGTTCGGCGAGCGAGTTAATTATTTACTAACACTTTTTATAAAAATAAAAATTTCACAAATACTTGTGTCCATTCTTTATTCGTTCCAAATTCAAATACATTTCTTATAGGCGACAGACGGCAGCCTTAATTTGCATTAACAGTCTTAATGCACATTATCTCATGCATTTGCTTTATCCAAATGCACATTAACGCCATAATAAATGTACAAAATTTTCGTGCATTTAGCTGAATTTACTTATTTCGACATGGCAACTCCGTTAAAAATTGGTACTTGGTTGCTATTGTGAATGGTGATTTGCATTGACAGGAAGAAGAAGAAAAGAAATTAAAATAAAGAAAAAAGCGCAAGAAGAGAAGTAAGCTATTTTTGTTACAATATATATGCAAATTTGTATATTAACAAAACTATTTTTTTTTAGATGGCAGAAAACAAGCATCGGAAAGTCGGGTGTACCAGCGATGGAATCAAATTGCTGGACTTGTGGGCTGAACGGACCGGAGATTTGCGTCGCACCAGACGCAATCTGCATATATATGCAGATATATCAATTGAAATTTCCGCGAAAATTACACCGAAGATTGTATTATTTTTTAATTTATTTAATAGCAATAGAATTTTTTCATTAAATTGCAAAATCGCCAATAAGATTTTTCTTTTATCCATTTTAATTTGACTATTTTCAAGACTTCAAAATCAGATGTCTAAATGCACAAATTTGTCGTCTGTCACTGTGAATGCTTCTTAATGCAAATTAATTTTGTTCGTCTCTCTAGGCTATTACACTTATTGCTATTTATACTACTCAGTACATGTATATTGTTTTGACGCATACTGTTTGTTACATATTTGATAAAGATGTTTCGTTCATTGAATACTTGATAAAGATGTTTTGCTCATTACATATTTGATAAAAATGTTTTGTTCATTAAATACTTGATAAAGTTGTTTTGTTCGTTAAATACCTGATAAAGTTGTTTTGTTCGATAAATACTTGATAAAGATGTTTTTATGTTTAACTAAGATATGATAAAGATGTTTTTATGCCAAACTGAGATATTCCTAAACTATACTTATATGTAAAAAAAAGGGTGCCGTAGCTCAGTGGTTAGTGTGTTCGCCTTCTGATCTATAGGTCGTGGTTCAATACCCGGCTGATGCATAACAAATTTAATATCGAAAAGATTTTTCTTTCGAACGGTACCCACCTGTCGGCAAGCAATTGGCAATTCTTCCGACAGTAACAACTTGCCATGAAAAAGCTTCTAAAAAGAACTCTGTGACAAATCTCAGAAAAAGTGATGTCACAAGTGTTCTGCCGTTCGGAACCGGCTAAAATAAGTAGGTCCATTCTAATACTGTCCAAAATTGAAGACGCACAACAGTAATGGAAGAGAAGCTCGGCCAATGAGCCCTTTGGGGCTTTAAGTGCCACATATTTATTTTTTTATTTTTTTATACTTATATGTAACTGAGATACTGAGATATTCCTAAACTATACTTATATGTAACTTAGATAGGGAATACATTCCTTAACTAGCGCGTGACCCATCGACGAAAACAGGTGATAGTCAGAAGTGGCCAGGTCTGGTGAATAAGCGGGATGAGGTAGCACCTCCCAATTGAGTGTGTCCAAGTAGTTTTGGACCAGTATACACACACTCACACACACACACACACACATATACGGGCACAAGACTTGCAACCGTATATGGTGATACCCCCAATAGAAGAAGCAGTGACAATCGACGAGTCGGAGATTATCTTAGCGGCGGAGAGATTCGGTAACGCAAAGGCGCCTGGACTTCATGGCATCCCGAATAAGGCGCTGAAGATCGCCATTAATCATAACACGAAGCCTTTTGCCGAGCTTTTTGCGAGATGTTTGAATGAGGGTGTTTTCCCGAAAGTATGGAAAAAACAGCGCCTGGTCCTCCTTCAGAAGCCGAATAAACCGGCGGGTGAGCCAAACGCGTATCGTCCACTTTGCATGATTGATACGATGGCCAAAATATTGGAGCGGTTGATATGCACGCGTCTGGAACAACATCTAGAAAGGAAACCACCTGGTCTGTCCGAGAACCAATTTGGTTTCAGGAGACATCGGTCGACCATAGACGCAATTAGAAAATTGACGGACATTGCTGGCAAGGCCATAGAAGGCACTAGATGGATGCATGGCGATAAAAAATATTGTGCAGTAGTGACACTAGACGTACAAAATGCCTTCAACTCGGCAAACTGGCATCTTATTATGAGGCCATTGGAGGCAAAGGAAACGCCAGCGTACCTAATGCGAATAATAAATAGTTATCTGTCTGACAGACTACTGTTGTATGACACGGACGAAGGGCCCAAAAGTTACGTGGTGACGGGTGGAGTGCCGCAGGGATCTGTACTTGGCCCGCTACTGTGGAACGTGCTGTACGATGGGGTGTTAAATCTTCCATTGCCAAAAGAAGCCCAGATAATTGGCTACGCGGACGACATTGCCGTGACGATCGTTGCGAAGGAGCTCTCCCAAGTTCAGAGCATCTGCAGAGAGACAGCTTCGAAAATTAAGGATTGGCTCACGACGACAAAGCTCCAGCTTGCGGTACAGAAAACAGAGGCTGTACTTATCACGAGCAGGAAAAAACTAGAAACAATCACCCTAAACATTGACGGCTACAACATTACAACGCAACCTTCGTTGAGGTATCTAGGTGTAATGATTAATGCGAGGCTCAACTTCAAGGCGCATATCGAAAAAGCCTGCGGTAAGGCGGCAACAATGACAGCGGCTCTGACGAGAATCATGGCCAACATTGGTGGCCCCAGCCAGAGTAGGAGAGCGCTCCTGGCTAAAGTTCATCAATCAATACTGATGTACGCGGCGCCTATATGGGGGGCAGCTCTGCGGCAAAAAACATACTCGAAGAAAGCGAAGATAGTTTTCAGGTTAAGTTCTATTAGAGTTGCATGTGCATTTAGGAGAGTGTCACAAGAAGGTGCCGGTATTATATCTGGCATTATGCCGCCGGACATAATGGCCTCGGAGTTGGGCAGAGTATATAACAGAATCAAAAGCCTGAATAGGCGGTTAACGGCAACCGAACGGAAAGAGGAGAGACAGACGAGCCTAGACGAATAGCAAAGTCAATGGGACGCCGCAGGAAAAGGGAGGTGAACCCACAGGCTCATCAGGAACGTGCAAGCTTGGGTCGAAAGAGGACACGGAGAGACAGACTACTACTTTACTCAGTTTTTGACGGGCCATGGTTGTTTCAGAGAGTACCTCCACAGATTCGGTCATGATGACGCGACAGAATGTTCATTCTGCAACACTGTTGGCAAAAACGCTCACCATATCTTTTTCTTCTGCGTAAGATTTGAGACGCAGAGAATGACCATAGAGAAGATAATAAATGAAAGGATGACACCTGCCATATGCTGCGATCGAGTTTGGTGTGGTTTAAGATGAAAGAATGGGCTGCAATAGCTCTCAAGGAGCTCAGGAAGAAGGAGTGGCAGCGGAGAAATATAACTGCAGCTGTGTGAACGCCATGCACGGGATGTTTGAAGGGGCATATTACCTCAGCTTAGTCCTGCGAAGTAGTGCTTAACGGCGGTCCCGCAGGACACAAACAAGCTATAGAGGTCGGAGTTAAGGGTTTAGTACGTAGGCGTACAGGTTCGCAAATCCAGCATAGTAAGATTATACTGACTGGACGTGGTCCCGAATGAGGTGTACCTTTAGCGGACAGTATTAATCGTATATGCCGTCTATGGTTGACGGTATCTAAGAAAGATTATATATATATATATATATATATATATATATATATATATATATATATATATATATATATATATATCTATATATATATATATATATATATATATATATATATATATATATATATATATATATATATATGGCACTTATATATATACACTTAGCAGAAAAAGTGTACGTACGAGAAGTAAAGCATTCTTCGCTGCACTGAATACCAATAAGGAAATAATTTTTCTCAAAAGAAATTATTTTTTATTTAAATATTAGAGTATTATGTACACTTTAAGCCTAAATACATTAAATTATAATGTACAGAAAAATTATGAGAAATAAAGGAATTCAAAAGCACCTGTTAATTGGTCAGAAAAAAATCTTCGTACAAAGATAAAAAAAGATTAGATTTTGAAAAGATTAGTAGCTGGTTGGGTAGCCTTTCCGTTTTAGGACTTCTTGCAATCGGTTTGGCATAGACCTGACTAACTTGGAAGTGTCCTCCGTTGAAATTTTGTGCCACTCATCTAAAATCACATATTTAAGCATTTGCTTGGAGGTGATGGTGTGCTGCCTTATCCTGCGCTCAAGCAAATCCCACAAATGTTCAATAGGATTAAGGTCAGGTGATTGTGGAGGGGTCTTGCATTGATGCGGGACATTATATAATATCCAAAGCTTCACATTATGGGCAGTATACTTCGGGTCATTATCCTGTTGAAAGTGCCAGCCAGAACCCAGGCCAAGCTTTTCAGCACTCTGCTCCAAATTTTCTTTTAGTTACCTTTGGTTGATCTCGTTGGTGATACGACTCCAAATTTTAAATCAGCTGGCAGCCTTAACTCGTTTCCAAAAATTGCCATTGCCGGTGTAGTAGCCGTCGTATCATGTTGTGCGTATCTATATGCCATGAAGAACATTGGTATATGTACATCCCAGTCTCTTTGGTATTTATCTACGACTTTTCTCAAATATTCCTCCAAGGTACGGTTAAATCGTTCTACCATGCCATCAGATTGTGGATGCAAAGGTGTTGTACGAGTTTTGTATATACCCAGCATACGGCATATCTCTTGGAATACAACTGATTCGAAATTTCGACCTTGGTCTGAGTGTAACTCCATCGGTACACCAAAACGAGTAACCCATTGGTTGAAGAATACATCCGCAACTGTACTAGCTTCTTGATTTGGAATGGGGTATACTTCAGGCCATTTACTGAAGTAATCTATAACCACCAGAACATACTTGTTTCCTGCGTTGCTTATTGGAAACGGTCCAGCTATGTCCATAGCAATTCGCTCGAATGGAGCACCCACGGTGTATTTGTGCATCTTACCTCGAATTTTCTTAGTGGGACCTTTGGCCATTGCACATTGCTTACACTTCCGAATCCAATCAGCGACATGGTCATGACATCCAACCCAATAAAATCGTTTCTTTATTTTCTCGACGATTTTGGTGATTCCCAAATGCCCTCCACTGGAGGCATTGTGATACTCAGCTATCACTTCATTTATTCTTGCCTTGGGTACTACTAGAAGATCATAAGTGATTTTTCCATCTTCACTCTCCCATGTTCGGAATAAACATACGTCTCGTAAGTGCAGGCTTTGCCACTGCGCCCAGTATGCCTTTGCTATTGGACTTTCATTAGCCATTTCTTGCCAATCTGGACGTATGCCCTGCTCCTTGTATTCCATAATCTTTACGAGATCTAGGTCGTTCCGCTGATCTCCTTGCACTCGTTCGGTGGTCCATGACTCCTCCGGCAGTATATTCGTAAGTCGTATGTCGACAATGTGCTCCTTGCTTTCCACTCGAGAACAATGTTTACATTCCATTTTGCAAGGACGACGAGATAGAGCATCCGCGTTGCCGTGATGTCCTCCTTTACGATGTTCGATGGTAAAATCATAACTCTGCAGCCTTTCAATCCAGCGCGCCAATTGTCCTTCTGGGTTTTTAAATTGTAATAACCACCTTAGCGCTGCGTGGTCAGTTCTTAGATGAAATGACTGACCGTACAAGTATTTATGGTAATACTTTACACATTCCAGTATTGCGAGCAACTCTCTTCGAGTGACACAGTAGTTTCTTTCTGGCTTCGACAGGATTTGACTGTAGTATGTTATTACTTTTTCTTGCCCATCTATGATCTGAGAGAGCACACCACCTATTCCATAGCCACTCGCATCTGTGTCCAACACAAACTTTTGTCCAGGTACTGGATACGCTAATACTGGTGCTGAACAGAGTCTTTCTTTCAGTTGTTCGAATGCTTTCTGTTGGTCTTCGCCCCATACAAATGGTTTGTTCTTTCTTGTTAACTCATGCAGACTGCTGGCGATGTTTGCAAATCCAGGAACAAATCGTCTATAGTAGGTACATAAGCCTAGGAAGCTTCTTAACTCGTGAAGATTCGATGGAATAGGCCATTCTTGTACTGCTGCTACTTTCTCCTCGTCGGTATGTACCCCTTCTATTGTTACATTATGACCAAGATATTTAACTTCTCGCCTGAAGAGTGAACACTTTTTCATATTCAGTTTAAGCCCTGCTGATTGTATACGCTCAAATACTTCTTTCAACTTTTCCAGGTGGTCGTTAAAATCTTTTCCCATCACGATAATGTCATCGAGGTACACCAAGCACGTTTTCCAGTGTAGTCCTCTGAGTACACGCTCCATCAAACGTCCGCAAGTAGCTGGCGCATTGCATAAACCAAATGGCATGACTGTAAATTGCCATAGACCATCGCCAATACTGAAAGCTGTTTTCTCTTTGTCCTCCTTACCAAGTTCCACTTGCCAGTAGCCACTTTGCAAATCAAGAGTTGAGAACCACTTCGCACCAGATAGTGTGTCCAGCTGTCTTTTTTCGTAATATCATTTAGCTTTCTGTAATCCACACAGAATCGAGTACTTCCATCCTTCTTCTTTACCAGCACAACTGGTGAACTCCATGGACTCGCTGATGGTTCAATAACACCTTGTTTCTGCATATCGGAAATCAGCTTAATGGCTTCGTCTCTTTTGGCCAATGGAACTCGTCGTGGTGTTTGACGAATTGGTCTAAAATCACCGGTGTCAATGTGATGCTTCACGATGGTTGTTCGTCCTCCAGTTTTTCCATTTGAAGAAAAGATTGAACTGTACTTCTCCAATAGTTGTAAAGCCTTTTCTTTTTGCTGGTTGGTAAGCACATCTGCCCATTCTTCCATCTGTGCTTTTATTTCCGCTCTGACAGCTCCTGATCTTCCACTTTTTATCGACGAACCCTTTTCGCAATCTACTACGGCAGTAACTTCCTGGCAATGACCAATCACCATTCCTTTCTTCACAACTGTAGATGTATTAGTTGGATTTAATATTCGCACAGGTGCTATTCCATTTTCTTTAGGTTCCACTAACGTCCTACCAAGTATGATGTTTTTATTTTGTATTTCTTTATCTGCTTCCACTAACCACAACTTGCCTGTCCCATCATCCACATTTATCTGTGCCCAAATCACCGCTTCTGATTTTGCTGGAACCTCTTGACGTTGAAATGCCAGTACTCGTTTGATGTTTCCACTCCGCTTGTAACCGATGTTCAATGGTAATTCGACATTTGCATAACGTAGTATCCGTTGATTTAAATCTAACGTAAATCCGTTGTCAATCATAAAATCAACACCAATTATTACGTCATCGATGATGTCGGCCACAATGAATTCATGTTCCCATGTGCAATTTCCAATAGATACTCGTTTCTTTATCTTGCCCAGAATTTGTGCATCCTCACCCGTTGCTGTACGCTATTTTATTCCCATTAAAGGCTCAAACCTCTTTACCAAATCGCTCTTGATTATCGAATGTGATGCACCAGTATCCAGGGTTAACATGAATTCCATATTGTCCAATTTTCTATCAATAGTCAAGCTGCTTGGCACACGCTGAATTTGTGAAATGTGAATGATGGGGCAACCCACTGTTGGAGTCAGTTCACGCCTTGCTGAACTGACTCGCTTTAGTTTAACGATGGATTTGTGTTAGTGGAGCGATCGCTATCCACTTTATTCTCCTTCTTTTGTCTTCCTGGAGAATTGGATCTTGATCGCTTTCATCGTAGACGGCAGTCACGCTCCATGTGTCCTGGTTTGTCGCAAATAAAGCACTTACCAGTAAATTTGTTTTCGCCTCGACCTGTTGTTCTTCCTTCAGGCTGCACTACAGATTCGAATGCCCGACACACTGCTTCAACCAGATCTGCTGTTTCTGTTTCTAGTTGGCGTACTCGTGGCATTGGTCGACATATTAAACTGGCGGCTTCAAACGTCAAGGCACTACTGACTGTTTCGGCATAACTATTCCTTGGTGATATGACTAGGGCACGCTTTGTCTCTCCATCACGTATGCCATCTATGAAAGCCTCTATTTTGATTTTTTCGACGAACTCTTCCGAATTACCGGAGAACGCTAGATGATATAAGCGCTCAATATCGGAAGTGAATTCCTGAAGGCTCTCATTACTCCGTTGCACTCGCGATCTCAATTCCACTCGATGTAATTGACTCTTGTATTCATTTCCATATTTTTGCTGGAGTGTCTCCATCAGTGATTGATAGCTACCACGATTTTTCTCTGGAACCATTTGTAACACTTCGGAAACATTGGCCTTTAATGCGACTATTAAAGCAGCAGTCTTGCCGCTATCATCCCATTGATTCTTCGAAGCTGTTGTCTCGAATTGAAGCGTGCTTCCGCCAAATGTTGGTGGCTTTAGTTAGATTGTGCTTGAATCTCGAATCACTGATGTGGCTGGTCCATTTATTTTTAGTTGGTTGAGATCGTGCTGTAATTTCTCGAACTTATCTTCCAAATCATCTACATGTTCCTTCAGATCTGTAACCTTTTCATTAATGGCTCCGGAAATTTCATCTACATGTTCTTTTAGTTCTGCAACTTTCTCATTAATAGCCCCAGAAATTTCTTGAAGTTTGTAGTTAATTGTTTTCTGAAACTCTCCGATAGCGTTTTCTTTACGTACCGAAAGTTCTTGAAACTTGCAATCAATTTTTTTCTGAAATTCTCCCATAGCGTTTTCTTGGCGAGACGCATTTTCTTGTAGCTTCGGATTAATTCCTTGAGGTTGCTGCTGCTGTTATTGCATCATGGATTTCATGAGTTCCATTAGTTGACCACTCGAATCTATCTTGCTTTCTTCCTCAGCGTGTACGACTGCATGTATCTCGGCTTTCTCAAAGAACTCATGTTCTTCTACATTAATACCCTTAGCCTCCATGGCTTGCCTCAGCCTCACCAGCAGTTCCCCCTTTGCACCTGATGACGATAGATTCAGCTTTTAAGCTGGTCCACTTTTAGTTGGTAAATTTTCACCATCTTTACAGAATCCCACTTCTGACACCAATTGTTACGTTTTTATTCTGTGAGCGTTTAATTCTATTTGAATTACCTTGTTCGATCCCTGGATTCTGTTAATAATAATAACCTCAACACTTTTTTTATACAACTATATACAGCAACAATTTATTTAATAAACTCTATTTACAATCAACTCTGTTAATAATCAACTATTTACAATAACACTTTAATATACCAGCAAGTTTTGCTTCTGTATAGATGTTTGCGCAGTCACGTTCGTAATTCGATTGATTGTCACTTCTCAACACTGGCTCTATTTATACTCTGTTGGCAAAACCCCAGAATCTCCTTTATCGAGATTCTTCTCTTCCTTTCTCGTTGGCTATATATATATATATATATATATATATCAATATATATATATATATATATATATATATCAATATATATATATATATATATATATATATATATATATATATATATATATATATATATATATATATATATATATATATATATATATATATATCAATATATATATATATATATATTACGTTATATTGCGAAATTCGCCAATTGATTTGTTGTAATTGCTGCGAATTAAATGTTGATATATCTTGTAAATGCACACTGCTGCGTTATTGCGTGTGTGCTAAGAGGTCAAAAAGGTGACACCTCCAGCAAAGGTGTACCCACGTTTCTCAAGAAAAAATGCTCTTCATATAACAAACAGTTTTCCGATATGGAGAAATTCACCAGCGCTGAAGTGCTGAGGGAACTCATTGAGGAGGAGCTATCGGTTGGGCTAGAGCTTTTGTGTGAGCTTAAGCATAACTTTGAAGCTGTGCAGTCCAAGCTTGAAGAGCATGAATTTGAGGGTCTTGAAATTAAAGCGCGCCCGAAAATCATATCAAGGTACATTCGTGTAAAGACCGCACTAACAAAAGAGAAAATGTGGAACATGCTACGGTAACTCAAACACCTAGCAAACAGGTGGACAAAAAATCAAATTTCAATTGTCGTAAAGCATTCATAGCATCGAATGTCGTATCAAACAGCTTGTTTTGTAATAGTTCTGAGCATTATATATATCGCTGCAATCGTTTTCTAAATTTGCCACCTGGGCTACGTCTGAAAGGGGCTACAGCTTTGTATAAATTGTCTTAAAAAATTCCATTTTTTGAAATCATGTAAGTCGTCCAGCTGCAGAGATTGTGGTGCAAAGCATCATACGCTTCTCCATATAGCTCCGAAGCTCTCACCTGTGGTTGAAAAACTGCCCGATGAGGCCTCCACATCCATTGCCGCTCCAATACATCAATCGCTTGTTAGTTCTATAGCTGAGGTTCCAAAGTCTCTTCCTCATAATGTTGTGTTTTTAGCCACTGCTGTAATTCTCGTAAAAAATATTGTCGGTTCGCTAGTATCCTCCAGCTAAGGAAAACTAAATCGACAACTCATGTTTCCGGTATTGGCCAGACAGACCTTGTTGCTAATCACACTATTGAAATTTCGATGCAGTCAACGATCGGCAACTACGCGACTTCGTTCACTACTGTTCAATCAACCCAACCAACTGAATCAACCCAATTATACCTTGAATAATATCGACTGGCAGATACCATCGAATATACAACTTGCGGACCCTTGGTTTTACAAGTCACATCAAATTGACATCCTTATTGGAGCTGGTCTATTTTTTGATCTGTTGTGCGTCGAATAAATACGATTATCTGATAAGTTGCCACTGTTGCAGAAAACTCGTTTGGGTTGGGTTGTTTCTGAAGGAGCGTTACCAACCACTCGCACGTCATCTTGTTTTGCTGCAGTCAAAACTTATTCGCTTGAAAATTATACGGATGTATCTCTTGATGAAGCAGTTCAAAAATTCTGGGAAATTGAAAATATTTCTTCTTCTATTTATAAAGTTAGTCAAGAAGAATTGGATTGTGAAAAGCATTTTCAAGAACATTATACTAGATTGGATTCTGGTCAATATGCAGTTCGCTTGCCGTTTAAACGTAATCCTGATCAACTTAGTGCTTCATACCGCAGTGAACGGAAGCTGGAGCGTACACCTGAGATAAAAATACAATATTTGTCGTTCATGTCAGAGTATTCTGTTTTGGGTCACATGTCCACTGTCGACAGGCTGCCTGGTATAGCAACGTTTTTCTTGCCGCATCATTGTTTTTTAAAAGCAGATAGCACTACTACCAAGCTGCGCATTATTTTTGATTGCTCCGCACGAGCATCTTCTGGATTGTCTTGAATGACAGTTTAATGACAGGACCCACTATCCAGCCAAAATTATTCGAAACTCTTCTTCGCTTTCGCTCGCGTAAAATCGCTTTGACAGGGGATATAGAGAAAATATATAGATGCATTCAAATTTCAGACCTGATAGTTTTCTACAATATATTCTCTGGAGAGATAATCCAAATGATGACATACAAATATTTAAATTGGACACAGTCACGTACGGCACAAAGCCAGCGTCCTTTCTCGCGATCTGAGTCTTGCAGCAATTGGCTGCAGATGATCGTGAATCGTTTCCCTATAGATCCAAAATTGCCTTACGTGACTTCTATGTCGATGATTAGATTTCTGGGGGCGATTCTGTAGAGGAAGTTCTAGAAATCAAGCCACAATCTACCGAACTACTGTCAAGAGGAAATTTTAAAATTAGAAAGTGGTGTTCTAACAGTCCTTTCCTGTTGTCTGAAATTTCTGAGGCCGACAGAGAAAAATGTCTTAAGTTTAATGACGGAAATAATATCACCAAGACTTTGGACTTATGCTGGAATCCATACAGTGATAAATTCCTTTTTTCGTTTTCACCTCAAACTATTAATTCATTGCTGGTCGGATTCGACATTTGTACTTTCGTGGCTAAAGGAATCTCCATCAAATTTCAACATCTTTCTTGGTAATCATGTTAGTAGTATTCAATCTTTGACCAGTGGAATGAAGTGGCATTATGTGCACACAGAAATGACTCCAGCAGACATACTAACTAGGGGAGCGACTCCTCAAGAACTTGTAAACTCTGCACTTTGGAAGTACGGCCCAGATTTCTTACACTAGCCAATCGACAGCTGGACTCGATTACCTCCAACTGTCATCGATATTCCTGAAAAACGCAAACGCGTTCTAGCTTCATCGTTTGCTGCCACCGATTATACAAGTTTACTCATCGGAGCGCTTCTTTCGCTACTACTATAGGTGGCCTGAGCAGCATTGACATTAAACTTGGAACTCAATTGCTATTTCAAATGATCCAAAGAGTGCAATATCATCGGCAACTGCATCATGCTGGGTCGCAGGCCTTGCTTGCTTCAATTCGGCTACAGTACTGGCCTATAGGTGGCAAGCGTACAGTGAATCATACTGTCAACAAATGCATCAATTGCTTCCGAGTGAAACCTAAGCTGCACGAGCATATCATGGGTAATCTTCCGCTGCAGCCTAATCGAGCATTTCTGGTCATTGGAGTGAACTTTTGTGGCCCATTCTTTTATAAAAACCACCAATAAAATGCTACGTTTCTCCATTCGTTTGTTTCGAAAGGCGGTCCACATGGATCTAGTTGCAGATTTGTCCACCTCAGCGTTTCTTGCAGCATTAAAAATATTTATACCACTGCGTGGCAAGCCGAAAACTATATGGTGTGATAACGCGACAAATTTTGTGGGTGCGAAAAATGAGTTGGCTGAGTTGCGACGTTTGTTCAATAATAGTGCACACACCGAAGCAGTTGTTGCGAGCCAAAATATGAAATATGCACATATGCATTTTTTGCCTCTCGACATATTTCCCGAAATTGGGAACTACATATTTGTCAATACACATACCAACATTGCTCGATGTTGTGATATACACAATCCATTACTTATAATTGTGGAATGGCAGAACATTGCTCCAACTGAGTTGCAGCTGGGTGTGAAAATGCTGACAAAGCAATTTCCCACACAATTCGTAGTTCTGCACTTACGTAAGCATACCTGTGTAAGCATACATGATAACTAAAATCACGCGGTCTACTCATATGTGAGAATATCAAAAAGTCGCTTTCTCACGTAGAATACACACACATGAAGAGTACATGAGATCGTGTAGATAAACATACATACACACAAGTGGTGTGAATATATTATGGTATGTTATATGTTGATATGTGGGTAGATTGATATTAGTGTTAGAAAAATGGATATAAGCTGGCAGCTTACCGAAGGTAGTGGCTTTTCAGTTGTGAGTCTTACACCGAAGTGTTAGCATTAAGAAAAAGTATAAATACTGCGATCCTTACGAGGCCCTCCAGTATTAGTGTAAAAGTGAAAAATATAAAACACCAGCAATAAAGTAAAAACCGCAAATATCATTGATAAAATATATAGTTTTATTTCAGTTAACGAGTGTGTTAGACTTGAGGGATATTTAGGAGCTTAGGTCTGGGTGCTAATCTTGTGAGCTAGGTACTTAGTAAGTGTTGTGGAAAAATAGTACACAACATTTTGGCGCAGCCGGTAGGACACTGCAAAATATCTTGTATATACAAAGTGTTTTACGTTCAACGTTTAACGCAGTACAGGACCTGAATCTAGTGTGTTTGCCTCTTTGGGTTCAAATGGACAAGAAATCCTACGAATCATTAGCAACAGAGCTAGACGTGGCAATAACCGAGTCAATCGACTTCGTGTGGAGCTTGATTAAGCAACACAGCACATACGAGCAATTCCAGATCATAAAGGAAAGGTGCATCACGGAAAGGTACTAACTCCAATACAGGAATTAGACGCCACGTTAACCGAGCTAAACTAACTATTAAAAAGCCAGGCTGAAGCAGCCTTAAAACAAAAGGACGATTTAGAGGCAGCAGAGGTACAAATTAAGGCTCTGCGAACTCAGATCGCAAAACAGGGATCCGACGCGAAACAGCTAGAAGTAGAGATTACTAAGACTCTTAATAGAAATAAGGAATTAGAAGATTTACTAAATGAAAAGGGCATTTCAGAAGAATTTATAGAGAAAAGGCTTAGAACCTCGGTTGACTATGAGCAGCTAAGTGCACTCCAGGCAGAAGAGAGGAATATCGAAAGAGAACACTGCCTAGCACGGAAAACACCTCATCGTCGCCGTACACCAGTACAAAAAACACAATCAGAAGTACAACCCGAATTAAAGCTAAGAATGCGTATTGACGAAATTGCACAGCCCGTCAATAGACTAGTCCCAGTACTCACTGGAGCGGAGTCTAAAGATTTGAGGACCGAAGTACACCAGTTCATTTCTGTGTGCGAAATAGCAAGAAAAGCCATAAAACCAGACGAGTTGGAAGATTTCGTAGCTTGTATAAAACAGCGATGCTCATAACTTGGTGCTAAGTAAGAAATTCGCTAACATAGAAGAATTGTATACACTTCTGCAAATCACATATTTGAAGCCCGTTCTCCTGGAATCGGTCACACACCAAATACAAGAAGCACGCCAACTACCTCAGGAAGATAAAAGTGTTTTTGCGAGGAGATTAAGTGATTTAACGTCCACGGCGATACAGTGTATTAAGAATATATACGGTGGGATAGGGGACCAAGCGTTGTTAAAAGAGCTAGAGGGATATGCGAGGACATCTTTTATATCAGGCCTTCAAGACCCATTGTTAAAAACTCATATGCTAGGTAAGACGGGCACGTTAGAAGAATTAGTAGAGGAGGCCGTAAATACGGGTATTTTGCTCGAAAGAGGACAATGACTCCATCAGTTTAATATGGGAGCACTATATTCAAACGACGATCACCAGACTGAGGCCAGTAATACAGTGGCATTTCACCAGAACAGAAATGACAAGATGCCATTCGGAATGAACAAATACCAAAATAATAAGGTAAGACCCCAAAATAGCCAAAGAAAAGTTCCTATCTGCTCCTTCTGCGACAAAAAAGGGCACTCCAGAGACGACTGTTTTAAGAGAAAAAACATGCCTTATTGCATAAATTGTAAAAAATACGGACATGAGTTCAATTTGTCATGCACACCTTTTAGCAACAACAGGTCACAAGGAAAAGGCAATCAAACACCTGCACCTACTAAGGGAGGTCAAGAAAGCAAAGGCCCTAATTGCGCAAATTCGGAGACCAAATGTTTTTTCTGTAAGAAGCCGGGACACAGGATCGCCGACTGTTATAAACGCAAAGAATTGGAAAAAACCCAGGGAAACTACGGGGGGCCCAGGTACGGCCAATAAACTGGGAACCCCAAAATTTTGCTAAAAGTAGGCCAGTTGAAATGGAAGGTGTCAGTTATGCGTCCATAGAGATTGTTGACACACACTCCAAGTTAGATAGCAAGATGGCGGAAGTTGGTAGTCAAGCGTCCAGGGGGATTGTTGAACCATATTTTCCATCCAGTAATAACAAACATGGCTACTGTTTGGGAGTCTCTGATGTAGATGATGTGTTCATTGAGTTTCCGTGTGAGGAAGCAAAAAATGGAAAACTCATTTTACTTGTAGATTCTGGGGCAGATACCAGTTTAATAAAGTGATCAGTAATTAATGAATCTGTTAGCAAAAAGCGACATTTAAGGAAAAATCTTAGTGGTGCATTCGGAGGATTTGTCACCACATTAGGGTTAATAGCAGTCCAACATAAGAGGACTAAAGATTTCATTTTAGAACTACACTTAATCTCTGAAGAGAGAGGGATACCTGCTGATGGTATCCTAGGTAGAGACAATTTACGGAAACGCTCGGTTATCAATACTATTAAAAAGAACCTGATTTTCTTCGGTGAACGAAAACAACATTTGATGACTTTACCTCTCAAACCGTTGAACGAGGGTAATAGAATACTACACACCAGTGAGATTGTAGTACCTGGGAGAACTGTGAAGGTAGTCCCCATTAAAGTAAATACAAATTTCGAAACAATTATAGTAGAGAAACAGGAAGTATCTCCTGGAATATATTTAGGGGAGACATTGGGCAGTGTGACGGACAACACAGTTTATGTCCCAATTCTCAATACGAATATAGATTCATATATTGTAAATAATAAGCTTAAAATTAATATAATTAAATTTAATCATTTAGAACACGAAGAATACGACACAGCTGATAAAATAAATAACATTAAGGAAACTGATAGCCAAAAAACTGGTTACCAAAATATTAGAAAAAATTAAACTAGATGAAAACATAAACATTGAGGAAAACAGATCCATAGATCGAATACTTAAGTCATTCCACGATTTATTTTTCTTTGAAGGTGACAAACTGTCTCACACCACAGGTATAAAACACACAATACCAATAAAAGCAGACAAGGCGCCAATCAACCAAAGACAGTACAGGCTACCAGAAACGCATAAGGAAGAAATCAATAAGCAAGTAAACAAAATGTTGGAAGACGACATAATTATTCCCAGCTCATCGCGTTGGAATTCTCACATAATTTTGGTGCAAAAGAAAGCGGGAGAAGATGGTAAAAGAAAATGGAGGCTAGTAGTAAAACCGTTAAACCAGTTTTTTCCATTCCCCGCATCGATGAAATATTAGATCAGTTAGGTCATTGTAGATATCTCACTACAGTTGATTTGGCCAGTGGATATCATCAAGTATTATTGAAAGAATCAGACAGAGAAAAAATAGCTTTTAGTACAGGTGTTGGGCACTATGAATTTAACAGAATGCCTTTCGGCTTAACAGGAGCCCCTGCCGCCTTCCAAAGACCATGTACTAACAGGACTTCAAGGTATAGATTGTTTTGTCTACATGGATGACATCGTCGTCTATGATAAAAGAGATAATTTACCTAGGCCATAAATGCACTGAGGAAGGAGCGTTACCAGACCCTGGTAAGGTGGAATGTGTTAAAAATATTCCTGTGCCAAAAAATAAGAAAGACGTTCAGGCATTTCTAGGTTTAGTAAATTATTAGCGAAAATTTGTTGAGAATATGGCTAGTATGGACCTGCCAATCAACAAACTACTCATGAAAGACGCGAAATTTGAATGGACAGAAAAATGTCAGAAAGCTTTTGAAGATTTGAAGCAAGAAATTTGCTGTCCGCCAATTTTAGCCTACCCAGATTTTTCTAAACCTTTTGTGGTAACAACAGATGCATGCAACGAGGCTGTAGGTGCAATTCTATCACAAGGTGAAATTGGAAAAGATAGACCAGTAGCCTTTGCGAGCAGGGCGCTCAGTGATACCGAGAAAAGGTATTCTACCATCGAAAAGGAATTCCTGGCCATCGTGTGGGCTGTGAAGAATTATCGAGCTTATCTACTAGTTAGACCGTTCAAGATCTACATCGACCACCAGCCACTACGAGGATATGCAAACCTAAAGGATCAGACATCACGTTTAGCACGTTTCAGGCACAAATTATCTGAATTTGATTTTGAAATAATTTATAAACCAGGCAAACGGAATTTGAACGCGGATGCGTTCAGCAGAGTTCCACAACCGAATTAGGAGCCAACAATGGTTGTGACTCGTTCTATGGCGAGGAATAAAGTCGACGAAACCGAAAGCCAAGAAGAGCCAGATGAAAATGCAGAAAATCAGGAGAATAAGAATACGGAACTTCTCACTGATGAGAAGGATATATCGACGATACTTCACAACTTCCATGATTCACCTTTAGGAGGGCATCAGGGTGCTTTGAAAACTTATTTCAGGATTAGAAGACAGTACAGGTGGAAAGGTATGCGAAGCAAGATTAAAGAATATGTCAAAAATTATAAAAAATGTCAAACTAACAAGAGCTCAAGGCTCACGAAAATACCAATGATATTAACTGATACACCATCTAAGCCATTTAAAAAGGTATATATGGACATGATAGGAATTCTTCCAGAGACGACATCTGGAAACAAATACATACTTACATGTCATTTTTCCAAATTTTTTATTTGTGCTGCTATACCAGATGCTGAAGCTAGCACGGTAGCAAAAGCGTTTTACAACGAAGTTATATAACATACCAAAAATTTTAGTGAGTAATAATGGTACAAATTTTACTTCGAAATTGTTTTCTGATACATGCAAGATGCTTGGTGTTAAAAAATTACATATAACACCGTACCATCCACAAGCAAATGGTTCTTTAGAAAGGAGCCACAGACCTTTAGCAGAGTATCTTAGGAGTTTTGTTAAAGAAGATGGGTCAAATTGGGACCAATGGTTAGCATAATCGATGCACGTACACAATAACACCATACATACTTCGACAAAACGTACACCATTCAGTGTTCTATACGGTTTCAATATCGATATGCTTACAAACCTAAAAACAAAAAGATCACCTCTGTACAATACAGACGATCAAAATAAAGTATTAAAATACCAACTACAAAGATCACACGAGTTAGTAAGGGAAAATCAGGAAAAAGCAAATAAATCAGCTAAAATTCAATACGACAAAGGGATCCACCATATAATTTTTTAAATAGGTGATAAAGTATTACTGAGAAACCAGACTAGAAAAAATAAATTTAGTCCCATCTGGACTGGACCATACGAAGTGATACATGTAGACAGTCCAGTAACGACGACTATTAAAATCGGACAAAATGGTAAAAAGTACCATAACAATTTACTAAAACATTTTTATCAATAAGTAATAGTAGTTTAACAAAGTAATAGTATTTGTGGTAGAAAAAAAAAAGAGAGAAAAAAAAAGGAAAATTCAGTTAGGATATAAAATACAATAGTGTGAAGTAAGAACTATTAGTTAAGCTTCACACGTTGACCGTATTAAGCAAAATGCATAACAATGCATTAACTTGTACAATAACGTGAGAACGACACTCAAAATAATATCGCATATAGATATACAAGAATCAAATTTCGAACAAAATGCACATAATACAAGCAAATGCACAACTATGAAAAATGCAAGAAAAAATAATAATAATACATCATTTTTGACAACAATAAAATAAAATATTAATATATACAAAAAATACATTAAAATACTAAAATTTTCTCCATTATTATCGTACAAGAATACAGGATCCCTCAAGAAATACAGGTACACTAAAGAGATGGCTGAAGTCGAAAATGGAAAGTACTAAACTGTGGATAAAGTGGAACGCTGAAACACAAAGAAAAAAAAAAAAAAAATATATATATATATATATATATATATATATATATATATATATATATATATATATATATATATATATTATCCGTTTTCAACGGATAATATTGAAAATCGTACCAGCTACAAGTACAAAAAGTTGGTCATTGCAACTATGAAGAGAAAATGCAATGTGGTCCCTATATTTTTGTCCAAACAACAATGCATTTTTAATACCTTTTAAAAAATGAAGTATAGATTATAAATGAATATTGCAAAAAAAAAGAAGTTAATTAATTAAGAATATATGTATATCTTATAAGAAAAACTAACTAAATGAGTGTTATAGTAGATATAGTAGTTATAATATATATAGTAGATGCAAGTGATCTATTATTGAAAAAGAATCTGGTAATTCCCCTACAAATACAAGAGAGCAGCAAAATAAACTCATACTATGAAATTGCGAGAGATGCAAACGCATAATCATTAATAGCTTTAACAACAGTAACAACCAAGAGAAGTATGACACACAATTTTCCTTGAGGCAGTAAAGAACAAATAAACCCATAGCAGAAAACAAAGCAGGCCCAGTACAGCGAGTACCCATAAAAGACTTACAAAACAATAAAATTTACAACAAATAACTTTGGCGTACCTAGACAGCGTGACAATAATAGCTATGAGATATCAACAATAGCTAATAGCTAATATTGAGACATCAACAATAACAGCTATGCAACCAAAACCGAATGAAATATTTCAGCTACTGTATTTATCAGTGACAATGGATTTTGATCCACATAAGAAGAAAATGATAATAAATAAAACCAAAATTACATATTCATTATTGCTCCAATTATTGAACACTTACACCAGGAGTACAAAGTTTCACATCGACAATATTGCTTAGCAGTGCGGTACACATAAAAGATACTTTGCAAGCTATTGTTCATACCATTCCTATACAAAAAAAATTCTGTCGAAACTACTACTAAATGTACTAAATGTAAATAATCTCGCTCTAATTGCCGAAACAAAAATCGAACTTTGATAAAGGAGAAGTTACTGTTTTTATCACTAGACTTCAACAACAAAATCTGCAACAAAACCATTAAAAAAAGCTAAGTACAGCAGACAACAACTAGCAGGAAACTCATCGTCATCATCGGCACCATAATCACCGAATTACCAGTAACCATATATGTACATAATACTTCGTATTTTATTCCTCATAGTATCATACATTTTTAATTAATTAATAATTTAATTAATTTTACAAAATAAGTATAATTTTAACTATTTCCTTATAAGAAAAAATTATTATTTCATAATGATAATTTTTTCTTCCTGAGAGAAGGGAGGGATTTTCCGAGCCAAAATATGAAATATGCACATATGCATATTTTGCCTCGCGACATATTTCCCGAAATTGGAAACTACATATTTGTCAATACATACCAAGATTGCTCGAAGTTGTGATATACACAATCCATACTAATATTACTTATAATTGTGGAATGCCAGAACATTGAGCCAACTGAGTTGCAGCAGGGTGTGAAAATGCTGACAAAGCAATTTCCCACACATTTCGTAGTTCTGCACTTACGTAAGCATACCTGTGTAAGCATACATGAAAACTAAAATCACGCTATCTACTCATATGTGAGAATATTTAAAAGTCGCTTTCTCACGTAGAATATACACACATGAAGAGTACATCGATCGTGTAGATAAACATACATACACACAAGTGGTGTGAATATATTATGGTATGTTATATGTTGGTATGTGGGTAGATTGATATTAGTGTTAGAAAAATGGATATAAGCTGGCAGCTTACCGAAGGTGGTGGCTTTTCAGTTGTGAGTCTTACACCGAAGTGTTAGTATTAAGAAAAAGTATAAATACTGCGATCCTTACGAGGCCCTCCAGTATTAGTGTAAAAGTGAAAAATATAAAACACCAGCAATAAAGTAAAAACCGCAAATATCATTGATAAAATATAATAGTTTTATTTCAGTTAACGAGTGTGTTAGACTCGAGGGATATTTAGGAGCTTAGGTCTGGGTGCTAATCTTGTGAGCTAGGTACTTAGAAAGTGTTTTGGAAAAATAGTACACAACACAGTTGTTCGTCAATGTTTGAACGATGGAATTGATTGGCAGTTTATACTACCTCGTTCTCCGCATTTTGGTGGATAATGGGAGGCTTCAATAAAGTCTGCCAAGTATCATTTTAAGCGCACCAAAATCCGGACGATATAGAAGTATTAACACCTGCTCATTTTCTTACCGGCGCTCCACTTACATCTTTTATTGAACCAGATCTTAGGGTAATAAATCTGGATCGGCTAGACAGATGCCAGCGAGTATTACGAATGCAGCAGATTTTCTGGGAGAAATGGAGCAAAGAATATCTGACAACCTTGCAGCAACGAGCTAAGTGGTGGGCCAGCAAACCAAACCTTTCAATTGGTGCAATAGTCCTAATCAAAGATGAAAACGTACCCTCTTTTAAGTGGAAACTAGCTCGAGTCATCGATCTTATCAAAGGCAATCATGGTGTTGCACGTGTAGCTGTAGCTTAAAACTAGTGGTGGTACAAGCAGATGTGCGGTTCAAAGGCTTTGCCCACTTCCATTAGAGTTTGATTTTATTGAAACTCATAGTCTTTCAACGGGGCAGGATGTTGAGCGAACACTTGGCCTTGTCGTTGTCTTCGTTGTTTTTGACAACACATTGGCATTACACTATTTGAGGAAATAACCGTATACTTTGATTTATAAGAAAAACCAACTAATCTGCGAGTTAGCTACTTATACTAATCGTAATTTAATATAATATATCAATAATTGTTTAGGGCGCTGTATTATAAATGAGCGAACAACGGTTTACTTCTCATAGTAAAAAATCAAACAAATTCAAATAAATTCAGTTTTGTAATAAGCATCAACGAGTGAAGGTGTACAGTCTTTTTTTTTGGATAGTATTGAGAATACTGAAAAGGCTCATTATTTCTACAATGCCCATCAGCGGAAAAATGAAATAATTTCTTAAATGACTGTGAATTGCTGAAAACAATATATATATATATATATATATATATATATATATATATATATATATATATATATATATATATATATATATATATATATATATATATATATATATATATATATATATATATATATATATATATATATATATATATATATATATATATATATAGCACATGTTTTTAGCAATTCACAGTCATTTCACAAATTATTTCATTTTCCCGCTGATGGGCGAGTTATATAGATGACGGAATTGTGTTGATGATTTTCGACAATTTTTTTTCTCGAAGCATTCTAAAACCCCTTGGCTGAGGTCCTTAAAAAGCTATGTGAATATTTGCAGAAGAGATTGCCGGTGGGCCGCCTATTGGCAAGGCTTGCCTGATGAAGATGTTGTTGTTGTTGTTGATATTGTTTGTTGCTGCCGCCACAGTACCGAACGCTATAGCACACACTTTTTCTTAGTTTTAGTTTAATAATTCACTTTGCCACGTTATTTTTAAGTTTCGTTTGTATGTTTACTTATTTTTATTTTCTATTGGTTTGTTACAATTTATTGGTTTAATTAGTTTATAATTTTATTCCTACGTTTTACTCTATTATTTTCACTTAGTTTTCTTGTTTCTCTATTATTTTCACTTAGTTTTCTTGTTTTAATTTTAATAGGGAGAGAGGGAGAAACGCGCGCACTGCCGTGTATCATTAGAATAATGATAAAAAATTCAGATATGAAAAGATATTGCACTTTGATAAAAGCAAAGACAAAGAAAGAGAGTGAGAGAGTGTGTAAGAAAGTAATTGCAATAAAAAAAGGAGAGAGTAGTAGCAAATAAATGTGAATACAACACACCGGCAGCGCTGCGCATTCACTCTGGCGTAGACACTATGCAATCATTAAATGGCATACTATATGTTTGAGTGATGTTATTGTCTTAAATACTAATGATTTCGATTAAGTAGATATATATAAGTAGATATATATATATATGTAAGAAACAAAATAGCTGTGTCAGGTAGGTGTTGAATCATTTTACCCGATATATTATCGTGGCCAGGAGCTTTTTTAGGGTTTGAATTCACACAAACTGCTTCTTTAACGTCGTTATAATGTAAAATAATAGGAGATTGAACTATATGCGGAATGGTGATAGTTGGTTGGAAATTTGTAATTTGTGGGTTCAAGTGTGGCTCCATCAGCTTTTCTAAGTGGCGGTTGGTTATCTATGGGAGACTTTAATTTTTTCGCAGCTCTCCATAAAGGATATTATCTCATTTTTGAGAATCAAGCCTTTCTAGGTATTCAGTAACTGCTCGATTTCGATCTTCATCCAGTGCTTTTTTAAGAGCTTTTGTGGCTTTCTTTAATTTCTGTTTCGCGTTTGGAGATCTGGTTCTTTGCCATTCTCGCCTAGCTTGCCTTTTGGTTGCAATGAGAATATCGATATCGGATTGGAAATTGATAATGGAATTAGCTGAGTGGATTTCGCTCTAAGTTGCCTCGGTCACTGCATCATTTAATTTTTTATTTAAACGATCTACTGCTAGATAAATCGGTGTTTATTTTTTCACGGGCATAAACCCGAACCCCTTTTGGATTTTGTACGAGTCAAGAAATTGTGAAAGGCATCTTCAGCCCCGGTACTCCCACCAATCAGACACCCCTTTTTCATACGTTCATACTCTATGACCAGAATAATCAATCTCTGCGTACTCTACGTGTTTGCACGCCCAGAGTCAACACAGTTCCAAGTATCATTTCATTACTGCTGTACTCCCGTAGATCGTGTTAAGGCGGCAGGGATTACGAATTTGGTCCTTGACCTATTAGAAAACCCGTTCTTCAGTGAAGTCACGCTGACAAAATTTGTGCTCATATCGTCTAGTACATAGTCGTGCCTCAATTGGAGGCCTCTCTATCAGGTTTATTAACTACGTCGAAATACCATGAAGCTACATGGTGTCACGTAACGCAGATTTTCACATTCTAGCTAAGTTTGGAAAAATGTTGCCTGATTCATATTGGAAAACTAATTTCGATATTTACAACGAGACCAAAAATAACCACTTCCGAAAATGCACAAAGCTCTCCATACTTACAATTGATGAGAGAATATCCCTTTTGCGAAAGTGCAACTTATGCTTAAACTGCTTGGTATGTTACCATATGTATGTTACCCATAATCTTACACAGTGCCAAAGCAAGTTCTTGGCAAGTTCATCAAGAAGACGAATATAAAGCACAATCGCCATAATCTCTCATCTTTCTTACTAACAGAGAAGCTTAAATTTTACAGGTCATGCAAATCGAGAATTCATAGAAGTCGATATCACTTTCCTGTCTACCCCGCCTACAGCTGTTGAGTGGAGAACATGTATAAGTCTCGTTTCAACCAATGACCTCGATCCCGACGAATATACAAATTTGTTGTCGCAGAAACTTTAATGTTATAATGTGGCCCGAACATACTGACCGGAGCGACGCCCACATTATGCAGCAATGTTTTGTTAGACTCTTCAAATCTGACTGTCAATTAAATTATGCATTATGCATTGGAATAGTTTATATGCATGTGAAGGATCGCAGGTGTTCAACTTACATTATTTACACACTACGCTACACGCTTATACACTAAATTCTCACAACCTACTTAAGTTCAGGAAAAAGTTGATTAAAACACATTGGAAGCATAAATTCATTGATCATAACGAAATAATTGAAAAAATGCAGGAAATGTATAGCTCGGAAAATAAACCCGATATTAACATAGATGAGATATATTTCCAATATATACATTTTTGTTGTATTCCTCTAATTCTCCTCAATATGGACATTCGCTTAGTTACTTTACATTCCATGCCGATGTTCGAGGCGAAATATTATCCGTGACTCAGGTAATTCTAGTAATCCTACCAATTTCTCGCCCCCTTTTTTCCCGCTTTCGTGCTTTACGAGACAGAGTGGAAAATATATACATAGTGTACATAAGAAAGTGGATCTTCCAGATCGAACACATCCTGCAGTAGCAGCCTATTCGACTTGTTGTACCCAGTATCAAAGCATACCTCAACTCAAGGTTTTCATTTTCAGGTTTATAAACTACGTTGATTTACCTTTCACTCACATCAGGTCTACGACTATTGATAATGTTGTTAAATTCTCTAATGATCTTTCTGTTAACTATGGAATCAAAAGGCATCTTTATTATACATAGAACTTGAAAGAAACTAATAAATCACTACTCTTAATGGAGAGGTGATCACAATCTTTACAAGATTGCCAATAATTGACATTGTTACTCCATTTGGAGAAGACACCAATTTACAAAACCTATATACATCGAAGCAACAAGTCTTCAAATATCAATCCACAACAACCAATATTCATTCTACAATCAACATTAACTCGACTGTCATAATCGGCCATCTCTCCTTAACGAATTTTGCTCCCATTTTTTTACTCCACTCCACTGATATTTTTCTAGTTACAGTACGCTTTGGAGGTCATTCTATCAATGTTTGATCGTGATAAGCACTCTGTGCTACTTCCTGAAATAATTGTTCAATTTTTGTACATTATCTATCTCTAGGGTAAGGGTTGCGTTTCCTTTGCAGTATTCCTGCAAGGGGGCGGAATGTCTACGACAGAGTACGTAACGTGCACTTCCTGCATACACATTTAAATTGTTTGTACGTATTAAGAGAGTTGGCAACACAGTTTTAATTGACGACCACTCTTCTTCTTCACTCTCAGTGTTGTTAATTTTAATTATGATAATTTTTTTTTTGTTAACATCTCTCCATTTCCTCAAGTTTTTGTTATAATAAACAAAAAGTGTTAATTTTATAATTCAACTAAAATCGCGAAGTTTTATTGGTGAATTTCTTCGTTCCGACAACCCCATCACACCTTAACACCAACAACGTAAACACTTTCACAGCTCCAATTCTGCAGCAGGGTATTGGAACCATCGTGGCCATCTTATATATATATATATATATATATTGAGTGAGTGAGTGTGAGGAGATAGAGATGTGTACCGACAAGAATGAGACTCGAAAATTCTTCGAAAAGATCAAGCGCCTAAGTGGAGGTTTAAATCCCGGAGCCTCTTCTTGTCGTGATGGAAATGGGAATCTGGTTACAGATGTCCAGAGTGTACTGAGCCTATGGAGGGAACACTTCTCCACGTTACTGAATGGCGATGCTACGAACAATTCCGCCAGTGGAGGAGATTGCCCGATAACCCCAATTACAGATGATGGTGTTGATGTTCCACCACCCGACCATGACGAGGTTGAAACGGCCATTTTAAGGCTGAAGAACAACAAAGCTGCAGGTGCTGATGGCCAGCCTGCCGAGTTGTTTAAGACCGGAGGCGATGAGCTGCTCACCCGCATGCACCAGCTCATAAGCAGAATATGGTCGGATGAAAGCATGCCTGATGATTAGAGGCTCAGTGTTCTCTGTCCTGTACATAAAAAAGGAGACCCCACAATTTGCGCCAACTACCGACTACCGTGGAATAAGTCTCCTCAGGTGGAAAGACCAAGTACTGGAGAACCTGACGGCGCTTGGAATTTCTAACTGGCGCCAGCTAGCGAAGAACAGAGATGGCTGGCGAAGCATGTTATTTTCGGCCTAAATCGATAAGTAAGCCATATAAGTATATATATATATATATATATATATAGATATATATATATATATATATATATATATATATATAGAGATATATATATATATATATATATATATATATATATATATATATATATATATATATATATATATATATATATATATATATATATGTGTGGCACTTAAAGCCCCTAAGGGCTCATTGGCCGAGCTTCTCTTCCATTACTGTTGGGCGTGTTAAATTTTGGACAGTATTTGAAGGGACCTACTTATTTTAGCCGGTTTCAAACGGCATAACCCTTGTGACATTACTTTTTCTGACCTTTGTGACGGAGTTCTTTGAGAAGCTTTTTCATGGCAAGTTGTTACTGTCGGAAGAATTGCCAGTTGCTTGCCGAAAGGTGGGTACCGTTCGAAAGGAAAATCTTTTCGATATTAAATTAGTTATGCATCTGCCGGGGATTGAACCACGACCTACAGATTAGAAGGCGAACACACTAACCACTGAGCTACGGCACCCAATATTAATGGTTGGTTATTCATCACTAATTGTGAATGGCAAGAGTAATGGCAGCATCGAAACGAAAAAAAAAAGAAATAGGCGATAACTAGAACATCAACTAAAAGCGAACTAGCTTAAAAAGCTGTTGGTAGAGATTAATCTATCGTCATCAGGTGTAAAAGCAAAGCTGTTGGCGAGGCTAAGGCAAGCCATAGTGGGTAAGGGTAAAAAAAAAAAAATAATAAATATGTGGCACTTAAAGCCCCAAAGGACTCATTGGCCGAGCTTCTCTTCCATTACTGTTGTGCGTCTTAAATTTGGACAGTATTAGAAGGGACCTACTTATTTTAGCCGGTTCCGAACGGCAGAACACTTGTGACATCACTTTTTCTGAGCTTTGTCACAGAGTTCTTTAAGAAGCTTTTTCATGGCAAGTTGTTACTGTCGGAAGAATTGCCAATTGCTTGCCGACAGGTGGGTACCATTCGAAAGAAAAATCTTTTCGATATTAAATTTGTTATGCATCAGCCGGGGATTGAACCCACGACCTACAGATCAGAAGGCGAACACACTAACCACTGAGCTACGGCACCCACATAGTGGGTAAGGGTATTAATGTAAAAAAAACATGAATTCTTTGAGGAAGCCGAGATACATGCAGTCCTGCACTCTAAGGAAGAAAGCAAGATAGATTCGAGTGGTCAACTCATGGAATTTATGAAGACCATGATGCAACAGCAGCAACAACAGCTATAAAATAAAAATGCTTCTTGCCAAGAAAACGGTATTGGAGAATTCCATAAAACAATTGATTACAGGCTTTAAAGCATTCGGCTCGCCAATAACACGTCATCGAGAATCTACAAAAAGGAAATGATCTCCGATTTCAGGAATTTTCCGGTGCTATTAATGACAAGGTCGCAGAGTTGAAAGAGGAGCTGTGGATGAATTGGGCGATAAACTGAAGGAACAAATTGGACAGATATGATGACTTGGAAGAAAAGCTTGAGAAATTAGAGCGCGAACTTAATAAAACAAAAATAAGTGCAGCAACCACATCAGTGATTAGAAAATCAACAATTAAACTAAAGCCACCACATTTGGTGGAACTACACCATTCAACATCTTCAAACTTCAGTTCGAGACAACAGCTTCAAAAAATTAATGAGACGATAGTGACAAGATCACTGCTTTAATAGTGGCATTAAAGGTAATGCGTTAAAAATCTTGCAGATGGTTCCAGAGAAAGATCATGGTAACTACATATCGCTGATGGACATGCTGCAGAGCAAATATGGAAACGAATATAAGAGCCAATTACATCGAGTGGAGTTAAGATCGCGTGTGCAACGTTGTAATTAGAGCCTCCAGATTTCGCATCCGATATTGAACGCTTATGTTATCTTGCGCTCTTCGGTAATTCAAAATAATTCATCGAAAAAATAAAAATCGATGCATTCATCGACGGAACACGTGATGGAGAGACCAAGCGTGCCCTAGTAATGTTACCAAGGAGTACATACGCTAAAACAGTTAGTAGTGGTTTGACGTATGAAGCCGCCAAATTGATGTGTCGACCAATGCCACGAGTACCCCAACTAGAATCAGAAACATCAGATCTGGTTGAAGCAGTGTGTCAGGTAGTTAAGAAGTTGTGCAGCCTGAAGCAAGAAAAACAGGTCGACGTCAAAACAAATTTATTGGTAAGTGCTTCATTTACGACAAACCAGGCCACATGGTGCGTGACTTCCATCTACGACGAAAGCGATCAAGATGGAATATCCAAGGAAGGCAAAAGAAGGAGAATAAGGTGGACAGCGATCACTTCACTAACACTAAATCGAGCCAATACAGTGGTGTGTGAATTGACTCCAACAGTGGGTGTCCCCATCATTCCCATTTCACAACTACAGCGTGTGCCAAGCTTGACTATTGATGTGAAACTTGACTTGAATACGACACGTACGACAACTGGTGAGGATGCACAGATTGTGAGTAATATAAAGAAACGAGTATCTATTGAAAATTGTACGTAGGAGCATGAATTCATTGTGGCCGACATAATCGATGACGAAATAATTGGTATTAATTCTATGATTGATAATGGATTTACGTTGGATTTAACTCAACGGATACTACGCTATATAAATGTTGAACTACCATTGAGCATCGGATACAAGCTTAGTGAAAACATCAAATGAATACTAGTATGTCAACTCCAAGAGCAAAATCAGAAACGGTAATTTGGGCGCAGATGAATGTGGATGATGGTACTGGCAAGTTGTGGATAGTGGAAGCGGATAAAGAAATAATACTTAAAAACAACATACTTGGTAGACGCTAGTCGAACCTAAAGAAAATGAAATGGTACCGCTGCGAGTACCAACTAATACATCTACAGTTGTGAAGGAAGAAATGGCGATTGGTCTTTGCCAGTAAATTACTGTCGTAGTAGACTGCGAAAAGAGTGCGTGAATGAAAAGTGGAAGATCAGGAACAGTTAGAGCGGAATTAAAAGCACAGATGGAAGAATGGACAGGTGTGGTTACCAAACAGCAAAAAAAGGTACAGTTCAATCTTTTCATCAAATGGAAAAACTGGAGGACGAACAATCATCGTGAAACATCATATTGACACCTGTCATTCTAGACCAATTCGTCAAACACCACGACGAGTTCCATTGGCCAAAAGAGATGAAGCCATTAAGCTGATTACCGATATGCAGAAACAATGTGTTATTGAACCATCAGCGAGTCCATGGAATTCACCAGTTGTGCTGGTAAAGCAGAAGGATGGAAGTACTCTATTCTGTGTGGATTAGAGAAAGCTAAATGATATCACGAAAAAAGACAACTATCCACTACCAAGAATCGATGACACTCTAGACACGCTATCTGGTGCGAAGTGGTTTTCACCTCTTGATCTGCGAAGTGGCTACTCGCAAGTGCCAGCTACTGTCAAAGCCAGAAATAAACTACAGGGAGATTTTTTAAGAGCCTTCGGATTTGATTTAAAACACAAAACACATAAAATTTAGAGAAATGTATGAATTCGAATGAAATCATCTTTTAACATTCAATTATATAGATTGTTGTATCTATATAATTGAATGTTTAAAGATGATTTCATGTAAATGTTGACCGCGACTGCGTTTCCAATGGTTCATACGCTAGGTCCAATTTTGGCATACTCAAATCCTTCAATATTGGCTTCCAGTGCGTCAACCGTTGCGGGCTTGTCGCTATAGACATAAGCCTTAACATAGCCCCACAAAAAATAGTCAAAAGTCGTTAAACCACACGATCTAGGCGGCCAATTGAGCAGCCCCAAACGTAAAATAAATTGTTCACTTCGCCTCTCAATTGGGCCATTGTTTCGCTTGATGTGTGGCATGTGGCACCGTCTTGTTCAAACCACATCTCAGCAAAGTCTAGCTCTTCCATTTTGGGCAAAAAAAAGTTTGTAATCATCGCACGGTAGCGCTCGCCATTCACAGTAACGTTCCTGCCTTCGTCGTCTTTGAAAAAGTACGGTGCAATGATACCTTCGGCCCATAATCCATACCAAATAATGCATTTTTCGGGATGCATTGGCAATTCTTCCAATGCTTCTGGCTGCTCTTCACACCAAAACGGCAATTTTGATTGTTCACGTATCCATTCAAACAGAAATGAGGTTCGTCGCTGAACACAATTTTCCGATAAAAAAGTGGATCAAAAAATTTCGAATAGCCGCCTCAGAAGATCGCCCAAACTGACCATAAAATGGAAGAAGTGCACGATGCACTTTCTTAAACGAGCAATAATTTTGATAATAAAATTCAATAATCTGCAAGCATTGTTCGTTTGTAAGGCGATTCACGATTAAATTATAAACTAAACTGAACATGTTTGACAGTAAAATGTTACACGAAGACAGCTGAGCTGCCAAAAACAGTGTTGTCAAAAAGAAAGTTGCTAAAAAAAATCACATTTTACTGCTTCACGAGAAGAGAGTTGCTCGCAATACTGGAATGTGTAAAGTACAATAATAAGTACTTGTACGCTAAATCATTTGATCATACAGATTGGCAAGAAATGGCTAATGGGAGTCTAATAGCAAAGGCATACTGGGCGCAGTGGCATAGCCTGCACTTATGAGATGGATTTTTATTCCGAGAAAGATGGAATAAACGCTAATGGAAAAATCACTAATGATCTTCTAGTAGTACCCAAGAAAAGAATAAATGAAGTGGTAGCTGAGTATCACAATGCCTCCAGTGGACGGCATTTGAGCATCACCAAAATCGTCGAGAAAATAAGGAAAAGATTTGAATGTCATGACCATGTCGCTGATTTGATTCGGAACTGTAAGCAATGTGTAATGGCCAAAGGTCCCAATAAGAAAAGTTGAGATAAGATGCACCAATACATGGTGGATGCTCCATTTAAACGAATTGCTATGGATATAGCTGGACCATTTCCAATAAGCAACGCCGGGAACAAATATGCTCTGGTTATTACAGAATACTTCAGTAAATGGCCTAAAGTACACCCTATTCCAAATCAAGAAGCTAGTGCTTGCCGATGTATTTGTCAACCAATGGATTACTCGGTTTGGTGTACCGATGAAGTTACACTCAGACCAAGGTCAAAATTTCGAGTCAGTTGTATTCCAAAAGATGTGCCGTATATTGGATATATACAAAACTCGTCAACACCTTTGCATCCACAATCGGATGCATGGTAGCACGATTTAACCGTACCTTATTGTAATATTTAAGAAAAGTCGTAGACAAATATCAAAAAGACTGGGATGCACATATGCCAATATTCGTCATGGCATATCAATGGGCACAACATGATACGAGGGCTACAACACCAGCAATGCCAATTATTGGAAACAAGTTAAGACTGCCAGATGATTTATAATTTGGAGTCGTAACACTAACGAGATCAACCAAAGGTAAGTACACTAACGAAAAGCGGGAACAGTTGAATGAAATACATCATTTCATCAGAGAGCGATCGCAGATGATGACTTGAAGGCAAATTCTAAAGTATTCTATGAAGGAGAGCTTGTAATGCTTCATAATCAACAACGCAAGAAAGGCCTGTCTCCTAAACTACGGACTCATAGGGAAGGACCATATGAGATTTTAGCAAAGATAAATGACATAGTGTATCGTATTCAACGTGCCTGGAATAAAAGAGCAAAGTTTAAAGTAGTGCACTTGAAGAAGGCAGTGTAACGAGTATCGATGGTTGGTTATTCATTACTAATTCTGAATGGCATGAATAACGGCAGCGTCGAAACGAATGACAGCAAAAAGAATTAGGCGATAACCAAAACAAGACAACGAGAAAGAAAGAGAAGAATCTCGACTACGATAAAGAAAGATTCTGGAGTGTTGCCACAGAGTATAAATAGGGCCAGTTGTTGATAAATTAAATCAACTGAAAAGTTTCAAGTACATTAAAGAGTTATTGTAAATAGAGTTGATTGAATAAATTGTTGCTGTATATACTTATTTACTTACTTACTTATGTGACCATAACAACCGAATATCCATTTAGGCCGAAAATAACATGCTTCGCCAGCAATCTCTGTTCTTTGCTAGCTGGCGCCAGTTAGAAATTCCAAGCGCCGTCAGGTACTCCAGTGCTTGGTCCTTCCACCGGAGGTTAGGTCTTCCTCTTCTACGTAGCCCTCCAGAGGGTTCCGAATATAACACCTTCTTAGCTGGAGCGTGTTCTTCCATTCGCTCAACATGACCCAGCCAGCACAGCCGCTGGATTCTGATGCGCTTTACTATGTCAATATCGGCATACAGCTCGTACAGCTCATGGTTGTACCTTATTCGGTACTCGCCACCAACGCAAATAAGTCCAAAGATCTTGCGTAGAACTTTTCTCTCGAAAACTCCAAGCATTCGCTCATCCGAGGTGGAAATTGTCCAGGCATCAGCGCCATATGTTAGGACAGGCATGATGAGAGACTTGTAGAGTGTAGTTTTCGTTCTTCGAGAGAGGGCTCGACTTCTCAATTGCTTACTCAGCCCAAAGTAACACCTGTTAGCAAGAGTTATCCTACGCATGATCTCCAAGCTGACGTCATTACTGCTGTTAATGCTGATTCCAAGATAGACAAATTCCCTTACTACTTCAAAAGCGTAGTTGTCAACAGTTACGTGCTGTCCAAGATGCCGGGACTCTTTGTTTGTTGACACTAGATACTTCGTCTTGCACTCGTTCACCGTAAGACCCATCCGAGGCGACTTTCTTTCCAACTCTGAGAATGCTGCACTGACTGCTCGCGTGTTCATACCGATTATGTCAATATCGTCGGCATACGCTAACAGCATGACACTTTTGTTGAATATAGTGCCATTATGTCGTAGATCAGCAGCTCGTATTATTTTCTCCATAATAAGATTGAAGAAGTCTCATGATAATGAATCACCTTGTCTGAAACCCCGTTCGGTATTAAACGGTGCGGAGAGGTCCTTCCCAATTTTCACTGCACAACGGGAGTTATACAGTGTCATTCTACAAAGTCGAATGAGCTTTGTAGGAATACCGAACTCAGACACTGTTGCGTAGAGGTAATCCCTTACCGGACTGTCGAAAGCGGATTTATAATCAACAAATAGGTGGTGTGTGTCGATCTGTTTTTCTTGGGTCTTCTCCAGGATTTGGCGCAGTGTGAAAATCTGGTCGATGGTGGATTTACTAGGTCTGAAGCCACACTGATACAGTCCAATCAGGTTGCTTAGCATAGGCTTCAACTTTTCACACAGTATGCTCGATAGAACCTTGTATGCGATGCTCAGGAGACTTATTCCATGGTAGTTGGCGCAAATTGTGGGGTCTCCTTTTTTATGTACAGGACAGAGAACACTGAGCCTCCAATCATCAGGCATGCTTTCATCCGACCATATTCTGCTTATGAGCTGGTGCATGCAGGCGAGCAGCTCATCGCCTCCGGTCTTAAACAACTCGGCAGGCAGGCCATCAGCACCTGCAGCTTTGTTGATCTTCAGCCTTAAAATGGCCGTTTCAACCTCGTCATAGTCGGGTGGTGGAACATCAACACCATCATCTGTAATTGGGGTTATCAGGCAATCTCCTCCAGTGGCGGAATTGTTCGTAGCATCGCCATTCAGTAACGTGGAGAAGTGTTCCCTCCATAGGCTCAGTACACTCTGGACATCTGTAACCAGATTCCCATTTCCATCACGACAAGAAGAGGGTCCGGGATTTAAACCTCCACTCAGGCGCTTGATCTTTTCGAAGAATTTTCGAGTCTTATTCTTGTCGGTACACATCTCTATCTCCTTAGATTTGCGTCTTTCTTGTTCTTTTTTCTTGCGCCTGAAAAGACGTCTCTCTGCACTCTTTTTCTCTCTGTACCGCTCCTTAACAGCTCGCGTTGCTCCTGCACGCAGGGTTCTTCTGAAGACGGCGTCTTTCACACTTGAAGCATGCCTTCCGTCAATCACCACATGATCAATTTGGTTTCTCGTTCGCTGATCTGGAGGCAACCATGTCGCTTTGTGGATATCGAGATGCTGGAATCTGTTACCACCAATTACCATGTTTCGAGCTGCGGCGAAGTCGATCAGCCTCTTTCCGTTATCGGAGGTGTTCTGGTGGAGGCTGAATTTTCCGACAGTTGGACCAAAGGTACCTTCCTTGCCCACCCTTGCATTAAAGTCGTCAAGCACGATTTTGATATCGTGGCGGGTGCAGCGGTCATAAGCTTCTTCGAGGCGCTGAAAGAAGCTCTCCTTGGTCACATTGTCCTTCTCATCCGTCGGAGCGTGAGCACATATAAGGCTGATGTTGAAGAATTTTGCATTGATGCGGATTGTGGCCAGCCGCTCGTTCACAGGCGTTAAATGTGAAACAAGATGTCGTAGTCTCTTGCTGACCAAAAATCCACATCCTAATTCGTGCCTTTCAGCATGACAACTGTAGTAAATGTCACAGGACGCTCTTTTGGAGCAGCCCTGTCCCGTCCATCGCATTTCCTGGAGAGCGACATCAACCAGCTGGATAGAGGCACCCTCCCTATAAAGGGACCGGACATTCCAGGTGCATATCCATAAATCATGGTCCTTTTTTCGTTTGCGGGTGTCATCAACAAAAGCGTTAGTCCTTATCCGAGGCATTGCTTTTTTTTCATTCGGGAAATTTTTTATGTGGCTTGTCCAAACCCAAAGCACAACCTCTAACCTGTAATTTTTGAACGTCTTACTTGTGTGGGATTTGAAATTTGTGCTGATCTTGACTGAAATGAAATAGTAATAAATGGAGCAAATTAAAAAATATTTTTTTTTCATTTCAGTTTCCAGAATCTTCGTCTCTACGGGAAGCTTTCGCAGCGGAATTTGAACAAAAATAGCAATTTCCCCTCTGTTTAGTGCGCTGGATGGAAAACATGTCAATTTTTACGCTGCGCAATCTGATGGATCACATTTCCATTATTACAAAGGAACCGACAGTATTGTCTTGCTGGCGTTGGTAGATGCAAACTGCAAGTTTTTTTACATTGACGTTGGCGCGAATGTAAGAACTAATGATGGAGCTGTGTTAAAATACTCCTCTCTTCAGCAAGTTATTGACGAGGGCTATAAATATTTCCCTCCAGAAACGATTATCGGAAATAATAGAAAGTTACTATGTATATGTAATTGTTGCCGATAGTGCTTTTGCATATACACAACCATCTCATGAAACCATTTTCGTACAGAACGAACGCCGTGGAAAGAAAAATATTTAATAAAAGACTATCAAGAGCCAGGCAAGTGGTAGAAAGAGCTTTTGGGATAATATCTCAATGATTTCTTATATTTCGTAAACCGATAAGCATCCACAATGTTGAGAATATCAATGTCATCATACAAGCCTGCTGTATACTTCACAATTATTTAATCGACGGCCATGATGATATAGCCCAACCGCCAACACTTGATCAAACAATTATGCTCACAAGCCAGGAAATAACAACAAGCATATATGAAATATTTTAACAAGGAGGGCAAATCAGATTGGATTTTTGTGAAAAAATACTTACAGGAGATATGGTATCCGTATTTGAAGAAAATGTGATGCGCTGAAATAAAAAAATTGTTACATCATTTATTATTGTTTTTTTTTAGAACTTAAATCTCTAGGTATATTTGGAGAAATATTTTCCAAACTTGTCTTGGTATCCCTTATTTCTAATACTAGTCGCAAAAAGTCAAGATGTTCGAAACACCACATTCTACTTTTATACACCGCGTCCGCACCAGAACCACTGCACTTGCTGGTGTCAATAGCTCTCAACTCATTCCTATATTGGCTTCGAAGGGACTGAATTTTTGCGCAGATATCATGTTTTGATATCGTTAGCAATTTTAGACAATTACTGTTGCATAGCATCTAAGGGCTGTTCCCGTTTTTCCCGATTAGAATAACTTGGATTTTTTGTATCCCACAAGCATTCATTTATTTGCAGCAAAGTAATAGTTTCTTCAGTGTGAAGTCTGCTCCACGAAAACACCATTTCTAAATAAAGTAATAAATTTAATGTTATAGAATTCCTTTGTTTAACGAGAGAATTATCTCAATATAAAACAAACGCGAATAGCTTTCTTTAAAGAGAATTGATATCCTTAGAATTTAATAACCCTTATTAATAATAATGTACATAATAACATGTATATAAACAATACCCGTAAAGCAATGTTGCATTATTTAGAAATATTTTTCTCATATTTTCTTTTCCTTTATATAAAATTGCATAAGGTAACACTGGTGAAATTGGTCTGATCGGTGTCGAGAACAGCAATCAGAACTGATTTTAAATTAACTTTTGATGTTTCGTTCGGGCTTACACGGGCAAAAATGTTTCTCCGCGACATCTTTGTATATTTGACATAATGTTTGACATTACGAATAGTGTTTGGACTGTAAACAAATTTTTAGAGGTAGATGAAATTGTGGTAGATTCTAAAATTCTTTGGGAGATTTTATTTTATAAAGATGGGAATATTTATTAAGTCGCTTTTTGTTATTCATCAAAAAGTGTACTGTTTCACATTTATTACTAATGTATATACAAAAATATTAATTTCAGATTTCATTGTTACACATGTTAAAACATTTAAAAAAAAAACGCTTATCAAAATTAAATCACAAATGTATGTACATTAAAAGATAATCTTTTGGGAACATATTAATGTACATACCTACATAGTTAAGTTAAAATATAAATTTATAACAGCATTTAAAATACAGAGGTCGCATACTTATATGTAATAATCTATATATTTCATGTTAAAGTTATAGGAACACAATAGCAGTCAATAATTTTAAAATTCTTCTTGTGGCTCAAATATTTTACTACTTTCACATATTTGTTTTATTAAAATGTGATTAGCACATTCATAATAGATCATGCAATTCAAAAAGTAATATATATATATATATATATATATATATATATATATATATATATATATATATATATATATATATATATATATATATATATATATATATATATATATATATATATATATATATATATACATATATATATAATGGCAAAAAATTATAAAATGTGGTAAGTTTCAAGCGTACTGTAGTAGTTGCGGTAGAAATGAGGAAAAAGTGGTCACAATTGTAGGATAGTCCGAACACTGATGATAAGGACAAACCATGTCTCATATACCTGAAACAAAAACCCCTTTCTCCGCCCCTCCCTCGCTCACAAACAAAATGTATATCATGTTTTTTGTCTAAAACAGGACCAATATATATAAATTGAAGTGGGCGATATGAAACTTTACACAAACTCTTCAGGTTTGGGTACCCTTAAACCACTTACGAAATATATGCTAGGTGAATTCATACATATGGTGTTAATAGCTGATTTGGGTTTTTTAAGAAGTTTTACTTCTATCACGTGTACTTTGTTACACGCGCAACATTTTTTTTTTCTATATGATTAGTGGCAAAGGATTTACCGCACCCGAATGTACATACATATGTAGTGCTTGCTCATAAGTATGTTTATGTTAGAGGTAAACTATATACGCTATACACTTTTATGATACATGTGAAAGAAAGACCAAGAAAGTGTATTAAACTGGATATGTCAAGACATAATATGGCCTGTCTTTAGTTTTTCATTCAAATGCGACCAGCTCCTAATATACATAAGAGTATTCTATTGTAATTTAATTGTTCTACATATAAATACCTGTGCGTAAAAAAGTAATGAATTATTTGTGGTTATTACTCACAATATTTTATTATTCATTAAAACTATAAACATAATTTTATCACAGTCAGACAATAGCAAATTTAATTACATTTTCCTTAAATAATATACGAATACATACTATACTTCAATTACTTTAGAGGCACACTTCTCTTTCCTCGACATAATTCAATGGTATACGGGATTTCTTGGAATTACGAAACCCGTCTTCAATTTCAAGTAGAGTACGCCCACGAGTCTCTGGCAACACAAAATAAATAAATATCATAGCAACGAACGACATGATACCATAGAAAACAAAACATAATTGATTTCCAATAGTGTCTTTCATTTTAGGGTAAGTTTTGATGCATAGGAATGCTATAAACATACCAACGGCAACGGTAAATCCGGATGCTGGACCTCGAACCTTTTGAGGAAATAATTCGGAGATCATTAAAAATGGGAGCGTGTACAAACCCAATGTGCTCAATACAATGAATGCCACAATCGAAATAACAGGTAGATAGGGCACGTTACGTAACCACTGTGACCAACCAGTAAAAGCTAAAAAAAACATGCATACGAACATGCCGAAAGTAGATATTATACCGGCACGTCGACGGCCCCATTTCTCCAATATAATACCCAGTGGGCAAGTGGTTAATACACGACCAAGCCCGATTAGCACAGCACACATGAATGGATCAATCGTAGAACCTGACTCTGCTGATATTTGAACTGCGTACACAATCACCACAAAAATGCCTGTCAACTGTTGAAAAGCAAAAAGGCCCAGGAGAATGCCTAATGGTTTAAAGACCTCAGGTTGTCGAATCGATTTTAAGAAGGGCATTTTCCTTTCTCCAACGCCCAATTGAATAGACTTCTGCATTACGTTGAACTCAATATTAATCTCATTATTCTCGTTTATATCTGTAATGGGAGATAAATGAATTTACATGGGGCTGGTCAAATTTTTAGTCTACGAATCGTAAAGTAAAAATTAAACTACCGATGAGTTAAGTATAATTACCCAAGAAATCCTAGTAAATCTAATTCCGATGCTACGAGTTTTTTACAAATAAGTATTTATATTAATTCTATAATAATTTTTTAATATTTGCTGTCGAAATAGATTTTATACCTAGTTTCTTGGGAGAACATACCTAGAATTAATGATAGTTTTCCTTTTTGCTATAAGATTTATCACTTTTTCCCACTATACAAATATGATGCATCCAAAAGTACATGCATTCAAAAGGAGTACAATTTTTCTCCAACGACCAGCTTATTACCTGATCTTCCAATACCCCGAAAATAACGCAATGCTTTTTTCGCTTCGTCAAAACGCCCTTTTGATATCAGCCAACTTGGGGTCTCTGGTAGTGGCATCACACAAAACAGCGACACTAACTGGTAACCACAGGAAATTAGAGCAATCAGTCTCCAATCGTCTCGAATAAAATAGCCCATAATGTAGATTAACAAGATACCCGCCGCAATCGATATTGAACTGCCCAATATGAGTCTTCCACGTAGTTTTGGCAGGCTTATCTCTGCAGAATATACTCCAACTGGTGCACTAGATAGGCCAGTAGCAACACCTGTAAACCAAACTTCGAATTCGTCATTAAATACCATACAATATTGTCAAACATTCCTACCACTAATAAAACGGGAAATCAGCAACTGAAAAAACACAACATCAACATGGTTTTGTATGCCGAACGCCATTAAAATCCAAGCAACAAGTTGCAATATATTTAAAACATACAGCATGTTCTTTCGCCCAAATTTATCCAGCAATAAACCAGACAGTAGACCACCCAGAGGACATGATAATGTGTTGATTGAAGCTGAAATTTATATATATATATATATACAGTCAGGGACTAAAGTTTAAATACACCCCACAAATCTTAATTTTAACTCGTATAAAGCATTGCTGCGAAAATCTAAGTAAGCAGTTTTTTTGCAGTCTATCAGTAAGCAAACACAATAACAAAAAATTTGTATTTGTCGCATAGATAACTGTAAATTCATCAAAAACTCAAAAAATACGCTGGACAAAAGTTTAAATACAATAGAAGAAAACACGTGTTTTTGCAATTTCTTTGAAAAAGTACCGTTATATTTTTTTGCTTTCTTCACTTACGCATATTTATTCAGTATTATTAGTGATTTCATCGTTGTCGGTAGACTTGAAAGCAAAATAATGGGCAAAGGAAAACAAATAGAGTCTGGTGTTAAAGATTTAATTATTAAACACTTTAAAGAAAGCAAATCCTACCGTGATATAGGAAAAATTTTGAATTTGTCCTGTGCAAGTGTGCAAAACGTAATAAGAAAATATAAAACTTAAAAAACAGTGGAAAATAGGCCCAGAACTGGTCGACCAAAAAAACTTTCTCGCCGAGATGTAAACCTTATCCTAAGAGAAGTGGACAAAAATCCAAAAATAAGTGCGCCAAAGTTAGCCGGTAGTATTGCTGCGGTGTCAGGCAAACATGTTCACCCAAAATCCGTACAAAGAGCTTTACGGTATAACGGCTATCGAAGCAGAGTTCCACGTAAAAAACCGCTTATTTCTGAAAAAATAGACAACTTCGTCTGGATTTTGCAAACAAGTACAAGGATATGGATGAGGACTTTTGGCGAAGAGTCTTATTCACAGATGAATCTAAATTTAATATTTTTGGCAGCGATGGTCGCGCAAAAATTTGGCGCAAGCCCGGCACAGCACTTCAAACCAAAAATTTAATACCAACCGTTAAACATGGGGGCGGTAGTGTGATGGTTTGGGGAGCAATTGCAGCAGCTGGCGTGGGACACTTGGCTTTTATCGATGGAATAATGGATAAACACGTGTATAAAAGTATATTGGAACAAAATTTGCAGCCTTCTGTGGATAGCTTGGGCCTGGGAAGAAGTTGGATATTTCAACAAGACAACGACCCTAAGCATACCGCGCATTTGGTGAAGGACTGGTTGCTGTATTATGCTCCACGTCAGCTCTGTAGTCCTCCCCAATCACCGGACTTAAACCCAATTGAATACGCTTGGGAATTATTGGACCGAAAAATCAATCGCGCAGCTTTAAAGAACAAAGAATCCCTTAAAGAGGCTCTGAAAAAGGCCTGGTCAGAAATCAGCACATCCGAAACAGAAAATTTGGTTCTGTCTATGCCACGTCGTCTGCAGGCAGTCATTGAAGCTCAAGGCGGACCTACCAAATATTAATTTAAGTTTAACGTTTTTTAATTAAGCTAAAATCAGCTAAAGAAAGAAAATTTTGTATTGTATTTAAACTTTTGTCCCATGTATTTTTTTAGTTTTTGATGAATTTTAAGTTATCTATGAAAAAAAGTGAATTGTTTTGGTTTTCGATATTGGTCATTATTCAACTAAAAATAAACTGCATACTTACATTTGTGTTAAAATGCTTTATTTTTATTTAAAGCGATGTTTTATGGGTGTATTTAAACTTTAGTCCCTGACTGTATACATATATATATATATATATATATATATATATATATATATATATATATATATATATATATATATATATATATATATTAATAAATATATATATATATATATATATATATATATATATATATATATTAATAAATATATATATATATATATATATATATATATATATATATTAATAAATATATATATATATATATATATATTAATAAATATATATATATATATATATATATATATATATATATATTAATAAATATATATATATATATATATATATATATATATATATACATATATAGATGTTTTTATATAGATTTTTCTTTCGAAAAGTATCCACCTGTCAGCAAGCAATTGCCAATTCTTCCGGCATAAAGAATTTGCCATGGAAAAGCTTCTAAAAGAAGTCTGTGGCAAAACTCGGAAGAAATGATGTCGCAAGAATTCTGTCGGCTTAAATAAGTAGGTCTCTTCTATTACTGTCTAAAGTTTAACACGCTTTTTTTCTTCTCCTTTCATATAAAAGACGAATTTATTTTCTTAACCGTTTTAAAGTCGGAATTTTCGAACGGTATATATAGTCTATTCAACTTCATCGATATTTTTACACTATTTTTAAAATCTGCTGAAAATTGACTAAGTTATTAAACCATTTTCTTTTAAACGGTACCCATCTGTCGGTAAACAATTGGCAAGTCTTCCGGCATGAACAAAAGCTTCTAAAAAAAACTATGTGACAAAGCTCAGAAAAAGTGATGTCACAAATGTTCTGCCATTCGGAACTGGCTAATATAAATAGGTCCCTTCTAATACTATTCAAAATTAAACACGCACAATATAATGTAAGAGAAGTTCGGCCAAAAAGCGCTTTCGGTCTTATAAATGCCACATATATACTAGTATTTTTTTTAAATTACTGAGTTATAATCACATACATAAGTGAAGAAAAAAGAGCAAAACTGGTTTTTAACCGTAAGTCAAGATTTTGGGGGTATCCCCCAAATTCTAAGTACGCAGTTTTGTTTTACTCGACCAGGCCCATATCCTCTACTATAAGCTTTCCTAGCTATTTCAACTTTGTTTCATTCTGTATCAGAGTATAATAAAACCAATTTAGTTAATTAAATATTTTTCTGATTTTTGTTTACGTAGATCATTTTCTAAAATTTTCATATGTAGTCTTCTTATTTTTGTAAACATTATTGTTCTGAAAACTATTTCCTTAATTTTTAGATCATATTCAACATGGATCCCCGACTGAACCATAACAAATTTAATATCGAAAATATTTTTCTTTCGAACGGTACCCATCTGTCGGCAAGCAATTGGCAATTCTTCCGGCAGTAACAATTTGCTATGGAAAAGCTTCTAAAATAACTCTGTGACAAAGCTCAGAAAAGCTCAGTGATGTCGCAAGAGTTCTGCCGTTCAGCTAAAATAAGTAGGTCCCTCTAATACTGTCCAAAATTTAACACGAACACCAGTAATGGAAGAGAAGCTCTGCCAAAAAGCCCTACGGGGCTTTTTGGCCCCGTATTTATTTTTTTTATTCAATAGCGGAGACTTGCTCAATATGTTTCTTATGAAATCAAATAATGTCTGATGGCCAAAATCGAGCAGCTAAGCGCAATCACTTTATTCTACCATTTTTGTACAAAGCCAACGTCATTCGCTTGTAATTATATTTCAGTTGACGGTGAGGCTTAATACTAAGCATTTACATCTGTAAGAGGTCACACATCGAATGTTTCATATCTGTTTTTCTTGCTTGCTTGATTAAATCCTCAGCACTATCTGTAGCTCTCGCCTCATTTCTTATCGTAGTATTTCTTATCAAACTGCTATAAAGCTTGTGTATCTTTTTCCTATAAACCGTTTGGAAGCCACTTGTAATCGGTGTTTTTTAGAGGCGTAGAACTTTCAAATGAAATAAAATAATATAGAGATAATTTAATGCCATTAGGGTTTAATTATAAATTCGGACATGCGGCTGCCGTGTACATGGCGTAATCTGCAGTTCGAATTTTTCATCCACTTTTTCAAGCAACGGGGCCGTATCTTGGCAATGGTTTGAACTATATCATCTCCCAAGACGTCCACAGCTTCCGGTTTGTTTGCATAGGCCAATGATTTCACGCATGATCTCGGTGACCAATCGACTGGCCCATTCCAAGAAATAACGCATTAACCAAATGTTTCAATCAACAATTCGATTGTTTGACTCGCTGGATGGCATGTGGTGTCGCCCTGTTGGAAAACATGTTTTCATGGCCCTGTAGCGCTTGCTGTTGACGGTAAGATTCTCGCTGTTCTCTTTTTTGAAGAAGTAAGGATCAACGATTCCACCGGCCCATAAAGCACACTAAACAGTAAACTTGTATGGGTGACTCATTTCTCGTGGATTCTCTTAACTCCAAATGCGGTAATTTTGCTTAGTGAGATGCCCATTGAGCCAAAAATGACTACATCACTTAACAGAATATTGCGATAAACCAAAGTATTTCGCAAATTATGGCTATTCGGCTTTAATTCCTTCATCAGTTGGATCTTAAAATGTTGCAGGACGAGGCCTTTATTTAAAATTCTCATAAAGTGGATGCCTACAGCTACGAGTACTGCACGCGATGGTGAACCGATCCATTTGGGTCCTCCTCAATACTACGCTCTACAGCAGCAATTGTTTCTTTGGTGCGCACTATTAGAGTATAGAAGTACACTGGTACTAATATCATACATGGAGAGTCGAACTCGTTGCTTGGTTTGACGATTATGTCGAACGCAAAATTGACGTTGCGTACGGTAACATCCTCGAACTGACTCATTATTTTCGAAATAAATTTGCACAATTAGCAAAGATTATTCTAGCAAAGATTATTCTATTATTCTAGTTTAATCGTTTTCCGAAAATGAAGCGTTTAAGGAACACCCTTTACATTGGAACGATTGCTTCGAACTGTCATGTGGTAATGTTGGAATCTTTACCAAAGTGCAATTTGCTACTTCAGTTATATCTGGTATTGCATTACCATTGATAATTGACCATGCTCTGAATTGAATTGATATTTGCACATGCTCAATCAGTTTTCTCTTGCAGATGCCATATAGGTATGTACTAAAGAGTTTTCATACGATATTTGAACGTACAGGCAAATAAGTATTATATGTTATGTATATGTACTTAATATGAAAACCTACCGAACCAGGAAGCCTGATCCATAGTCAAATGTATTGGTTCGTTGGGATCAGTAAGCTGGCGCATGGTAACCGTTGGTAGACCCAAACTCATTCCGGCCGATAGCACACCAATATTGCCAAGTAACACCATCAGCTGCTGTCGACGCTCAGCACGTGTCTGTTCGCCAAGAGGAATAGCCGGCAAAGATTTATTCAGACCCTCAACAACACAAACTATCTTCATTTCATATCTAAGCGACTGCAATTCTTCTTCGTTGCTGCTATTTCGAATTTCATTCATTCCTTTCCCAATTCGATAGTTGCTGTAAATTCTAAAAGCATGATATTATAAAAATATTGTATATTCCAAATGGAGCTTACGTAAGGTATCTAAAGGATAAAAAGAGTATTAATGTACAATACATTCACATTAACTCTATGGCTGTCTCATTTATTTTTTATGGAATATAAAGATAGATCGGATTGTAGCAGTGTCTTTGGATCACATATCTTTGATCTTTGTCACATATCGATGGTGTAGTGCACAAATTTGTTAAGTGACAAATACAAAATTTTGCAGAAGACAAAATTCAAAGTTTTCTATCCTATAGTAATAAAGCACAATACTTAATAAATCTTATCTTTTTTCGGTAGGATTTCTTTGCTCAATATTTACCACATTTCTTTATGAAAATACAGTATATTGATAGCAAACTCTTGTTTTATAGCAAACTCTAATTTTGACCAAATAGTGTACATAACATATTTGTGCGTTACACCATCGATATTTCTTTCAAAATGATATCCTCTAGAATGTTAATCTATATGTCAAATATAGTTATCCTAGATGGAAGCCTACATAAGTTATGGCGGTTCAAAGAAAAATATAACTCACGACTTTGTATGTGAGCTACGTTAAATATTCTTCCACTTGGCTTGAGCAATGCCCCCAGCATTTCTCAAAGGCCTATTGATGACGTACATCTATAGCAAATCGGGAAGACATGTCATGTTTCAGTCGTTATTGTCGATAATATTCTCAAAAACTGAGAAAGGGGGTTTAGAACATATTGCATGGATTTTAAGAAGGCTTAAAGCAGCTAATATGAGAATCTCGAAGGAGAAATCTAAATTGGTAAAACAAGTGTTGAGTACTTGGAATTCACCGCCTCTCAAGACGGTATAAAATAAACCCGGAGAAAGTGGAGGGAATTCGAAACTACACCGAGCCAACTACGCTTTTTAATGTTAGATCTCTTATGTGGCTTGCGAGTGCTTCTTAAAGTATTTTGTGGGGCTAAGAAATGGCTTGACCTAACAAAGGATGCCTTATATCTTGGGCTAGGCGCAGTTTTGTTTCAAGACGGAAAACCAATGACTATGATATACCGGATATTGAAAGATAGGGATATGAACTTTGTTACAAATGAAAGGGAGTTTTTGGCTATTGTGTGGGCCCTAAAGTCCTTATATAATTATTTATATTGGTGAGATCATAAAAAACAGCAGATGTTTTTGCATCTTGACTATCGGATCTTATGCAGAACTCTCCCCCACTTAATGATACGTGCGCACGCTGGACACATATATATCACTCCATGACTACTACTACCGGGGTTACTACTAGCCTCTAAAAAATAAAAATTATCAGGATTGTCGCGACGCTACCAAGTTTATCCATTGTTAGCTCTGTTAGATTGTGGAATTCATAGGCACTTAATATTAAGACTGCTAATACTACTGCGAACTTTAAGCGTTTGGTTCTAGAACAATTTTCTAACATACTTTAACTCTTTACCCTTTTCTAAAAAAATCCTATTTAATTTTATATTATACTCTTTTTAAAGAAATATGTTAACTTTTTTAAATAATAATGATGTTAATATTTTACAAAAGATCATATTAATCTTACATGTGAAAAAACAAACAAAATAAAATTGATAAATACGTAGCCTACAAAAGCTATTGAAAAGCGGTACAGGAAAAAAAAAAGGGCGAAGAGACGTATTTCGTGACTCAGTTTATTGCTAACTTAAGCAACAACTGTTTTTTGCCATAGATACGTTCCTTCACAATCGACTTAAATTATTTTTTTAACTTATCAATTATTTTATGATCATACAAATAAATGAACCATTTCATAAGTCGCCGATGATTTCCCTATCATATGTACTGATTAATTTTGATTGTTTTTAAATTGTATTTGTTTACAAACTTGTAAGAATATAGTCTTGTGTACATTAGACCGAATCGGTCAATATTTTAAGGCATACTATCAAACAGCCGAAATTGTTTTCCTAAAAGCAAATTCTTTATATAACACTACTCGAAAGAAAAAAGTATGTTTTCTAGCCTAAGCTTCGACCACTAAACAAGAAAATGGCACTCATTTATATTTCCAAAGAAGCGTGTCTGAGATATTCGCGAAAAACGTGATTTTTTTAGTTATTGGCAAAAATCTCGAAAGCGATTTATCCATACAATATTATATGCCCCCAATTTGAAAGCCGTGGTCTTCTCCGTTCTGACAATGTGCCGCCTGTGTCGATTGGATTAAATTTGACTGAATTATATTCGATGCAATTAAACAAATGAGACATTTTTCACCTTTTTTGAAAATAACTCATTTTCAGTCGTTCCACTGATAAAAAAAAAAAAATGATTTCACATATTTTTTTAGATTGTAGATGAAAGAAAATTTTATGGTGAAAATTTCAAGCACAATATTGCTGAAATCAGACGAGAAATGTAGAAGCTTACAAGCATTAAGTGATGATAGGCAAATTATACTTTAGACACAAACTCGTTTGTAAATGCAATATAAGTGCATGTAAAAATGAAGCTATCGAACTGAAACTTGCTACGTAAGGCTTTAAAAAAAATTATAGAAGTTTTATTTCGTATTACAATTTTTTTGTTTGTTTTTTCGTAATCTTTTTATTAAATTGAGAAATAACGACTAGCATGTTTATTCCTGTTAGTTTGACCTCCTACAAGAATTTTACGTATATATACGCATATTTACGTAGAATGCGTAGATATATACTGATCCGTTATTTTTTTTCAAACGCAAATTTCTTCCAAGAGAAGCTTGTGAAATAAATTTAATAATGTGTTCAAAAGAAAATGAAAATTTAATTGATTGTGAGGATTCTTCATCGCAAAGTCAACACATCGTTGAAGAATGGGAAGAACTATCCGATATTTGGTTTGTTAGTCCTATTTCAGAAAAGTCTGCGTTAGAGGCGTCAATGCTAAAGTCGTCGCCAGAAGTACAGTACGAGCCTCAACAAGCTGTTGTAAACGCTATTTTATATGACAAATTTTTTTCTATCATATTTCTAATTATTTATATATAAATTGAGCAGCTTGATTCAACAGACTACTTCAAGAAAAGAGGGCGAATTCTTGTGCGTTGTTGCATATGCAATACAAAACTCCAGGGTACTGTGCGAGTTACATCAAATTTATTTATGAAAATAATAACAACAGACTGGTTTTGTCATGGTCTAATAACTCAAGGTAGAGCCATTGGGGAAAGTTCTTATGAATGAAGGAGAAAAAGTAAATAAAACAACAACAAACACATGGGAAAAGAAGAAGTCGATAAAAAAACAAAAAACACAGTTGCTTGACACTATAAGAAGCCAGTTTCTGACATATGGCGCATCCAAGAGAAATTTTGTGTAGTTGCTCTACCTTCATAATAATGCATTGGGTTTTGTTCCAAATCTGCTATGCTTTTCATTGTAATAAATAATATCATATTTCCAGTATTTCAGAGTTTAAGAGAATTATAATATTGAATGAATTCATCATATTTGTAAGCCTAGCAAAAATGGGATTGATATTTTTCAATTCCTACTCTTTACTGAATGAGAAAGTGTGATAATTTTAAGTTTTTGAGAATGATGAATGGTTCGCCTGTCATTCTTTAACGAATTCGAAGCAAAAGAGTGCAGCCTCGTTGATACAGCTTTTAAATGAACTAAGGGTAAGTGAATTCCGTAAAGATTCAATTCTTTTACAGCTCTGGTACATACATACATATACATGTTGTTGTTTTTACAAATTAAAAAATGCACTCGTAATTCCGATTATATTTCCAAACCTGTTTCAAAACATCTCTTAAAATGGAATATAGTATATTGCATTGGAGAAAAAGTACATCTTATAGTTTTCTAGCTAATTGCTTTCCCGATGAATTTTTCAGCGCAAATATATTTAAAATATAAACTTTATCACACAAATTGATCTTTCAATTGATTTAACGTTTTGGTATCATTTTTTTACAACAAAAACAAGGCATAAAGTTTTCATCCCATTATCGAAAATTTGTCATATTCATATTTTTTTTCTAACTATGAATGCATGTAATGTCAAAATGAGGTTTACAATTAAAAGTGGTATCTTTAATGTTTTAAAAGCTTTTATTTGTAAAAGAGTTTTATTACTAACACAGGGGTATCGGTGGTGCTTATTGAAGTTTAACTATTTTACGCTGATTACTTTTCATTTAAGCGAATTACTGGTGCACTCTTTAATTATAACGTCACATGGGTGAACGATTAATTTTAATTGAATACGATGTAACGCTGAACATCAGATCGAAAGTGTCTTCACAATTCTTTCGGGATCAAGCGCAAGCGCTAGGTTGCATGAGGAAGAACTATTGTTTGAGAAAGAGAGAAAGATAGATTCGAGTGGACAACACATGGAATCTATGAAAACCATGTTGCAACAGCAGTAACAGCTACAAAAAATGCGTTTCGCATTGACTCCAAGTTTCAAGAACATTCGGCTCGCCAAGAAAGCTTTATCGGGAAATTCCAGAAAACAATTGACTACAGACTTCAAGAACATTCGGCACGCCAAGAGGGCGTTATTAATGAATTGCGCATGGAAATTCAGGAAAGTTCTTCTCGCCAAGAACACGTCATCGAAAATCTACAAAAAGGAATTGAACTCAGATTTCACGAAATTTCCATTAATAACAAAGTCACAGAGCTGAAAGGACACTTGATGAATTGGATGATAATCTGAAGGAACGTGTTTACGACTGGAAAGATGAGTTCAAGAAATTAGAGCATGAACTCAATCAACTAAAAATAAACGGATCATCTACATCAGTGATGAGAGAATCGTGTACAATAAAACTCAAGGCACCAACATATGATGGAACCACGCTATTCAAAAAATCAATGAGACGATATTCACAAACCACTGCTTCAATAGTGGCATTAAAGGATAATGCGTCAGAAATCTTGCAGATGGTTCCAGAGAAAGATCGTTGTAGCTATCAGTCACTGATGGATACACTGCAGCAGAAATATGGAAATGAATACAAGTGTCAGAAGTTCGGAAGAATTCATCAATAAAACAAAAATAGAAGCATTCATTGATGGTATATGCCACGGAGAGACTAAGCGTACCCTAGTCATGCCACGAAGAAATACATATGCCGAAACAGTCAGTAGTGCTTTGATGTATGAAGCTGCGAGTTTAATGTCTCGTCCAGTGCCACGAGTTCCCCAACTAGAAACTGAAACATCAGACCTAGTTGAAGCAGTGTGTCTGGCATTCAAGTCCGTAGTGCAGCCTGAAGCAAGAAAAACAGGTCCACACGATAACAAATTTACTGGAAAGTGATTTATTTGCGACAAACAAGAACACATAGCGCTGATCGCTTCACTAACCCAAATCCATCGTTAAACTAAATCGGTACAGTTCAGCGGGGCGTGAACTGACTCCAACAGTGGGTTGCCCCATCATTCACATTTCACAACTACAGCGTGTGCCAAGCAGCTTGACTATTTATGGAAAACTGGACAATATAGAATTCATGTTAACCCTGGACACTGGTGCATCACATTGTATAATAAAGACTTCGTAAAGAGGTTTCAGCCTTTAATGGGCATAAAGCTGCGTACGGCTTTCGACATTGAGCGCTTATGTCATCTAGCGTTCTCCGGTAATTCAGAAGAATTCACCTTAAAAATAAAAATAGAGACATTCATCGATGGAATACGTGATTAAGAGACTAAGTGTGCCATAGTCATGTCACATGTGCCGAAACAGTTAAAAAACCAATGCCACGAGTACCAGAAAAACACGACACATGGCGCGTGACTGCCATCTACGACAATAGAGATCAAGATCGAATTTTCAGGAAGGAGAATAAAGTGAACATCGATCGCTCCACACACAGAACTGTGTAAACTGACTCCACCAGTAGGTTGCCCCATAATTCACATCTCACAATTACAGCGTTTGCCAAGCAGCTTGACTATTGATGGAAAACTGGACATTATAGAGTTCATATTAACCCTGGATACGTACGGCAACGGGTGGGGATGCCAAGATTTTGGGTAGGATAAAAAAACGAGTATATCTTGGAAATTGCACGTGAGAGCATAAATTCATTGTGGCCGACATCATCGATGATTATTGGTATTAATTTTATGATTGATAATGGATTTACGTTTAATTCAACGGATAATATGCTATGTAAATGTCGAGTTAACACTGAGCATCGGTCACAAGCCTAGTGTTTGGGTAATTTGGGCCCAGATGAATGTGTATGATGGTACAGGCAAATTGTGGGTAGTGGAAAAGGATAAAAAATAACGCATAAAAACATCATACTTGGTAAGACGCTAGTCGAACCTAAAAAACATGGAATGGTACCGGTGTGAGTACTTAATCCAACTAATACATCTGTATCTAAAAATGGAAAAATTGGTGGACGAGCAGCCATCGTAAAATATCACATTAACACCGGTGATTCTAGACGAATACGTCATGAAAGAGGCTCCAATGTAACTCTGATCCTTGCAGTTGTTCAGAGTTCAGCAGCCAATCTTTTGGAATCCGGCGAGAAGTAGAATTTCCGCTTCATCCAGGTGACCCTCAGTTTAAAAGCTACACCCGTCAATGCTGACGTGCTGACGGATAAAATGGAAGCTGTTGAGTTATAAGAATAGGAAGAAATAGAAGCTGTCATAGCCTCAGACGAAAACGAAACACCAACACCGAACAGTATAGGCTTAGTGGACTACTGTAAGAATCATAACAAGACCTTAATTATTGGCTGCGACGCAAATGCACGCAATACAATCTGGGACAGAGCAGTACACAAGAGATGAGTCACTCTTAGAATTTCTACTACAAAATAACATAGCTATTGCAAACAGAGGTAATAAACCTACCTTCGAAAATGCCATACGACAAGAAATCCTCGATTTAACACTCATAACAAACAACTCACTTGATATGATCACAAACAGGAGAGTGTCAGATGAAGACTCGAGGTCTGATCATAAACATATGCTCTTTTAAATCATGGGACTAATTAAGAGCGAAATGCTCTATATAAGCGCTAAAGCAACCAACTGAATGTTGGTTTAACACAACCAGTGACAACGATCATGGCGTGTCAGCATACAATCACTATTGGGCAAGAAACTCTACTATGTTCAGGATAATCAACTTCAAAAGGGTAGAAATGGGCAATTAACTCGTTCAAACCCTACAAGTCATCCAGACCGCATGGTATATTTCCAGCCCTACTTTCTAAGGGGACCTAGAGATTGATACACATCTTGGTCCAAATCTTCAGATCTTGCATAATATTGGGATATGTTCACAAGATTTGGCGAGAGGTCAAGGTTATATTCCTACCAAAGGGCGGCAACAAACTCCCTGAATCTCCCAAATCCTACAGGCTAATTAGTCTTACATCCTTCATGTTAAAAACCATGGAGAAGATATTGAACTGCTATATAAGAGAGGAGGTAATTTCCAACACTCCACTACACAAGCTACATTTTGCTTCGCGATATAGAAAAGGCATTAAGCCTAAAGGAAGTAGCCCCATTTATAGACATTGAGGGTGCTTTCGATAACGCGAACTTTCAGTCAATAGAACTAGCACTCTCCAATATATGTAGGATCAAATCCAGCAATAGTAAAATGGGTAAGCAATAGCTAAACCAAAGAAAAATCTCAGCCTCTTTAGGACAAGCCAACCTAAGTGTTACACCGGTAGAGGGATCTCCGCAGGGGAGTGTACTATCACCGCTGCTATGGTACAAAACAATTGAATATGCTGCTGCTATAATAATCAAAGGCAACCAAGAAAAGACTATTGCGGAATTAATGCAGGATGCCTTAAATACAACATGTGAGTGATGTAGGAAAGAGGGGTTATAAATTAACCCCACTAAAACCATAATCGTCCCCTTCACTTAAAAAGGGTATTTAGCACTTATTCTAATCAATTTAGGCCGAATATATAATGCGGCACTAGTCTTCTCTGTTCTTCACTTGCTGGCGTCAATTGGATATTCCAAGCGCCGCCAGGTCTCCCAACACTTGGTCCTTCCATCAGAGGTTTGGCCTTCCTCTTCTTCTGCCTCCTCCAGCGGGTGCCGAATTAAATACCCTTTTCGCTGGAGCGTCTTCTTCAATTCGTTTGACATAACCCAGCCAGCGCAGCCACTGGATTTTGATTCGCTTGACTTTGTCATTGTCAGCGTACAGCTCATACAGCTCGTTGTTGTACCTCATTCGATACTCGCCATCTACGCAAATAGGTCGAAGATCCTGCGCAGAACTCTTCTTCCGTGGTGGAAATTGTCCAGGCTTCTACGCCATATGTTAGGACAGGAATAATGAAGGACTTGTAGAGTGTGATTTTCGATCTTCGCGAGAGGGCTCGACTACTCAATTGCTTACTCAGCCCAAAGTAACACCTGTTAGCAAAAGTTTTCCTACGAATGATCTACAGGCTGATGTCATTACAGTTGTTGGTGCTGGTTCCAAAATAAGCGAAATCCTTCACCACATCGAAAGTGTAATTGTCAACATTGACGCCGGGAATTTTTGTTTGTAGACACTATGTAATTCGTTTTGCCTTCGTTCACCGTAAGACCCATTTGACGTGAGTCTCGTTTCAATTCAGAGAATGTTGCACTGACTGCTCGTGAGTTGATACCGACTAGGTCAATATCGTCGAAATACGCCAGCAGCATGACACTTTTGTTTGAGATAGTGCCATTATGTCGTAAATCTGCAGCTCGTATAATTTTATCCATAATAAGGTTGAAGAAGTCACACGATAGCGTATCACCTTGTTTGAAACCTCGTTCGGTATTAAACGGAGGGGACAGCTCCTTCCCAATTTTCACTGCACAAGCAGTGTGATTCTGCAAATTTGAATGAGTTTTGCAGGTATACCAAATTCTGACATAGTTGTGTAGAGATAATCCCTTATTGGACTGTCGAAATTGGCTTTATAATCGACGAATGGGTGGTGTGTGTCTATCTGTTTTTCTTGGGTTTTTTTTTTAAGATGTGGAGTAGTGTGCAAAATTGATCGATGGTGGATTTATTTGGTCTGAAGTCACACTATGCTCACCAACCAAGTTGCTGAGCATAGGCACAATACGCACGATGAGACCTTTTATGTGATGCTAAGAAAACTTATTCCACGGTAGTTGGTGCAAATTGTGTGGTCTCCTTTTTTATGTATTGTGCAGAGAACACTGAGACTCCAATCATCGGGCAAGCTTTCGTCCGACCATATTTTGCTTATGAGGTGGTGCATGCAGGTGAGCAGCTCATCTTAAACAACTCGCAGGCAGGACATCTGCACCTGCTGTTTTGTTGTTCTCAGCCTCAATATGGCTGTTTTAACCTCGGCATGGGCGGATGCTGAAAATTCGACACCATCATCCGTAATTGGGGTGTTCGGGCAATGTCCTCCACTGGCAAAATTGTTCATAGTATCGCCATTCAGTAACTTGGAGAAGTGTTCCCTCCATAGACTCAATACACTCTGGACATCCGTAACCAGATTCCCATTTCCGTCACGGCAGGAAGAGGCTTCGGGATTTAAACCGCCCTAAGGCGCTTGATCTTCTCGAAGAATTTACGAATCTCATTCCTGTCGCCGCACATCTCTAAATCCTCACACTCGCGTTTTTCTTGTGCTCTATCCGCACTCCTCTTCTCTCTCTACCGCTCCTTAACAGCTCGCGTTGCGTCTACACGTAAGGTTTTTCTGTAGGCGGCGTGTTTCTCTGCGTAGCGTCGCGACACTCCTGATCATACCACCCGTTCCACAGAGGACGGTAGTAACCGATTATCTCTTCGGCAGCAGTCATGGAGTGGGATGCATGCATGCATCATCAAGTTGGGGAGTGTTCTGCATAAGCAGATCCGAGAGCCGAGTGGCAAAAGCATCTGCTGTCTCTGGTGATTGCAGCTTTCTGACGTCAAGCATGCTCTGTGTGGGACTTAGTTTATTATTTGCGACACATACGCATGCCTTCCGTCAATCACAACGTGATCAATTTGGTTTCTCGTTCGCTGAACTGGAGACAATTATGTCGCTTGCGGATATCGAGATGTTGGAATCTGGTACTACCAATTACCATGTTTCGTGCTGCGGCAAAGTCGATCAGCCTCATTCCGTTATCGGAGGTGTTCTGGTGGAGGCTGAATTTTCCGACACTAGGACCAAAGCTACCCTACGATTTTGATATCCTGGCGGGAGCAGAGGTGGTCGCCACATGCATGCTCCCCATTAAAATGAAGGTCGTCACAAGGAGGACCCATATTTAGAATGAAGACAACATCACATAGTAAACAGGACAAACTACATGATGACGAGTAAGTTGACTTGCGGTGAGTTCAACAAGGATTGCGCTAGCTTCTGTTGAAGGTTGAAGCAGTTAGTCACGTTGCCTTGCGAAAATATCACCAGACCATGGATATTTAGCACTCCAATATTAAAAATAAACGAGACAGAGATACCCATGAAGGAAGAGATAAAATATCTAGGGATCATCCTGGATAAAAAACTCACATGGGCAGCACACCTCAATTCAGTAATAATAAAGGCCACGAAAAACCTTTCAACTACAAAGCAACTTTTAGGGAAAGTCTAAGACCCAAAATGACCTTCTGGATTTACACCCAATTGGTTAGACCCATCATAATATATGGGGCACTGGTATGGTGGGTAAAAACCAGTCAAATAACAGTTATATCAAAACTGTGCAAATTACAAAGACTAGCGTGCCTAGGCATCAAAGGGGATATGAAAACTACCCCAAGTGCTGGTATGGAAGCGTTGTTGAACTTACCAACACTACACATAGCAATACAAGAGGCTGTTGCAAAGCAAGCACTCTCAATCCATATGAAAGAAAAATTCAAACCAGGTAATCTGACTGGGAAACCTGCACAAGTCTAAGGCGGCCTCAGCCGCTCTTATCCTTCGTCTGGAAGCCGACGGAGAAGACATCGTTCTGGTCCAAGAACCGCGGACAGTTGGCAACATGGTTTGTGGACTAAGGACACCTGGATATAACCTAATATACAAGCGTAACACAGGTAGACCTAGGGCCTGCACACTCCTAAGAAAATCAATAACCTTTCTTTTACTCTGTAATTACAGCAATTTAGATACGACGATGGTATGCGCAGAGAATATAGGTACATGCTGCTGGTTTGCATCAGCCTACCTCTCGCACGACCACCTGGAATCACCACCACCAAGCAATCTCAAACATCTAAAGAAAATGCCCTAAAGTCCAGTGCTGGACTCATAATAGGATGCGACGCCAACGCGCACCATACAATCTGGGGTAGCAGGGATATTAACGACAGAGGTGAGTCACTGTTTAATTATATCCTTACAACAAACCTTCTAGTGTGTAACAGGGGTGAGACCCCAACTTTCATAACAAAAAATAGGCAGGAGGCTCTAGACTTAACTCTTGCCACCGAAGGCATTGTAGACCATATAAGAAACTGGAGAGTATTGGATCAGCACTCCTTCTCTGATCATAGATACATACAGTTTGCCATAGATTTTAAACCTCCTACTCCAGTGGTCTTTAGAAACCCAAAAAAGACAAACTGGTCACGTTTCAGGGAGTCAGTTAGTTCTAATCTACCCGTAGCTCCTTCGACTATAACTAACATAAATCAAATAGACGCCACAGTCTACTGCCTCACAAAAACTTACAACAAGGCATTCAAGTTGTCGTAAGAAATGGGGGAAAGGTAAACCTCCATGGTGGAACCAGGAGCTCTACAGTTTGAGAAAAGACTGTCGCAAGCTCTTCAATTGTGCTAAAAGCTCTCACCTAGAATCAGATTGGGCGGGTTATAAATCGGCCCTCAGAACTTATAAATACAACCTCAGGAAACGCAAAAAAGAAGCCTGGAAGAGCTTCTGCAGTGATATAGAAGACGCTTCTGAGACTTCTAGATTTAGGAAAATCCTTTCTAAATCACCCCATACTCCAAGTGTTCTGGTCAAACCAGATGGAATGTGGACCACAACCTCTACTGAAACGCTAGTAAAAGCACATTTCACAAACGATCCATTTGAAACTGAAACCCCGCTTGATTACAAGTCATTACCGTTAGACTATTCAATAGTTGCATCGGAGAAGATTACTTGGGCGATAAACACGTTCAAGCCTTACAAATCCCCTGGACCTGACAGGATAATTCCAGTACAGCTACAACAGGTAGCCAAACTCATTCTTCCATGGCTAAAGCAGATTTTCATTGCCTGCATAAGCCTTGGCTATATTCCGAAACTCTGGAGACAAGTCAAAGTTGTATTCATACCTAAGGCTGGAAAGAGCTCCCATAAAAGCCCAAAGGATTTTAGACCAATTAGTCTATCGTCATTCTTACTCAAAACACTGGAAAGATTACTAGACATCCATCTAAGATACACCATAAACAGCGACATGCTGTCTCCTTCTCAACATGCATACACAAAGGGAAAGTCCGTTGAAACAGCGCTACATGCGTTAATTTCAATTGTGGAGAAATCTCTTCATAATAAAAAATTCGTACTAGCGGCTTTCACGGATATTGAAGGTGCCTTCAACAATGTTCAGCCCAGAGCAATCACGGAGGCTCTTGCACGACTCGGGGTGGAGGTAACGCTTAGCAGATGGATAGAACGGCTATTGAAAGATAGACTCATTACATCCGAGCTGGGTGGATCTACCATCACGAAACGTGTAAGAAGAGGAACCATACAAGGTGGGGTACTCTCCCCTGTTCTATGGAACTTGGTAGTTAACGAACTACAACGGGAAATAGAGAGGAAGGGGTGCGGAGTGATTGCTTATGCCGATGACGTTGTCTTGTTGGTGGCTGGAAAATTTCCGGAAATACTAAGGGACATTATTCAATTCAATCAATCAATATGTTATCAAAATGGGCTAAGGATAGGGGCTTAAATGCGAACCCACAAAAAACTGATTTTGTTCTCCACAAAGCATAAAACACCACCCTTAAACGTTCTCACTCTAGGGGGGGGTCCCAGGGGGGTGGTCCCATTAATTCTGCGAGAAGAAACCCGTTATCTAGGAATAGTCCTAGACCGAAAACTAAACTGGAAGAAAAACATCACTTGTAGGGTTGAGAAAACCAGCACTGCACTCTATGCCTGTAAAAAAGCAATAGGGAAAAAGTGGGGTATGCAACAGAAAATAGTTTGTTGGATTTACAAGGCGGTTATCAGGTCAGTCCTAGCACTAGAAGTGCTTCTACATCTTACTCCGCTTGACTTACTTGGTAAGCAGCTGGCGGCCAATTCTGCTTTACACCTTACTGGCCTGCACCAATGGACATCAAAGTCCTTCGGACATGCTAGCATACTGGAAACTTTTAATATTGAAACTTCACTTGATTATATCAAGCCGACATATGCCTTTGAACGGAAATTCCTAACCTCCTTCCCTGATAGGTTCGCCTGGGAGGCGGAAGGATTCATGCCAAATTATACTCTCATCTTTACTGATGGCTCTAAGCTTAATGGAAAGGTGGAAGCAGGTGTGTATTCCGAATCATTCAACCTTAATATTTCTTTCCGTCTGCCGGACCACTGTAGTGTGTTTCAGGCAGAAGTTAAAGCGATTCACAATGCACTTACTTGGATCAAACAGAGCTTTGTCTCCCGCAGAGACATCTGCATCTTGAGCGACAGCCAAGCTGCAATTAAAGCCCTGGACTCATTTCTCGTGAAATCTAAGACCATTCTTGACTGCCGTAAATCTCTTAACGAGATGGCTGAGAAGCACAATGGTGGGACGGATACACCCATCTGTAGGACGGCGAAATTGCTGTGGCCCCTACTCAGCAAGAAACGTTCACGTAAACTTGCCGATCTTAATAGGGTAGATATCTCGACCTATGTGGGAGTGGTCACTGGTCACTGCCTCACAGGTCCTCACGCTGTGAGATTAGGTCTGGGCAACCTCACTCATGACTTCTGCAGAAGCTGCAGAGATAAGGAGGAACTCGAGACGATCTCACATCTGCTATGCACCTGCCCCGCTTTATGCACAAATCGAAAAAAATTCCTAGGACACTTCCATTTGAGTGACCTAGACCTACCAACTATCCCAGATTGATATTCTCAATCTCCTAAAATTCATTCAACGTTCCGGTTGGTTCAGCGAGTAGCTAGGTGAAGGAAAAATCCGTGCGACGGTATCACAACGGGCCTAATTCTGGGCTAAGTGCGCTCCCTCTCATCAGAGAGGGCGGCCGCTCTAACCTAACCTAATCTGACTGGACACCTAGAGATCTTAAACAAGGTCGGAAATGTTACACATATGACACAGACAAGTGACCACACAGACCAAGTACTCAATTTCACCAAGAGATGCAATGTCATTTTCCCATCAAGGGATGAGTGGAACGCTAGCCCAACATGGTTACACCATGATTTGCAAAAATGGTATACAGATGGATCTAAAATGCTTCAGGATGTAGGAGCAGGAATAGTGGGACCTAGAACACACAAATCAATAACACTAAATACGGATACCACATTATCCACGTAGAGCTTTATGGTATAATGTAAACAGTGGATATCTTATCGAAAAGAGGACTGCAAAGAGTCAAAATTAAAATACTCTCAGACAGCCAATCAGCCCTCAAAGCTCTTAAAAGCTACACATTTAAATCAAAAGTCCTCGCAGAGTGTAACAATACACTCAACAAACTGGCCACCCACAATCAATCTCTCTGATCTGGGTGCCAGGACATGAAGGACACGAAGATAATGAAAAGGCGGAATGTATGCCAAAAAAGGTGTTGAAGGGTCACTTATCGGACCAACTCCCTTCTTTAGCTTCAATAAAAAAAACATAAAACAGGATATCACGAAATGGATCCAATATAAAATCAGAGAATATTGGAATGATATTGGTGGTCTCAACCAATCCAAAAAATTCCTGAGTTTGATGCCAAAAGAGTAAACACCGGTCTCACCTTAAAAAAAAAGAATCTTAGATTACTCTCCGGAGCACTAACAGGCCACTTCGCATGCAATAAACACTTCTACAAAATAAGAATATCTAACACAAGTACTTCCAGATTCTGCTGTGATGAGGAAGAGTCCGAGGAACACTTAATTACAACTTATAATGCAGTAGGTCACAGGAGGCACAAAATCCTAGGTTCATACTTACTAGAAGATGAAGACCTTCAAATGCTTCCCCCGGAGGAGCTGGTTCGATTCCTCGATATTTTAAATATAATAAATATCTAAGTACGGAGGGGTGTACAATAGACCAAGTTGGTCGCAGTGAGACATAAACATAAACATAAACTTAGATACCAAATCAGCACTGGGTTTGGTTATGTTCTAAGTATATGTGCTATGTTTTGGATTTTCGGTTATACTGCATTCAGATATGGTAAGATATGGTATGGTATGGTAACTGACGCTTAAGTCTGTCACCCATCTAGTAAAGTATATATCATAGTTACTATGGTACTTTTACCAGATATCTGTTACAGGCATAAAGGCACCTTTTTATTTCTATTCCATTAAAAAATAAAAAATTTCCCTTCAAAATCACTCTAACTTAATACACAGTCTACGTGTATAAAGTTTTATCTTATTATTAAAACTGTTATGAAATTAGAATCAATAAACCTTTTATCAAATGGCCTTAAAACGTAATATTGCATCTATTGGCCCGTAGTTATAGTCAAAGTTAAGGTAATCTTAAATTTGGTATCGACTAATGTTACAGTTTTATCATGTAAAAATCGATCAAAAAGCCTATTTTAAACTTGAAATGATCTTAACTTTGACGATAATTGTGGCGTACCTACTGTTCTTGTTCTTCTTACTTAGAAAATAATTCGGCATAGTCGGTTAAGAACCGATGATGCCATGATCAGGGAGAGATAACTTTTAAGGTAACCTTTAATACTTAAATTGTGAGGCAAGAGTTTTTTAACCGCCAACCTGCTTCCCTTAAATACGGCTCTAGTTTGTGCTTCCTTATCTTACATTTCATCCATACTATAAAAGCAACCCAAGAATACACGTATTAAAATGTGTGAGAATTGCGTTTATTTAATGGGTCACATAACAATTTGCCATTTAATCTTTATTAGTATTAAATATTACGTCATACACTTTGATGCGATACGGAATTTATTGATAAAACTTGAGGCAATTTCTTGTTGCTTGTTTTTTGTTTTAAACGATTATACAATATTTTCATATGATAAGTAGATCATTAAGATGATCAAAATAAACTGGGCAAACACATGATATTGATAGAAATAGTATACAAAAAAATATGAATATGTACCCACGTATATATGTAATAGTACACAATTATTTGTATTATTACAGCTTAGAAAAGTCAAACTTATCAGTTGGTGATTGAAATTCGTGATTTCGTGGAGTTCATTCAATATGATGATTGTGCCAGAAACCATCGATGCTGTGCGTGAACTGGCAAGCTTATTCAAGAACTGTTAAAAAGATGTTTAATCGTTGGATCCCGCATAATCTAACAGTCGCTCAAAAAAAGACTCGTGTCGATTGATGCAAAGAAAAAATAAAAAAAATTTGATTGCGGTACCTCGAAGATAACAAATCATGGATATAAGCGTATGAGCCCCAAATTCGACAATTAGTTTGAGCGCATGCTCAAGTGTATAAACCTTCATGGAAAATTCTTTGAAAAACAATAAAACCATTTTTGATATTAACCAAATACATTTTCATACTTTTAAAAAAATACAAAAGAAAACCCTCATATTTCTTTATTTAACACATTCTTTAATGTCAATATTCTATGCATGGAATATCAGGAATACCAAAAATACATATTTACATACATATGTATTGCTATACTTACAAATTTAAGAAGCAACACAATACACTTGTTCACAATATCGTAGTGCGTCTTTTCTTTTGTAGATATTTAATTGTATTTCTAATATACAGACATACGACTTGTAATTATTAAATCTAAACGTCCGAATTAAACGGAATGCCACAAATTACTGATTTGGTTTTATACCAAACGGACACAACAAAACTTATGAATTCGGATTGGGTTTGTCTAATTTTTGTTATCGGGAGATTGATTCAAGTGTAAAAATTTAATAAGTAATCGGATGAGTGAGTTATATGATCATTTCGTTGTCATTTTGCAGAATAAGCGACAAAATTATGTTTTAGTATTGTCTCACTGCTTCGCAAGATATGGTAAGTTACATGTTACGATCATACATAAATCGTATACAGGTAAATAGTTTCATATTCATTTTACCATTACAACATAGTATGCTGAATTATGGCCGAATATAGAATGGTTCGACAGTCGGTCGCTGGTGCCAGTTAAGAATTCCAAGCATCGATAGGCTCTCAAGTACTTAACCCTTCCATCGTATGTTGGGTCTTTATCTTCATCTGCACCCTTCCGTTTGTTCCAAATATAACATCTTCTAGAGCGTGTTCCTTCATTCCGCCGGAAAGACTAAGTCAGCGTAGCCGCTGAATTTTTATTTACTTAACCATTCCTCGAAATATTGTAAAAGATCACTCGTCGCAAACAGGTGCTACCTTGGGCTAAGAAAGCAATTGAAAAGTCAAGCCCTCTATCGAAAAATGAAAACCACACGTTTCAAATTTCTCAATATGCCTGTCTTTACGCATGGTGCAGAAATCTAAAAAATGTCCATTTTAGATGAGAGAATACTTGGAGTTTTTGAGTGAAAATTACTACGCGACAACTTTGGACTTCTTTGCGTTGATAATGAGTGCCGAATAAAATACAACCATAAGCTTTACGATATATATATATATATATATATATATATATATATATATATATATATATATATATATATATATATATATATATATATATATATATATATATATATATACTTACTGTATATCTTATACACTTCAGATATGCCCAACATACATACATATCGACCTTTGCTGATGATACGGCAATATTGTGCTCTAGCTCTAACCCCATAGAAGCTACTAAACTCCTGCAGACTCATATCGATTCTCTCGAAATCTGGCTAGCAAAATGGCGTATAAAAGTCAATGAATCAAAGAGCGTACATGTAACCTTCACGCTAAGGCTAGATACATGTCCCCCACTTAAAATAAATGTCCAATCAGTTCCACAATGTTCCTCAACAAAGTACTTGGGTATTCACCTCGACAGAAGGCTGACATGGAAAAATCACATAGAGGCAAAGAAAACTCAGATCAAGCTTAAAATGAATCAGTTATGGTGGCTGTTACACAAAAGATCAAAGTTGAATCTCGAATACAAAGTGCTATTATATAAAGCAATCCTGAAGCCAATCTGGACTTATGGTATTCAGTTTTTGGGCACCGCATCTCCCTCAAATATCGAAAAATTGCAGCGAATACAATCCAAGTGTCTGCGAATTATTGTAAACGCGCCTTGGTATATGAGGAACGTTAACATCCATCAAGATTTAAATGTACCCACAATTTCTGAATAAGTTGCAATGTCCAGCAGAAGCTACATTCAAAAATTACACAATCATCCGAATCCTCTTGCTAGGCAATTGTTGCTGAGCACGGGGCATCGTTTAGTTTGGTTTGTAAGATTTGATTACTTATTGTTGGTTTCTAAGTAATTTTAGAAAGATCCAATAAAAACAAAATATATATATATATATATATATATATATATATATATATATATATATATATATATATATATATATATATATATATATATATATATATGTGGCACTAGAAGCCCCGAAGGGCTCAGTGGCCGAGCTTCTCATTACTGTTGTGCGTGTTAAATTTGGACAGTATTAGAAGGGACCTACTTATTTTAGCCGGATCCGAACGGCAGAAACCATGTGACATCACTTTTTCTGGGCTTTGTCACAGAGTTCTTTTAGAAGCTTTTTCATGGCAAGTTGTTACTGTCAGAAGAATTGCCAATTGCTTGCCGAAAGAAAAATCTTTTCGATATTAAATTTGTTATGCATCAGCCGAGGATTGAACCACGACCTACAGATCAGAAGGCCAACACACTAACCACTGAGCCTCGGCATCTACCGCTTTACGAACAATACATAATATTCGGCTCGGTATGGACATTGTGAAGTGCATCAAATAATTTGCCAATTAAATGCTTCTAAAAGAGCTGTGTGACCAAGTTTAGGAGAAATTTTATCGAAAGGTACTGCCATTCGTAAACAGCAAATTAAATAGATACTTTTAAATACTCTTCAAATTTAACATGCACAAAAGTACTGCAAAATAAAGTTACGGAACTTACCCATATCGACGTAGAGATTATTAGTTTTATTGATTTGTGAAATCTTGAAGTAATTAATATTTCTGATATTCAATGTATTTGGTACGCTGCTTTTTCGTCGAATCAAGTTTTAAGAAATATTTCAAATCATGGTGCTGTCATACACACTTCGTTATACGTGAAGTGATGGTGTTGCCACAAGCACTCCCCTTAAAGTGACTGCGTTTTCTTGTTGACTTAGGTTCGTAATTGCGTCAAATTTGGAGGAGGAGTGTTTTTTTCTAATATCACTTCGAGTCTATCGGTTTATCTATGTCGTCTAAGAATTCCTCCGGTAAACGGACTGGTCCGTCATACAGTATATCTGATGCAGGTGCTTGTTAGTCCTTTTGAAAGAAGTTCGCAATCCAAGAAGAATGGTTGGCAATAAATCTTGCATTGGCCCACCTGCATGACACAATGCTGCTTTGGATGATATGTTGTCGTTTTCATACGTTTTGTGCCCAATAGGTTTGTGAGTGCTTTGAAGAGTGTAGGTTCAAATTGCGTTCCTTGGCCAGTGGTAATGTTTTTGGACATCTAAATTACGTAGCCAATTTTACTCAAAATTTGTTCGCAATAGTGTCTGCGGTATGACTTCTGGCCAACGTAAAAACCCATCAGCCATTGTGAGGCAGTAGCGATATCCTTACAGCATAGCTACGAGATCCAGATGAACGTGATCAAAGTGGTTGTAAGGAATGTCGATCTTGTTTGGAGTTAACATACGCTTAGTATGTTAGTTAGTTTGGTACATACGGTCTAATATAACCCGAAGCAACGTCACAGTATATTTCAATGTTGCAGTCAAAATAAACAATCTGAAGTTTGAGAGAATTATTACACAGAAAAATGATTTTCAACTCACCTTCATTTTCTTGAGCTGTTTGCAGACCTTGCACTCGAAACCGCATCGGCCACGGCGTTTTGTGGACGCAAGAAATATAAAATTTTGGTCATGAATTGTGAGATGTAATCCGAATGCCTTTATTATCTCGGAGATGCTTTTTCCGGTATCTGCGAGAACGCATACACCAGATATTTGTGATCTGTTTTGATTATGAAATGTTGTGCCTCGAGTAGGTGCCGAAAATATTTTATATATGTCGTAGCTCTCGATCGTAAGTGCTGCAATTCTTTTCTGTTGTTGATTGAGAAAAACTCAAAGGTTTCTAATCGCTATCAGCATGTTGTTGTAATACGGCACATATAGCGGCACATATGCGTCAGTGACAAGTTCCAGTTCCATATGATACACAGGATATACTAATAATGGATCTAGGTTTGGTTAGGTTATGTGGCTGTCCTCTCTCTGAGAGGACACACTTAGGCCAGAAAGGCCCATTGTGATACCACCGAGCTTCTTTTCCAATACTATTATGCGTGTTAAATTTGGACAGCATTAGAAGGGACCTACTTATATTAACCGGTTCCGAACTGCAGAACCCTTGTGACATCACTTTAACTTATTTTTGTCTAAGAGCTCTTAAGAAGCATTTATGGCAAATTGTTACTGCCGGAAAAATTGCCAATTCTTTCCGGCAGGTAGGTACCGTTCGAAAGAAAAATCTCTTCGATATCAAATTTTGTTATGCTTCAGCCGGGGATTGAACCCACGACCTACAGATCAGAAGGCCAACGCACTAACCACTGAGCTACAGCACTCACTTAGTGGATCTATACTAAGGGTATTTTTGCAAGCTTTAAATGCTTTAACAGCTTTAGATGTCTATGGAATCGAGCGTTTATTGTTCTTTTTCAAATCCAGTGGAAATTCGTTAAGCTGTGCTTGTAATTGGGCTGCCTGTAGAATACATCGCCTGCAGTAGTTAATGATTCCAAGGAACCTAAGGAGTTCGCAGATTGTATCTAGTTTCGTTTAGTTATAGATGGTCCATACATGATTATCTGGCGGCTTAATACAATTTCCTCAAATAGTATAACCAAGAAACTGTACTTCCAATTTGCTGAAGTTGTCGCAAAACTGATAATACAGTTCCAAGATGTTCATGAAGTTGTTCAACGGATGAGAACATGATGACAATATCATCGATTTAGCAATACATGAAATCCAAACTTCTAAATATAGAGCTGAAATGTTTGTGTCCAAATGGTGTACAAATGGTGTACAAATAGCTGTTTTTTTACGTCTTTATCCGCGATATGGATCTGGTAATACGCCCTAACGAGTTCCAGAGCGGTGAAAACAATTTTCGTGATATTATGGATATACGACGTTGGTCCCAGAACTACTCGACATAACAAGGAAAACACAACAAATTTTTGAAAATTTTTCTGTATTTTTCAACATAATCTCCTTTTAGCACTATAAACTTTTCCCAGCGATATTCTATAGCTTCGATACCCTGTTTATATATTAATTGTCATTAAAATAGCCATCTACCTCAGACTCCAGCTCTTCATTGTTTGCAAATCTTCTACCACCAAGCGATTTTTTCAAATTTGGGAATAGAAAATAATCCGAAGGAGCTAAATCAGCAGAATAACGTGCATGCTAAAGCAATGCGAGCATTAATTCATTGATTTTGGCCATTGCAATAGCGGATGTGTGAACTGGTGCATTGTCTTGATTGTGAGCAAACGCGGCACCCATCTTGCACACAGTTTTTTCATCTCCAAATTTTCGGTCAATGTACGATGTATAGCACTTTTTGAAATGCCTGTAATTTCGCCTAGCTCACGCATCTTCAGCTGGCGATCATCCAATACGATTTTGTGGATTTTCTTAACCGTTGCTGGAGTGGCCATCTTAATTGGTCGACTACTATGGTGTTCGTTTTGGCAGCTCATACAACCTTGTTTAAACTCTGCCACCCAAAACTTTAAGGTCGAAAACGAAGGAGCAGACTCCCCCAGAGTAGAATCTAGTTCGGCTTTAATGTTCGTTGGACTGAGACCTTTCAAATGCAAGTATTGAATTACGTAACGGTGACCAATTTTTTCCATGTTTACAAATTCACTAGGATCGTTAACTTTCGATGGCTCCAAAAAAATACTAATCAACGTGACCCCTTGAAACTTAAAACATATATTTTATAAGGTTGCCACTTTTCACCAAAGTAAATTTTTTTAAAATAGTGCCGCCATCTATATGTCTGGTCGGGAAGTTCTGGGGCCGCCCTCGAAGCTCATCAACAGCTCCTTCAAGGTCGGCAGATACCTTTGTGCATTACCAATTCCACTACCAGCCACGCTGTTCCCAGCTTTTCACCAAATGGTGGTCGGTCTTGGTCGGTCTGCAATTGGATGATCATTTGTTTCGATTCGATGGTACATACACTTTCGATTCATTTGTTGTTTGTTTTCATATTGATGTTCTCGTGATATCGACAAAAAAATTTCCAATACGAATCTGTTGTGTTCACAGTTGAAATATCAATCTTTGTAGCTGTTAGCATATTTCAACGTGAAGTTAATTTAGTTGTAGTATAAATTAGACATTGATTTTCTATGTTGACATTGAAATCTATAAGTAGATTAAAATGTGTAAGAAAATCTGAACCAATAATCGTTGTTTGAACATTAGCAATGGTAAACAACCACCTATAATTTCGACGTTCTTACTGTCGCCAAAAACAACTGCCACACATCAATCATATTTTCCGAATTTGAAATCCATCGAGGTCATCGACAATTACGACCATCTTTGCCGAATTTACTATGATAGTAACACAAAGAGTTGGAGACATCATTATCACTTCGTGACTCTGTAAGCCAGTACGAGAGCATGAAGTTATTACTATGTCTCTCGATTTTGTTGATTTCGTTCGTTTCGCTATCAATTTTGGTTGACAAGTTTTTTACCACTTGTAAAACATCTGACATAGATTGGGTGCATTAGCTGCTTCATCCCAAAGAGATGTATTCAATTGAATTAGATCTCTTGCCAACTCTATTACCGTTCTTTTTTCTAGTTCTGCTCTGGTGTATACGATACAGTTTCTGGTGTCGGATCCCGTTAGTAGCTAGAAGTTCTTTTACATCCGTACATGCGAATTCAGTTCCGTTATCAATCTGAATACTTTAATTGTTGCATTGTCCGTATTCTTCATCATTTGAATAAAATCACTCAACTTTTCTTCCATCTCTGCTTTTTATCTAAGGAAATAAACCTTGAATAGTTATCCTTCAGTAGAAGAAAATATCTCGAACCATCTATGGTCAGCTGTTCCATAAAACACCAAAACATCTACATGAAGTACGATATTTCTCCTGTCTTCTTTGCGAAATTCTCACTAGACTTAAAATGCATATATTTTAATGCGCTTTACTATGTCGTTGTCGGCATACAGCTTATACAGCTCATGGTTGTACCTTATTCGATACTCGTCATCAACGCAAATAGCAACTCAAAGGTCTTGCGTAGTACTTTCCTCTCGAAAACTCCGAGCATCTGAGGTGCAAATTGTCCAAGCTTCGACGCCATATGTAAGGACAGGCATGATGAGAAACTTGTAGAGCGTAGTTTTCGTTTCTCGAGAGAGGGCTCGACTTCTCAATTGCTTACTCAGCCCAAAGTTACACCTGTTTGCAAGAGTTATCGTACGCATGATCTCCAGACTGACTTCGTTGCTGGTGTTAATGCTGGTTCCAAGATAGATAAAGTCCCTTACTACTTCAAAAGCGTAGTTGTCAACAGTGACGTGCTGTCCAAGACACTGGGACTCTTTCTATGCTGATACTAGGTACCCCGTCTTGCTCTCGTTCACCGTATGGACCATTCGACGTGACTCTCATTCCAATTCAGAGTATGCTGCACTGACTACTCGCGAGTTGATACCGATTATGTCAATATCGTTGGCATACGCCAGCAGCATGACACTTTCGTTGAAGATAGTGCAATTATGTCGTAAATCTGCAGCTCGTATAATTTCTTCCATAATAAGGTTGAAGAAGTCACACGATAGCGAATCAGCTTGTTTGAAACCTCGTTCGGTATTCCTGCAAAGCTCATTCGACTTTGTAGAATAATAATAATAATAACTCCCGTTGTGCAGTGAAAATTGGGAATGACCTCTCCGCACCGTTTAATACCGAACGGGTTTTCAGACAAGGTGATTCGTTATCGTGCGACTTCTGCAATCTTATTATGGAGAAAATAATACGAGCTACGACATAATGGCACTATCTTCAACAAAAGGTTCATGCTTTTAGCGTATGCCGATGATATTAACATAATCGACATGAACAAGCGAGCAGTCTGTGCAGCATTTTCAGAATTGGAAAGAGAGTCGCATTGGCTGGCTTTTGCGGTGAACAAGGGCAAGACGAAGTATCTAGTGTCAACAAACAAAGAGTCTCGGCGTCTTGGACAGCAGGTCTCTGTTGACAACTACTCTTTTGAAGTAGTAAGGGACTTTGTCTATCTTGGAACTAGCATTAACACCAGGTGGAAACAGGTGCTACTTTGGACTAAGTTAGCAAATGAGAAGTCGAGCCCTCTCTCGAAGAACGTAAACTACACTCTACAAGTCTCTCCTCATGCCTGTCCTAACATATGGCGCTGAAGCCTGAACAATTTCCACCTCGGATGAGCAAATGCTTGGAGCTTTCGAGAGAAAAGTCACGCGGAAGATCTTTGGACTTATTTTAAGAGTTGTGTGTCGATATTGACATAGTAAAGCGCATCAAAATCCAAAGGCTGCGCTTGCTAGGTAATGTTGAGCGAATGGAAGAACACGCTCCAGCTAAGAAGGTTTTATATTCGGAACCCGCTGCAGGACGACGCAGAAGAGCAAGACCTAACCTCCGGTGGAAAAGCCAAGTACTGGAGAATCTGACAGCGCTTGGAATTTCTAACTGCCGCCAGCTAGCGAAGAACAGAGATAGATGGCGAAGCATGTTATATTCGGCCTTAATCGATATTCTGTTGTTATGGCCACATAAGTAAGTAAGTAATGCGCGATGTTTGTTATTGGTTATGCTGAGGTTTTTTATGTAAAACATTCGAGAAGTAATTATTCTCTAAATGAGTCAATTACTAGGGTTCTTCTGGATTTTAAAAGTTCGAATAGTAGTGTTTCCATTGATTTTACTTTACCTAGAGGTGCCCTAGTGGCTTTGCTATATAATTGCTTGTAATTATTTATTTATTCTTAAAAATTTCAAACACAAATTAAAATGTGAAATTCTTTATTTTATTTAAAAATATTAAATATTATTATTATTATTAATAATAATAATAATGACGATGGAACAGTAATAATAATAATAATAACAATAATAATAATATTAGTGATTATATTATTTTAGACGATTTTTTAGATAATTCAAATAAAATAATATTTATATATATACAATATGAAATTTGATTAAATTACAATATTAAGGGGCACAACTAGTTTGAAATTTTGAAAATTTCTTTTTTTTTTTTGTTTTTGCATTTTTTGATAATTTATACCTTTAAAAATAACATATTAAAATTTCAAGTGAAAATCTCAAATAGATTCTGAGTTGCAGCCTTCTACAGAACAGCTGCAATGAACAATGAAATCAGTACTTTTACATTTAAACGCGTTATTTCTAAAACTAAATTTTTCAAATTTGCTGCAGCTGTAACTTGATAACAAATCATCCGATCGACTTGGGTCTTCTTTCAGCTTATTTTGTATTTGTTTTTCCATACAATGACCCTCCAGTTTTATGATTGGATGAAAAATATAATTATGCCAGGCCAGAAACCATCAGATTTTTAGCAAGATTTTAATTTTTTTTAACCGTGTATAGGAAATATAACCTAGTTTAATATAATTTTTTTTTTTTTTTATTTTAGGCACCTCGAAGGCTACAATCACTGCAGCAGTGGGAAAACTTTTTTTTGAAGACTCAGTAGATGGTGGATAACTTGCTGAAAATCGAATATTTTCATTTGAAAAAAATACTTTGTATTCATTATTTATGCACAAATATATCTACATAATTTTAAAACATTCGATGCGATACTTTTTTTTTAAACAATTCACAAAAATCACCTTTTTCAGGCGGTCAAACTAGTTGTGCCCCTTAATACAATATTACTTTTAGATAAAAGCTATAAAATTCGATTTTAATATTATTATAATCAAAAGAAAAGTAGTGAAATAACATTTCTTTTGATTATAATAATTTTAAAATGTTAAAATGTTATATATTTACAATTAAAAAATATTAAAAAAATTTTAATAAATATTAACTTTATAAAATTTGCTGCAGCTGCGGTTGCCTCAACGAATTTCATCTTTCCTGTTAAGTATGTTAAGCTTCGATTTACATCTGGAAAATGTATTTTTGCTATTTAAATAATTTGTTTGAAAAGGTTGTTGTGTTGGATGCAAGCACTTAGATCCAATCTGGAAAATATAAGAAATAAATTAGTTCTCCAATGGAATATGTGTTTTAGGTAATTTATATTATTAGTATAATTAAGCGTATATTGATACTTATGAGATATATTTGTTTAAGTGAGAGAGTTTTCCGCCGGTAAACTTTTAACGTCGGTTGCACTGATGGTGGCAGTGTTGTAATAGTAATACTAATAATCTGCAAATAAACAAAATAATAAAGAAATCAGTAAAAGCATTTATAAATTATTAATAAGCCAGAGATTAAGACTTATTTGTTGTGCCCATAATACTATGTTGAATATGCAAGTTAACGAACGCTGTAATTTTATAATGTTGACACATACAACACAACATTCCAGACCATAAATTCGCCAAATATGCTCACAAAGACTAAATGTGATTACAATTCACTTTTGGCGAATTTATGATCTGGTTCGATTTTGACCGGACTGAAGCGCTCACCACCAGTTGCATTTCACCACAAAAGTTACATAAATTAAAAGCACTACAATGGATGCAAATTTAACAAATTTTAACTTAATTCTGTCCTATTTCACTACGAAATACAGCACTTTCACTCTTCTTTTTTTTTTCAATTGCATATTCAACAATTCACATACTTCAGCTATTGGCTGTATCCAAAATTAACAATTGTATTGCTTAATATTGATATACTTGCTTCTTTTCTGTTAATATAAATGCATAAATGATAGACGCAATATACCAAAATCAAAAGAAATTGCAAAAAAATTTACTTACTTGAGCTGTTGGATGTATCAAAAATTACCAAATCTATTGCTTGTATAACTTATCTTGAATTATCTTATCCACTTGAACTTATTATCTTATCTTGATGGCTTCTTCCTGCTTGCTTCTTTTCTGTTAATATAATTAAATCCAATAAAATCTTATAAAATTTTCGCCAACTTACCAATTTGATCGTAAACGTGTAAAATTATTACAAACTTTTTGACAGTTCAACATTTGTTCATTGTCAACATTATTAACCCTCTGACTGACCACAAGATTTTGAATGTTTATTTTTTAATTTTTGGAAACAAAAAAAAATTACTTTTGAACAAATTTGTGATCATTTTAATTATAGTAACAATTAATAAAAGATTTATAAGTTAATGTAATTACGAAGATATTAATATTAATCGAAAAGAAAAAATACACAAATGTATTTTACAAGTTTAACCCTCATACGGAACCAGGGGTTAATTTGTCAAAATAATTTTGAAATTGTCACTTTGACAGATTTCATAAAGCAAAAATGAAAGCTCAAATTATTTTGTCAATTAAAGTGATGCTATTTCATACGCACGTGGGTGCCGTAGCTCAGTGGTTAGTGTGTTCGCCTTCTGATCTGTAGGTCGTGGTTCAATACCCGGCTGATGCATAACAAATTTAATATCGAAAATATTTTTCTTTCGAACGGTACCCACCTGTCGGCAAGCAATTGGCAATTCTTCCGACAGTAACAACTTCCCATGAAAAAGCTTCTAAAAAGAACTCTGTGACAAAGCTCAGGAAAAGTGATGTCACAAGTGTTCTGCCGTTCGGAACCGGCTAAAATAAGTAGGTCCATTCTAATACTGTCCAAAATTTAGGACGCACAACAGTAATGGAAGAGAAGCTCGGCCAATGAGCCCTTTGGGGCTTTAAGTGCCACATATTTATATTTTTTTTTATTTCATACGCACATTACATGATTTCATTCCGAAAGTGATAGATACATCAGTGCTTAGAGAATCATGTACAATTAAATTCAAGGCACCAACATTTGATGGAACCACACCATTTAACATCTTCAAACTTTAGTTCGAGACAAAAGCTTCTAAGAATCAATGGGACGATAGTGAAAAGACCGCTGCTTCCGACATTGAGCGCTTATGTCATCTTGCGTTCTCCGGTAATTCGGAAGAATTCATCGAGAAAATAAAAAAAAAGGAACAAGTGCAGAATACGGACTCAGAAGAGAAAAAAAAATAAAAAATTGCCTCGGATAGAGCTTCGTTTTGTGAATATAAAAAATAAAAAATTTGTCTCTGCAAATGACCATACAAGGCGTGGCTCAAGGTCAAAGTTCAAAATTGAGGTCGAGATTATTCGATAGAGACGCAATTTTTTTCTATAATATGGGTATCATAAGAAAGGTTTTTTAAATACCTTTCTACTGATATATATAATTTACTACCTATTTTTTACATTTTAAAAGTTATTATCAAAACTATAAATTTGAAATTTTTTTTTTCAAAAACCAATTTTTTTTTCGAAAATAAGCCTTATTTACCTATCGAAAATTTAGCACCATACTAAAGCTTATACAATTACCTTCACAACGGTGTATAAAACATATTTTTCTAGAATTTGTATGCATTTCAAAAATTGTTTTCAAGCTGATACTTCATCAAGTGTTACCAATATGGACGACTTTCGATACAATTACCTGCATGTCTTAAAATTCAGTATTTTGTATTTTAGGACAAAAGCTGTTTTGATAGCCGGCCTTCGGCCGGGCGCAAAAAAATAACCCTTATAGGCCCGACGCCGGCTTCGCGACCAACAGTATTTTAGGAAAAATGCTTTTTTGAAAGCCGGCCTTTGGCCGGGCGCAAAAAAAATAACCCTTATAGGCCCGACGCCGGCTTCGCGACCAACAGTATTTTAGGAAAAATGTTTTTTGGCGCAAAAAAAAGTCGGCTACTTTCGAACGTTTGATGGAACATGTACTAATAGGACTACACTGGAAAACGTGCTTGGTGTACCTCGATGACATTATCATGATGGGAAAAGATTTTAACGACCACCTGGAAAAGTTGAAAGCAGTATTTGATCGTATACAATCATCAGAGCTTAAACTGAATTCGAAAAAGTGTTCACTCTTCAGGCAAGAAGGTAAATATCTTGGTCATAAAGTAACAACAGAAGGAGTACACACCGACGAGAAGAAAGTAGCAGCAGTACAAGAATGGCCTATTCCGTCGTATCTTCACGAGTTAAGAAGCTTCCTAGGCTTGTGTACCTACTATAGACGATTTTTTCCTGGATTTGCAAATGTTGTGAGCCAAAATGGTACGTGGCTAATTTTCGCGCCTTTGCTCACTACATTATAAAAGCATTCTAATTGTTATATTATATATATTATTATATTTCATTACTATAATGTTATAACAAGATATTATTTCATTATGCACATAATATTATGTAATTAATATTAAACTGTAATAACATCATAGTGGCTGAATGGTAAAAATGCATGGTCATGGTTATATTGCACTTCATTGCCATGGTTGTTGAAAAAGAAACAAAGTAAGCAACAACCATGTACGCGTAATATTTAAAACATAAAAACAAAAAAGAAAGCTGAAATAATAACGATGTCCTTCTGAAGAGATGGCAGTGAATTGATGTACTGAAGAAATTGTAATTTTCCAGAATTTCTATATTCAAAAACGAGGTAAAATTGTAAAATTAGGCTATATAAACTAATAGCCTAGACAGACGGCAGCGTTAATTCGGATTACCGGCGCACTTAATCCGAATAAAATATTAACCTGACAGACAGCAGTATTGCGGATTAACTAAACGGCTGATTGCTGTTTTATTAGGTCTGCTCACTTACATTACTATCACTATCAATTTCTGTCATCTGTCACTCTCGATATGAGAAAATCTACAAGAAGTATGTGAACTGAAAACTATCAGAAACTTGTAAATTGACATTCACAGTTCGCAATTGATAGCTGGATTTATTTATTCGCCAACGCTTTTCATGTTGAAAACTATTAACAATTGTTGAAAGTTTTTTACAAGCGAACACACCCAATATTTTGTAAAATGGATCGAGAAAAATTCACAATAGAAAATTTTCAGCAGTGGTGCCATCGCAAATTGCCCTAATCCTATTTTATTTTGAGAATTAACTCATAGAGTTATTGCGGATTAGCTGCAGTTAATGCCCTAGTTAATTCGAATTAACTCGGTAATTCGGAATTAGGCTGCCGTCTGTCTAGGCTATAAGAGGCAAAGAGACCTTCTGAAATCCAGTCAGTTAAAATAAGAAGATTGTTTTAAGTGCTGAAGTAAAGAATAAGTGTAAAAATTAAAGTAAAAAGGAGACCTTTTGTAAAAGATTTTGTAAAAGATAAAAAGTTAAAGTAAAAAGAGAGAGTAATAGTAAAAATTTATTGTAAAAAGTAAAAAGTAAAGGTTCAAAAGTTATCGTAAATAGGAAAAGTAACAGTAGTGACAAAGGTAACAAGTAAAAGTATAACAGTTATTATAAAAAAAATAAAGTTAAAAGTAAAGTAGAGCAAGTAAAGATTAAGTGACAAAAGTTATTTTAAAAAGAAGTTTAGTGACAGTGATAAATAAAGACTATAAAAACTGAAGGAATTGAGATTCATTTTAAAAGCGGACAAAGAAAATGGTATGTCTTCTAAAATAAGATATTTAAGTAAATATTGTGACCTCTCCAAAAGGGACACAACATTTTGGCGCAGCCGCTAGGATACTGCAAAGTATCTTGTAAGACAAAATATTTTACATAAAACGTTTAACGTAGTATTAGGATTCCATTGTTCCCTAGGACATAAAATTAATTTGTGTTTCAGGATAATATCTGATGGAGGTTAGTATCTCCTTACATATTACTTACATATTACAATAAAGGAAACTATAACTTTCGAGTGCGATTTAATTAAGCGACATAGGACTTACGAGCAATAAGATCTCATAAAATCGAAAGTACAACACGGCAAAATACTGGCAGCAGGTGAGGAGCTAGTTGCTGCGTTATCTGAATTAGGAGACCTTTTAAAAACACAGGGTGAAGCGAATCTAGCAGTGAAAGACAATTTGGACGCAGCAGAAGCGTAAATAAGAAACCTCAGAATATGGATTGTGAATCAAGGGTTGGAAGCTGAACAACTAGACGCAAAGAACGTAGAACTCCACAGAAGAAGTCAGGAGTTCTACGTTCTAGTGGGGCTAGTTAAGGAGAGGAATATTTCGGAGGAATTTATAGAAGAGAGACTCAGAACCTCCGTGGACACTGAGCAAGTAAGTGCTCTCCAAGCCCAAGTAAGATATCTTGAGAGGGAACGCAGTTTAGCAAAAGATACACCTTTTCGCCGCCGTACACCTTTAAGGAGGATACTTACGGACCCGCCGCCATAAACATCACACAAAATGCGTATAGACGAGATAGCGCAGACGGTTAGTAGACTGGTTCCAGTACTTACTAGAGTGAGTTAAAAAATTTAAGAACAGAAATCTATCAATCCATCTCTGGCTGCGAATTAGTCAGTAAAGGGATAAAACCAGATGAGTTGGAAGATTTCATATCTTGCATAAAGCAAGATATAAAGAAGATGTTTTTAATTTGGTATTGGGAAAAAATTTGCCAATTTGGAAGAATTATATACACTACTAAGGAACAAATACCTGAAAGTAATCCAGTTAGAACCCATCACTCACCAAATTCAGTTTGCACGACAATTACACAGTATAGGTGCGTTCGCCAGAAGATCAGACGAGCTGAATACGGCCGCAACCCAATGTATCAAAGCCTCATATGGGGGAAGTAGTAGTAAAAGTCCAAGCACTACTGCAGGAGCTAGAGAAATCCGCAAAGAAATCGATTGTAACAGGCCTCAGTGAACCAACGCTTAGAATCCATATGCTAAACAAGAGAGGGACGTTAGAGGAACTGGCAGAGGAGGCCGTAAATACGAGTATCTTGCTCCAAATAGGGCAACAGCACTATCAGCTCAATATGATAGCCAATGTAACTCTCAATACACCATTAAATGCTTAGGAAGCTTACCAGACAGCAGGTAATATAGTAGCGTTCCACCAGAACAAAAATAATATGGTGCCACTCGAAGCAGACAAGTACAAAGAGAGTAAAATAAATGACAAAAAATGCCAAAGGAAAGTTCCTACTGCAAAGAGAAGGGACTCACAAGAGACGAATGTTTTAAAAGGGAAAATACTCCGTTCTGTATTAAATGTAAACAATATGGGCATGAGTGGGTGCCGTAACTCAGTGGTTAGTGTGTTGGCCTTCCGATATGTAGGTCGTGAGTTCAATCCTAGGCTGAAGCATAACAAATTTAATATCGAAAAGATTTTCCTTTCGAACGGTACACACCTGTCGGCAAGCAATTGGCAGTAAAAACTTGCCATGAAAAAAATTCTAAACGAATTCTGTGACAAAGCTCAGAAGAAAGTAATGTAACAGGGGTTATGCCGTTCGGAACCGGCTAAAATAAGTAGGTCTCTTCTAATACTGTCCAAAAAAAAAAAAAAAAATATATATATATATATATATATATATATATATATATATATATATATATATATACGTACAAGACGTGACGATCAAGCAGGAACAAGAGGAAATAATAATAAAAACCCATAAAAGAGCACATAGCAATTGCTGCGAAAATAAAGTACAGATTCTCGAAAAATTCTATTTTTCATAAATGACAAAGAAAGTAAATGAGATAATTAACATAATCACAACAAACCAGATTTATGCGAAACACCTGTACCCAAATGTCCGGAACAGATTTTACACATCCACATTTACATGACCGACAAAAATATAGTTATAACTGCAACAGACAATTTTTCAAAATATGCGCAAACCAAGATCCTCAAATCTAGAGCAATAGAACACGTCAAAGAACAATTACGCAACTACTTTTACAGTTGTCCAATTTGGCGTACCTGAATCGGTCGTAATTGACAATGAAACATCTCTGAATTCTGTTTCTATAAAAATTTATGCTCGAAGATATTCTTAACATCAAAATTTTTAGAAGACTACCCTACATGAGTTCAGTAAACGGACATTTTGAACGATTCCATTCCATTCTTATAGAAATAATACGCTCCTCCTAAATAATTCAGTTTACGAATATAATTACACAGTACACAGGCAAAAACGGAAACCAATAAAAATATTCTTCGGAAGAAAAATCTCCACAGATCCGAGGCAGTAATAAAAGCAAGAAAAGAAAACATTACAGCTCTCAAAAGTAACTTGTTTACCTTTCCTTTCCTTTCATACCACAATAGAAAACGCGAACCTATAAGAATATATCACCCATATGAAATTATTTACGTAAAAATTGACAAAAGAATAGGTAATAAACAAACCCCTAGAAACAAAAGATTGAAGATAAAGGGAATACCGTTACCACACAATCCGATCGGACAGTACATAAAATCCATATAAAGGCAAGATAGCAGTAATAGAAGACTCTAAATTAATAACAATAATTAAAGTAATCATCATCACTTTTCGCTACAGCTCACTGTGAGCCTGCTGAACAATACGCCTCCATGTTACTCGGTCTTTTGTCGGCTCTTTCCAGTTTTCCACTTGGAGTTTCTTTAAGTCTTCGTTTACTCATCTTAATCTTGGTCTTCCTCTTACTTTGTTGGTGAATGACTTCGCATCTAGTATTTTTCTTTAAGATCTCGAATTGTCCATTTTTTGTTACATGGCCTTCTTGTTCTCCATTCGTCAGGTCCAACTTTACTTGCGCCGAAGATTTTTTCTTTCGAAAGTCATCAATTTTGTTTTGTATTTTTCGCTCACAGTCCAAGTTTCAGCTCCATAGCACAAGACTGGGCGTACCACTGTCTTCTACAATGCTAGCTTGCAGTATCTGTTAAGAAGTTCTGAGTTGAAGAGTTTTATGAGTGATGCAATGACCCATGACCTGCTTGGATTTTATCGTCGATTGCAATGCTCATGGCGTTGGATGCTGTTAGTTTGTAGCCAAGGTATGCAAATGTGTTAACTATTTCAAATTCATATTTTCCAAGCTTAATTGTTTTCAATGTTTGTCTGTTTTTCACTCTGGAAATAAGCATATATTTTGTCTTTTCTTCATTGATTTTTAGTCCAGTCTTTGCTGTTGCCGTTTCAATCTCAGAAAAAATGGTAAATATCGCATTTTTATTTTTACTTCCTATTGCAATGTCGTCTGCATATGCATATATTTGAAAGGTTCTGTTTAATATATGTCCAGTTCGACTGGCGTCGCATAGTTCAAATATTGCACAGCAAAATAATAAATTAAAAATTGTTGAAGAGAGTGTATCGCCCTGACGAACGCCGGTCTGTATAGAAAATGCTTCCGATATTTTGTCTTGTATCATAATTTTGGATTCGGTGTTAAGCAAAGTCTTCAATCTTATTCTGGTCAATTTTATTGAGATTTTTCATTGTTTTTAATACTGTAGGAATAGTCAATCTGTTTATGGTATCGTTGCTTGTTTGAAGTCAATAAATAAGAAATGCAAGCCGATGTTCTGTTCGTAACATATTTGATTGTTTAATCCAGAAGATTTGGTCTGACGTTGATCTACCTGGACGAAAACCGCATTGATATTTGGGCAGTATTTTTTCGACAAATCGTATAAGTCTGTTGACGCTCTATGCTCCAAATAAGAGTTAAAGGAACACATATATAAGGTCTAGTAAAAAGTAATCAATTTTTTCATTAAATTGAAGGTTTTATTTAGCATAGTTATTTTATTTAGTTTTATTTAGCATAGTTAGAATGATCTGATTTAGGTCAAATATGCACCGTTTTGTTCGATAACTTGTTGCCAATTTAAAGGTAATTTCATAATACCACTCTCATAAAAACCCTCGTCCCTATTGGCAAAAAACTGGGACAGTCGATTTTCACAAGTTTCTCTTGAGGCGAATTTTTCACCAGCAAAATCATTGCGACATTGTCGTAAGTGACCCAATTTTCATCACCAGTAACCATCTGCTTCAGAAATGGATAGATTTTGTTGCGATTCGCAGATGGAAATTCGGTTCATGAGGTTTTTTGCGTTAACTCGTGTGGCACCCATACATCGAGCTTCTTTTTGTATTCAGCCTTATTTAAATGGTTCCAAAAGGTTTTTTGTGCAATGTTTAGCTCTTGCGCAATAGAAACAGTGCTTACATGACGGTCAGACTCGACGATTTCCATTATTTTATCGATTTTTTCGACAGAGCGCGGTGAATCTTTGACATCAAAATTACAGGAACGGAATCGACGAAACCAAAATTGCACGTCATTGGCTGTTACAGTCTTAGGACCATAAACACTATTCACATTTTCAGCCATCTGGCTTGCGTTTTCGCCTTTATCAAAGAAAAACTGTAAAATATGGCGTATTTTCTCTTTACTTGTGTCCATCTTTGACGCGTGCTCAAACAATCCTGAGCCAAGCAATCACAAAACTGCCTGAAAAGTTTAGTACGGAATCCTATCTTTCTAACGCCATCTAGCGTAAGCCGATTGCACATATACAACGCGAGATACAGATTACTAAAGCCATCTATTGGAAAAATAATGGATTTCTTTTTCCTACACCTGATATTAAACTGTAATAACATCATAGTGGCTGAATGATCATTACCGTATTATGTATAACTTAATGATCATTGTGTCACTTTATTGGTAAAAATGCATGGTCATGGTTATATTGAACTTCATTGTCATGGTTGTTGAAGAAGAAACAAAGTAAGAAACAATCATGCATACGTAATATTTAAAGCATAAAAACAAAAAGAAAGCTGAAATTATAACAATGACCTTTTGAAGAAATGGCAATGAATAGATTTACTGAAGATTTTACAATTTATGTAGAATTTCTATATTCAAGAACGAGGTAAAATTGTAAAATTAGGATATATAAAATAAGAGAAATTTCTAGAACGTCCCAGTATGCTTGGGTGTTGATGACGTGGATGATATTGAGGGTACCGTCTTGTATTTTGGAAAATCCAATATCAATGGTTATTAGGTGGGATCGTGGATTTGTACTTCCGCATAAGCCATTCAAGTAAGAATACTGTAAAAAGTATTCTTTTGCCATGATTCATTTCATTTAGCATTATTAATTTACTAATGGGATAGTAATTCGATTATAGAGCCTCTCCTATTCTATCGTCAACGTCATCTACACGTCGGTACAACCTGTCGATAACAAAAGAGGCTCTGACGACAGAGCATGCGTGGTATAACCCTAACAGCCAAGCCTCGAAATAGAAAAGGTCGACCCAAAGTTCGGGGTATAATAGACTATCCGAGACTGTAGGAAAAATCAGCCTAGACGACGTTGGGCCGATACCTCACTCATTAAAAATAATTGTCATGAAAACGGAACTCAAAAACGTTGACGACCATAGGAACAGAAAAAGGAATATTGATTGAAATCTTGCATCTTGGAAGATCAGAACTATGGTACAAGCCGTTAAAATGAATGAGATTGCGGAGGAATTTACAAAATACAATATGGATATTGTTGCCCTGCAAGAAATACGATGGAAGGACTTCGGTGAAATAAGGAAAACAGAATACATACTATACTACATCGAATGAAAACTGGCAATTAGAGGCAGCTCAAATGTCTCCAAATAAATCTCCACCGGGCAATAAGAGCCTCATATAGACTCAGTGCCATGGTGGAACAAAATTTTCTGGACTTTGTGGCCATCCAAGAACCATGGGCCGCAAATGGACAAATAAATGGTCTGCAGCCAAAAACATGTAAGTTGATCTACGACGGAAATGCTGACCGACCTAGGGCAGCGATGCTTATAAACAAAAATATTTCAACAACAAAAATATTTCCTCCAATTTCAGAGCTCCTATAACGGGATCTAGTGGTAATACAGGCAGAAGTGCCCAATGCCAGAGGACGAGGAACAATTGTACTGGCCCCCATGTACCTTCCTGGTGACGATGCAGAGGAGGCGGTATCCCAGGATCTCCAGCAACTCATGACTTACTGTCCCACTCGCAATCTTCAATGGGTGATGTATTGCGATGCAAATGCACATCATACGGTATGGGGAAGCAGTCATAAACACTCCAGATGAGTCAGTTTTTCACTTCATTACTACTAACAACATTGTGGTGTTAAATAGGGGAAGTGTACCAGCTTTCGTAAATACAATCAGGGGGAAGGTGCTAGATCTCACTCTAATCAGTGTTTTTATATCTAATAACATTTCTAACTGGAGGGTGTTAGATGAAATCTCCTTGTCGGATCATCGTTACATATAGAGGGGAAATTAAAGACATCTTCGAAATTAGCATTGTTAGTGAGACCAATTGGTCGCTCTATAACTTCTACTTAGAGCAAAATTTAGGGTGCCTAAGTGAGAAAATTAACAATTCTTAAGAACTGGACTTCGAGGTCAGAAAACTTGAAAAAACAATAACTGAGGCTTTTGAAAACAGCTGCGACTTGGTGGTGAAGAAACGTTCTAAAAATGTCCCTTGGTGGAGCGAGGAATTTCACAAGTTGCGCAAGAAAGCACATCAGCTTTTCAATATAGCCAAGTCAAATGGGGACTGGGTATCCTATAAATTTGCCTTAACGGCCTACAATAGCAAACTGAGAGAATCTAAGAGAGATTCAAGGAAAAGTTTCTGCGATGAGATCGAAACGCTCCCAGCAGCTACTAGACTGCAGAAATCGCTCAAAAAAGATTACTCAGTTGACCTTTCTACACTTAAAAAGGCAGACGGAAATTATACGGGAAGTCTGAAAGAAACGGGACAGTTACTGCTGACCATTCACTTTCCGGTGAAGCCAGAGATAGTGACACGCAGGTCACAATCACTGGCTTGTAAAATTTTTACCGTCAACAAAACTAAATGCGAAATCTCCACATTTAATCCAATTAAATCTCCTGGTGTTGATGATATTAAATCTTGCCTTCTCCGGCAAGGAGCTAATGTATTAGCACAAATTCTAACAAAAATTTTCAAGATAAGCCCGAAATTAGGTGCAGTGCCTAAATCATGCACAAAAGCACAAAAGGGTCGCTTTCATCCCGAAAGCAGGGAAAAGGCTGATCACACGCCCAAATCCTTTCGACCCATATGCTAACACCCTTCCTGTTAAAAGCAATGGAAAAAATTATAGATCAGTACATCAAAGAAGTTTATCTCAAAGATACACCACTCTATACTGAACAATATGCTTACCAGTCAGGCAAGTCGACTGAGACTGCAATACATTGCCTAACGAGTAAGATCGAACAGGCATTGGAGGGTAAAGAAATAGCTCTTTGTACATCGGTTGACATTACAGGAGCTTTTGATAACGCTACTTTCAGGTCTATTGAGGAAGGTGTGGTCAGGAAGCAAATTCATAGACTGATCATAACATGGGTGCTCAATATATGCTGAAAAACAGGCCATTAATTTACGAAATGGGGACAGAAAAATTAATTGTCAAGTCAAGCAAGGGTTGTCTTCAAGGAGGCGTTTTATCGCCGCTCCTATGGTTATTGGTCATTGACGAGCTTTTACACACTCTCGATGATCTCGGATACGAAGTTCAGGGCTTTGCAGATGACTTAATAATTATGGTCAGAGGCAAATTTGACTCTACCATAACTGAGCGCATGCAACTAGCTCTTGACATTACACAAGACTGGTGTCAGGAGAAAGAACTTTCGATAAACCCTAGCAAAACGTTGCTGGTACCCTTCAGAATAAAGTGGCTCAAGAGAAACTGGGAACCAAGAAAATCAACATCCGAAATGGTAGATTACCAATAGAAGTTAATAAGTTTTTAAAATATGTATAAAATATTAAAATACACTTTTAAATATACAGTATATATGAAATATAACATTTGTAAAAGAAAAAACTATCAATATTCCAAGTTGATAATTTTTTCTTACTGAAAGGGGGAGGGATGTTGTGAGCCAAAATAGTACGTGTCTAATTTTCGCGCATTGGCTCACTACATTATAAAAGCATTCTAATTGTTACATTATATATATTATATAATGTTATAACAACATATTATATCATTATGCACATTATATTATGTAATTAATATTATAACATCAATTATAACATCATAGTGGCTGAATGATCATTACCGTATTATGTATAACGTAATGATCATTGTGTCACTTTGTTGGTAAAAATGCATGGTCATGGTTATATTGCACTTCATTGCCATTGCCATGGTTGTTGACGAAGAAACAAAGTAAGCAACATGCAAGCGTAATATTTAAAGCATAAAAACAAAAAGAAAGCTGAAATTATAACGATGACCTTCTGAAGAAAAGGCTATGATTTGAAATCGTAATTTCTTCAGAATTTCTATATTCAAGAACGAGGTAAAATTGTAAAATTAGGCTATATAAACTAAGAGTCTTTTGGTTATAAGTATTTATTGTATTTTTCGCTGAAATCGTGATATTTCATGAACCACTTAACCGATTTTAGTTTTTAAAGGTGAGTTTTAAAACTAAAAGTCACACCTTCCTCTGTCTAATACATTTGCGATTAACTAATATTTCCAAAATTCTGTCAAAAAAAAAAACTGAACACTTATAAGCCTGAAGGGCTCTTTGGCCGAGCTTCCATTCTAGTACAGTTGCACGCGCTAAATTTTGGACAGTATTAGAAAGGACCAACTTATTTTAGCTAGTTTCCCTTGTGACATCAATTTTTCTGAACTTTTTCACAACGTTCTTTTTGAACCTTTTTCAAGGCAAATTGTTACTGCCAGAAGAATTGCCAATTGCTTACCTACAGGTGGGTACCATTCGAAAGAAATGTCTTTCAATATTAAGGTTGTGTTTCGGTTGGGGATTGAACCCACGACCTACAGATCAGAAGGCCAACGAATTAACCACTGAGCTACGGCACCCTTGTGTAATATTGTATGAAGAAATAATTTGTGAGAAGTGGATGTGCCACGCCTACTTTTTTATGTAAATCTCATACAATATACAGGCACATATTTGGTACGTAGGTTAATAATCTTTTGATAAATGGGAGAGCGATGCTCCTGTATAAAATAACTGCTACGATGACCATAATGTTGTCATTACATACCAATTATGTTATATTTTGGCCAAATGTAGAATGATTCGCCAGTAGTCTGTATCCCCTACCTTCTAATTGTGTTGATAATTCAAAGTAGCACTGTTTACAAGATTAAGCATTCACATGATCTCCAAGCCGACACGCAGTTTTGCTTTTATTTTAAAAAATATGATCGCTAAATGAAATGGTTTCTTAATATGTTATTGCAAATTGATTGAGTATTACGAAAATTGCATAAAACAAAGTTGGAAAGTAGCTGCTAAAAAAATAGCGTTTGTCTAACGCAGATTACTTTTATTATTGCAGCATCAGTTTTGACAGTGAAAATATTGCAAACAGTTTTCAATAACATAATATCCAATAAAAGTTTTAATTATAAATAGCGCGGTAAGCACGCAGTTCATTTCGTGGTCGCTATTACAAGCAATTAAACTTTAATAAAAAAAAATAAGGAGTTTGGATGAAAATACTAGATTTTAATAGAAAGAAACTTTATTATTTTGCAAAATGAAACGTTTACAAAAGAAATGCTGTCCTTGCTACTTCAGCCAAGTATTATTTATAAATCCACTGATTCTGACGGAGAATAAACATATAACTATAAGCATTAGCATCCTCGTACAAATATTTGAATTTCTCACGGTAATTATAATAAAGCGGAAAAAACTTTTGGATGAAAATTTGTGAACAAAATCTTCATCGGTTTGTTTTGAATAATGATATCAAAAACCATTTTTGGAAATTTCTTTCCTCTTTAATTTGTTTGTGCGTGTACGATTTTGTGCCAGTAAGTTAAAACAACTGCATTAACACTTTAATCAAAATGTTCCATTAAGGATAAAATGGGTTAATGGGTTAAGGGCCATTCCACACAAATTTTAAATTGTTAATATGTATAAACTATGAGATTATTTCGGTTATTAACAATATATTGTTCGCAAATATTGTATTTCGTCAAATACTATTACCTGGCAACCCTACTTAAAAGTAGGCGGACCATAACCATATGTATACCAGTTCGCAGTTGGAGTATCTATACCAAGAGTTAATTATTAAGATCCGCTAAATTTACCATTTCGCGCACTGTGCGACGTAATTACTGCTCTTAATGCTGGTTCTAAAATAGACACATTCTTTACTACTACGAACGGGCAGTTATCAACAGTGACGTGTAGGACTCAATCGAATTGAAGAGGTGAGACTAAACGAATCTAAGAAGATCGGATAGAGGGAGAGACTGAACTGTGTTCAGGCGCAAAGCATCTCCTCCCAACAAACTCAATCTTGTTCGGACAAAGACTAGACAGTGACAGAAGAAGTGCTCTGTTGTGTCCACATCCTCTAAACAAGATTAACACGTCAGATTGGTGATGACACCTACAGGGGCCATATGATGCCTACAAGTGTTGTGCCCTGTGACCTCAGGATGCTGATTGTGACCACAATCAGCATCCTGAGGTTCTCCCTTTATAAAGTTCACCCGTCTACTCTCAGGTTCAGTCACATAGTCTCTGGCAGCCCTGCATGTCTTCAATGTGGACCATCGAGTCTTGTGGATCATGCCGGTGTAGAACGAGTATTTGGTATTTTCATCCAAGTACCAATCAGCTCCAGTACCATTGGGAATTTTATAACCGTCAGTGTAGAAAATGTGAGTCATTCTCCTTAGCAGAGTCTCTGGACTTAACCATTGATCTCGTTTCAAGAAAATAACCTCAAATCTACGATCGAAGTCTATATGGACCATACGATCGTCCACGGGCATTGAAAACAGTGGGTGATACTCCACCATATAAGCTCCCTCATCCCAGACTTCATAAGTTTTAAGTTTGAAAGCTAAAAGCGGCTTTCTTTCGGGAATTGTAGATCCAATGGAAGCAAATCATGTAAAGCATTTAGAGTATCATCGGAGGTGATGCTCATAGCACCAGTGATGCCTAGGCATATACTTCTTTGTAATCTGTTTCGAGAAGAAGCAGCAGATTTAACTACAGTGCTGCGCCATTAGACCGCAGACGCATACGTCACAATGGGTCTGATTAAATAGGTGTACATAAAATGCACCATTGCCTGCCCAAAGTTTTGCGAAAAGCCCTCCAGCGGTGACAGAAAACATTTTATTCCTTTAGAGGTCTTTTGCTCAAAATGAATCTTCTAAAAAAGCTTATTATCTAGGATGAATCCCAAGGATTTAACTTCAGAAGACAGCTGCAAGGTCACCCCTTTTAAGGTTGGCAGAAGTAAGCCATCCCATTTACGTTTTCTGGTAAAGAGCATAAGTGTGATTTTACCTGGATTCAGGGAGAGACCTAGCAGATCGCACCAATGCTCAATCTTGACAGGAACTCTCTGCAATTTTATCCAAATCTTTCTTAGCGACCTTCCTGAGATTAGACACACGCGTCATCGACATACGCTTGAATATGTACACCAAAATTATGCAACTCAATTAAAAGATAGTCCACAACAAAACACGATAGAAGAGGAGAAATTATACCTCCTTGGGGGCAACCTGTTTCAAACTCAACCGTGACTCTGCCATTGTGTTCTTCCCCTGTCATAAGCAACCGTTTGGATAGCATGGCGTAAATCCATCGAATGACGACTTCATCAACGCCATGTCTTCTGGCTGATTAATAGGTTGATTGAAGGTAGCACGGTCGAGAGTGCCCTCAATGTCAACAAATTCCCCAAGAGCGCAAATACCTGCTTCCAGCCTTTCCTTTACTATGGTGACACAGTCGTGAAAAGCTGATTCATACGACCTTCCACTCTGATAGGAATGATGCCGAACACTTAAGGGATCCCGACTAAGTACCTCCACTCTAATGTACTTTGGAACCATGCACTCCAGACTTTTAAGTAGGAACAAAACCAGGCTTATTGGCCTTAAGGTTTTTGCCATGGAGTAGTCATCCCTCCCCGGCTTAGGAATAAACACTAACTTGACCGAGCGGCAAAGGTGTAGGATGTACCCATGCGTGCGACGTGCAGTAAATATCCTTTTCAGGACCTCCACTAGAATCTTCGCCTTTCTTCAGCATAATTGCATATACGTCCTAGGGTCCTGGCGACTTTAAGTCACTGAATGTTGAGAAGGCACACCTTATCGTTTCTTCAGTAACTATCTTTCAAGCTATAAATCAATCAAGCCTGGTGGTTGCTGAGCGTGATTTGTCAGTGGTCAAGGTGACAGCCTGTGGTGAGGCAATGTTTTGATAGAAGTATATCATTGGCCTCTGACTTCGAGGTATATGTACCATAAGGTTTCAAAAAAGAGTCCAGTCTGGCAGTTCGGTCCTTTTGAAGAATTCTGCACAGCCTAGACATTTTTTTCTGATCAGCTATATCATTGCAAAAATATCTATAAAACTCCAGTTTAGAGGTCTTCAGTGTCTTCTTGTATTCTTCTTGCAACTGACGGTAGTTGTATGAGTCAGCTTCCAACCTGATTTTAAGTGCCTGATTTAGAAGTTTTCTGGATTTCTTATGAAGTTTCGAAAGCTCGGTGTTGCCTTGTCTGCTTCTTAGTTTCGGACACGCCACCTCATAACACTCGATTAAACTCTCCCTAATGATCTATAGGCTTCCTTAATAGATTGTATATTCCTGAGCTTAGAACGACGCTAATCGTTTCTTTGGGAAGACTGCAATATCGTGTCCAATCTGCTCTGCGCGGGTTCCGACCTACAGAAACAACATCAAATTCAACCGCAAGCCGAAACTCCATATAGCGCTAGTCCGACAAGAGTCATCATCTAGGACTCGCCAACCATTGATCTTAACTGCTATCTAGTTATTTAATAGAGTCATATAAATGACTTCCTTTTTATTGTTAGTCACAAAAGTTTGCATGTTGCCAACATTATGTATGGCTAGTCCTTGAGACAGTAAGTAGTCCATCAATTTGGTTCCCTGTAGATGCATTTACTGCTACCCCAAATCGTGTTCTGTAAATTTGCATCACATCCTAATATTAGTCACAAATTGTTGAATTCGCAAATAGCACCACGTCCACCAATTCTTTGGATGAAGATGGGCCTAAGGCATTATATGGTAAGTAAACCCAAACCACTACAGTTTCAAATACACTTCTTATATTGCGGTATTTGATTTTGACTGCAACAAAACTGCAAAACTGCCTTAAGACCATGCAGTCAATCACATGCGGCATTATGATGCACGAACGTGGACGAGCCTCGCCTTCTGCATGAACGTTGGAGCCTCACTTAATTCCTCCTAAGCCACATAAGCGCTTTGTATGCACCCACGGTTCTTGTATTAGAATTATTTGAGGACTTGTTTGAAGTTTAGCATGTCAACTGCATAATAGGGCTGTAGCCGATTTGCGGTGCTGCCAGTTAATTTGTGAGAAAGTAATGCTGAATGATAAATTGGTCATAGACAGCAATTGCTTACTTTTCATCTTGCCTTCATCCGAACCAAGAGGTGTAAAGAGTACGCGGCCAGGGCCCAGATGAAGATACATTCCAAACGGATACAACATAACTTTTCTATCAGACCCGCATTCTGAGTTTACTTACTTACTTACTTACTTATGTGGCCATAACAACCGAATATCGATCTAGGCCGAAAATAACATGCTTCGCCAGCCATCTCTGTTCTTCGCTAGCTGGCGCCAGTTAGAAATTCCAAGCGCCGTCAGGTTCTCCAGTACTTGGTCTTTCCACCGGAGGTTTGGTCCTCCTCTTCTGCGTCGTCCTCCAGCGGGTTCCGAATATAACACTTTCTTAGCTGGAGCGTGTTCTTCCATTCGCTCGTCAGAACCTAGCCAGCGCAGCCGCTGGATTTTGATGCGCTCTACTATGTCTATATCGACATACAGCTCGTACAGCTCATGGTTGTACCTTATTCGGTACTCGCCACCAACGCAAATAGGTCCAAAGATCTTGCGTAGGACTTTTCTCTCGAAAACTCAAAGCATTCGCTCATCCGAGGAGACTTGTAGAGTGTAGTTTTCGTTCTTCGAGAGAGGGCTCGACTTCTCAATTGCTTACTCAGCCCAAAGTAACACCTGTTAGCAAGAGTTATCCTACGCATGATCTCCAAGCTGACGTCATTACTGCTGTTAATGCTGGTTCCAAGATAGACAAAGTCCCTTACTACTTCAAAAGCGTAGTTGTCAACAGTGAAGTGCTGTCCAAGACGCCGGGACTCTTTGTTTGTTGACACTAGATACTTCGTCTTGCACTCGTTCACCGTAAGACCCATCCGAGGCGACTTTCTTTCCAACTCTGAGAATGCTGCACTGACTGCTCGCGTGTTCATACCGATTATGTCAATATCGTCGGCATACGCTAACAGCATGACACTTTTGTTGAAGATAGTGCCATTATGTCGTAGATCAGCAGCTCGTATTATTTTCTCCATAATAAGATTGAAGTTCTGAGTTTGGATGCGGAAAATTATTGCATGCGGCTACCTGGGTTGTGGAAGAATTAGCATTCTCACCCAAAACAGCCTTTGGAAGCCGCTAACCTGCCTTTCGACAAACCAATGGCCCTCAAAGCCATTAGCCACTAGGCTTTTCAGCCACTTGAGTGAATGAGTATTAGAGAATTGCTCTAGAATTGTGCAATGATTCACCCTCATCAAAAGTAGGTGCCTCCGAGAAGCCCCTATGGCATCCCATACCTGGCTCTCGACAGTCTATCTGCGCTTGAGACTAAATACCTTGCTGACCGTCTCCACGGATCTCAACCGTTAATGCCCTCGTTATGCATAGTCACCGCTCGACGGATTAGGTCTACCACTGCTGGCGTCCGCAACTTTATCAGCTACTGCACGAGCTCCGCTTGAAGCAGCAGTGGTATAAGTTACCCCACTGGCTCCAGCTTTGCTCACACAAGCAGATGCTGTTCATGAATCTCTGGAGTGTTCACGCATGGTAGCTAGTCCCATAATTGCATTTCCCGACAGTCCAGATCGAGCTTCCTTTTGGTAAGAAACTTCTAGCCAAAGAATACTAAAGAACGAAAAGAGCCTCTCCCGCTTTTCAACTTAAAATTATGGTAGTAGAAAGGTATAAAAAGTAGTCGAAAGTAGTTGGAATACAATATATTAATATTGTATAGATGTATAAAATTTAATTTTAATTTTACGGAATAATAAAGTAAAATGCCAAAATAAACACAAACCAGCTACAACTTTTACCAGTAGTCAGTTAGGTTGTTGATATTTATATTTTATTTCATTTCAAAATATACAATATTTGTCTTTTTTTTTTTTTTTTTTTTTGTATACTACTTTTATTGCCTTGTCTTTGTTTACTTCTTTTCCTCATTTATCGAACCTTTCTGCAGTCTTGTAAATTATTTGTCGAAATATTTAATGTTTTATTAAATTTTCATAATTATCCGATGCCATTATCACTGTGTCATCTGCGAATGTTGCTACCATATCATTACTCGTTGTTGGAGTTGGGAGATTTGCTGTGAATATTAGGTATAAGTACACTACCTTGTGGAACTCCAGCTATCAGAATATCTGACCATTCTTCGTAATATTTTATATACAACTTTCGTTCGCAATATACCTCTTTGATATTTCGTATTATTATATTGTGGAAATGTTTGTTTTAGTTTGTGTGCAAGTCACTATAACACTTGAGCCGATTCGGTGCGGCTAATAATGAAAATAACTGTGGCGCCATAAACTGAAAAATACATTATTACCTTTCTGACAAATCTATATTTTAGCTTGAATATGGCTCCTCTTCCGCAAAAAAATTCAATATCGCAGCTTTATGTAATTTCTATAATGTTGTTCACATCTGAACTTTATCAGTTTTATTTTAGAAGAAGTTACTTTTTGAATAATTTTGTGTGTATTGTATATATATATCTCTATAATATGTAATGAAGCCTTTTTGGGCCGTCTATAGATGAGTAGTACGAAAGCATTTGATCTGATCGGTCAATGCCAGACATTCCGTTATTGTAATCTCGAATTATATTATATTCGGTTTCATAAAAACTAAAGACATCTCGTTTGTTTTCTCATTTGTAACAGAACATACAGTAACAGAACCATTTGCAGCCAAATACACAATCCTTTTTTCAGATTACGATTTACCACAGCTCTGGGGTTTCCTTTTTTGTTATTTCGTAGGGTTTCACACACATAAGTTTTCGTATATTCAGCAGTTTTGTAAGAGTAACAGAATTATAAAAATTATCCATGTAGTCCTCAAGTAAATGTAAAACGTCAATACTGTGACCTACATTATTGTCAGTTTCCTCAGATTTTTCGCTGTAAATCTTATTTTCATTACATGAACGTCAAACTCGCATAGTTCATACAGTTTGTACCATATTTGTGTTTTTTATTTTTTATGTATAGGCGGAAAAGCAATCTTCCTCGCCATAGCATCATGGATTCGTCAATACAATTATTTTTATCTGGTACATACTTTTCACTCATAATATTATTGAAATGATTTAGTATTGGTACAATCTGTCTGTTGTATAATCTGTCGGCAGATGGTATTGAGTTATCAAGCAGATGAAAATAACGAAGTAAGAGCTGAAATCGATTTCGACTCATATATGAGCTTCAAAAATTTACATTATATAGCTTGTCAGTAATGGTCAATTGATGGAAAAGTAACATTCAAGGTCCCATTTGCAACAAAAGTCCAGTAAAAACTTTCATCTCTGCAGCACTGACGTCTTGCTACTTTGATAACCTATTAGATTTTTTTTATTGCTTTGTATTTTTCAATTTCTTGCGCAGCATATAGTTTGTTGTAATGCAAGAATTTCATCCGCAAAAGATAAGTCCACCAGCGTTTATATTGTAAAATTTGAGTATCCAATTTCACACCAACATTTTCTTGGAAAATAAATAATTCAGGATTTTGTTGAATTTCTGTCCACTTGTTGTTGCTTGGGAATCATCGTCATTATTTTCATTTTCGGGATCAACTTCAGGTTCGGAGACGACTTCATCTTCACTATCACTTAAATTCTCAGAAGTTTCATAATCGCTACTGTCGTTACCATCCTCGCCAAAAATCCCGTCAAATTCTGAATCACTTAGATTTTCTTAGTATTCAATTTCATTTTGAGTCAGTGGTCCTTTCTTAACCATATTGGGTTCTTGATAATTTAATTATAAAAGTAATTATTAAACAATACTCTCAAGAGAGACGTAAATGTGATGCACTCGAAAATTTCGAAGATACTACTGACGAATATGGATGCGTATCTATGATTCAGCTTTAGAGAAGCGACAGGTCAAACCGTGTCTGCGTGCGAATCAACTCGTAGTTGGCTTCCGCTTAGATACTTCTGTTACAGAAGCATTTTTTATGCTTTGTTATGATAACTATGAACTAGAATTAGAGTTTTTAATAATATAATGTGATTAAATCAAATTGCCATTTTAGGCCAGATTTCTGAAAATTGCCGTGGCACTCAACGTGTTTACAATTACTTGACTTGGCAATCGAAAACATATTTTTTGTGCTACCGTATATTCATTTTAAAAATCCCTAAATTTTGAAGTTTTACTTCAAATTTTGACGAGCTTTCAAAATGAAAAATATAAATATTCGTTTCGGATTTTGAAATTAGTTTCATTTGAAAGTGAAAAAATATAAAATAAAAATACAATGAGCTGCTTATTTCCCAGCTGCGCAAATACAAAGCGTTTATGTAACCTTAACCCAAAACATATTTAAAGAAAAAAATTATATTCCTCTATCTGCAAAAGAAGAACTAGATATAATTTCTCTTCGTCTCCTCAATTATATAAACTGCGATTTATATATTCTGGTATAAATTACATAGCAACAAAAGGAAAATATTGTAGTGGAAACTATTGAAGACCTCAATAATATTGAGTTTGATGGGCTGGAGAATTTCGTAGGTTATATTTTATCAAACATGGGGTTAAGCCAATTTGGTTTTCGGACATCAGACAAACGGGATCAAATTACACACACGTAAATTTATTATTTGGATATACAAGCCAAAATCTACATTTTAAGATATTTGGAACAACTGAATAACGTTTTTATCAAACTTAATGGAGACTCGTATATAACGGACCCAATGTACATGCAAATTTTATTAAGAAGCGTAAATGTGAATTTATATCAAAAAATACTAAACCTATTTCGTATTCGTTACTTAAATCATCATTTAGAAGACACAAAACCACAAAATATTAATAAAAAATGAGAAACACTATCACTTTATAAAAGAATCAAATAACTTCAAAATTAATTTATATTATTTAATTTTATTATTAATTTAAATTACTTATTATTATAAAAAATTCACGTTGTATATATATATATATATATATATATATATATATATATATATATATATATATATATATATATATATATATACCCTGCTAGCCAGAACTGGGTAATTATCTGGGTAACTTTGTATAGGCGATGAGAAAAAACTAACCACTTTCCCCTTGTAAGTGTGATCGCGCATTCCTGTCGCTCTCATTCACCTACGTCATAAAGAAAACATATAGCTATACTCCTCTAATTTCCCTTGGTGCAGGGTTGTATTTTTAATAAACATTTTAAATTATTCTTAAAAATGTCACAACACAATTTAATATGTCAAATTCTTTACTTCATTGAAAAATATTAATATTATTAATAACAATAATAATAATGATAATAATATTTATAACAATTGTAACAATATTAGTAATTATATTAATTTTAACGATTTTTTAAATAATACATTATGAAATTTGAAAAAAGTACAATATTAATACAATATTACTTTTAGATAAATGTTACAAAATTCCATGTTAACATTAGTATAATCAAATGAAAAGTAATGAAATTACCATTCTTTTGATATATATTTACAATTAAAAATAATTTACAAATTTTTCATAAACATTAACTTTATAAAATTTGCTGCAGCTGCGGTTGCCTCAACGAATTTCATCTTTTCTGTTAAGCATGTAGCATCAGTTTACATATGGAAAAAGAAATAAAATTTAGTATTTTTACTATTTAAATAATTTGTTTAAAAATGTTATTGTTTTGGATGCAACCACTTAGATCCAATCTGGAAAATATAAGAAATAAATTAGTTGTCTGATGAAATAATATTATTAGTATAATTAAGCGTATATTGATACTCACGACATATATTTGTTTAAGTGAGGGAGTTTACCACCGGTGAACCTTCAACGTCGATTGCACTGATGTTAATGATGTTGTTGCAATTGGTGCTTGATGATAATGTGTCTGTGTGTGTTGTGTGATGTTGCTGCTTTATAAACAATAAGAAAATCGCAAATTTCAAAAACTTTATAATACTTATGTATTTTATATTTTTTCACTACACTTATATATAATGTAATATAATTTACGTGACTACAAGAAAAAAGAAATGAAGAGAAATGAGCAGTGGGAGCTACAATATATATAATATAGTTATTTACAAAAGGAACAGCAATTGGTAACAAAAATTTGAAACATATAGAAAATTAATTAACCTATTTATGAATAAAACAAGAATAGATAACAAAAGGAACAGTAAGAGGTAACAGAAATTTGAAACATATAGAAAATGAATTAACATATTTATGAACAAAACAGGTGTTAGTACAAAACATTAGAGAGCTACACTTAAATCAAATAATTATTAATTTACTGTTTGTTTATATTACGTCTAACATAATGACTTAATGATACATAATGCTTAATGGCTAAAATTTTATGACTGTGGATACTTGCAAATGCAGCTGTTAGTATTAAAAAACAGTTAGTAATGTACTAATGTTTAAATATTTTAATATTTACCGAGTACTAGGTCGACAGTTTTCAACTTAACTAGAGGCCCTTCCATAGGGCTGGGAAAAAGTTGTATAGCAGCATTAAATCATCGCTAAACAACGACTGCTCTACTCGTGGATTGTATATCATCGCTTTCTAACCTAAGAGCGGGCTCATTTAATTTGCGAAACTTCGCAACTGTAGCTTCGAAATAAGCTTTCTCCTTACCCAGAAGGTTAGAAAAAGTTTTCTTATGCATAGCGTTAATAATAATGATATAACAGATATAATATAATGAATAATAATAGTATTAATAATAATAAATAATACTAATATTAATAATAAAAACTAATAATAATGATATTAGTAATAACAGTAATAATAATAATCTGCAAATAAAAAAATTAATAAAGAAATCAATAAAAGCATTTATAAATTATTAATAAGCCTGAGATTAAGGCTTATTTGTTGTACCCATAATACTATGTTGAATATGCAAATTAACGAATGCTGTAATTTTATAATATTGACACTTTCTTCTTTTTTTTTTCAATTGCATATTCAACATAGATGCACTTTAATAAAATCAAAAAAAAAATTGTAAACAATTTACTTACTTCAGCTATTAGCTGTGTCCATAATTAACAATGGTACTTGCTTATTTTCTGTTAATATAAGTGCATAAATGATAGACGCAATATACCAAAATCAAAAGAAATTGCAAAAAATTTACTTACTTGAGCTGTTGGATGTATCAAAAATTACCAAATCTATGGCTTGTATAACTTATCTTGAATCATCTTATTATTTTATCCACTTGAATTTATTATCTTATCTTGATGGCTTCTTCTTTGCTTGCTTCTTTTCAGTTACTATAATTAAATTCAATAAATCTTATAAAATTTTCGCCAACTTACCAATTTGATCGTTTCAATGTAAAATATTACAAACTTTTTGACAGTTCAACATTTGTTCATTATAACCATTATTAACCCTTTGATTGAAAACAAGATTTTGAATGTATATATATTTTTTTTAATTTTTGAAAGCGAGACACTGTTCTTTAAATAAATTTGTGATCATTTTAATTATAGTAAAAATTAACAAAAGATTTATAAATTAATGCAATTACAATGAAATTAATATTAATCGAAAAGAAAAAATACACAAATGTATTTTAAAAGTTTGACCCTCATACGGAACCAAGGGTTAATTTGTCAAAATAATTTTGAATTTATCACTTTGACAGATTTCATAAAGCAAATATGAAAGCTCAAATTATTATGTCAATTAACGTCATGCTATTTCATTCGCACTCATTACATGAAAGATAACGCAATAAGAAACATCCCAGAAATATGCATTAGTATTTGTATTCAAACAAAAAAGTGTGAGATTGTATTGGAATTTTAAGGGGAAGTGGCTAGCAGGGTATATATATATATATTATATATATATATATATCTATCTATATATATATATATATATAAATATATATATATATATATATATATATATATATATTATATATATATATATATATATATATATATATCTATATATATCTATATATATATAATATATATATATATATATATATATATATATCTATATATATCTATATATAATATATATATATATATATATATATATATATATATATATATATGTATATATATACATATATATATATATATCTATCTATATATATATAATATATATATATATATATATATATATATATATATATATATATATATATATGTATATATATACATATATATATATATATATATATATATATATATATATATATGTATATATATATGCATATGTATATCTATATATATGTATATATGTATATATATGGTGGGTGCCGTAGCTCAGTGGTTAGTGTGTTCGCCTTCTAATCTGTAGGTCGTGGTTCAATCCCCGGTTCTTTCGAACGGTACCCACCTGTCGGCAAGCAATTATCAATTCTTCCGACAGTAACAACTTGCCATGAAAAAGCTTCTTAAATAACTCTGTGACAAAGCTCAGAAAAAGTGATGTCACAAGTGTTCTGCCGTTCGGAACCGGCTAAAATAAGTAGGTCCCTTCTAATATTGTCCAAAATTTAAGACGCACAACAGTAATGGAAGAGCAGCACGGCCAATGAGCCCTTTGGGGCCTTATGTGCCACATATTTATATTTATTTTATGTATATATATATATATATATATATATATATATATATATATATATATATATGTATATATATATGTATATATATATAGTAACACCTAACTGTTCGGCAAGCATTTTTTGCGATTGGGTGTCGTCCTCATCCAAAAGAGCCTGCAAATCATGGTCCTCAACTTTTCTGGGTCTATTTTCAGGCTTCTTGTCACTCAAGTCAAAATGGCCTTCTTTGAACCGGCGAAACCAGTCTCTGCAAGTGGTTTTCGATAGCGTACTGTCTCCACAAGCATTCAATGCGACTCAGCAGCAGATTTCTTCAAATTGAGGGAAAAAAGTAGAGCTTCCACATTTTTCTGGCACGAAACTAGACATGATTATACGAGGAAAAATTGATGTTGTTGTATGAAATCACTGATAATGTTTACTAATTGATGCAAACAGATGTCGAACTCATAAAAAAAAATGCACAGTCGATAATAGCTCAATATGCTCACTAACGTCATCTACTAGGAAACATCGGATTTAAGCTTGTACACCTGGTATATACATATACATATATATATATACATATATATATGTATATACATATGTTCTTCGCTAGCTGGCGCCAGTTAGAAATTCCAAGCGCCGTCAGGTTCTACAGTACTTGGTCTTTCCACCGGAGGTTAGGTCTTCCTCTTCTGCGTCGTCCTCCAGCGGGTTCCGAATATAACACCCTCTTAGCTGGAGCGTGTTCTTCCATTCGCTCAACATGACCTAGCCAGCGCAGTCGCTGGATTTTGATGCGCTTTACTATGTCAATATCGGCATACAGCTCGTACAGCTCATGGTTGTACCTTATTCGGTACTCGCCACCAACGCAAATAGGTCCAAAGATCTTGCGTAGAACTTTTCTCTCGAAAACTCCAAGCATTCGCTCATCCGTGGTGGAAATTGTCCAGGCTTCAGCGCCATATGTTAGGACAGGCATGATGAGGGACTTGTAGAGTGTGGTTTTCGTTCTTCAAGAGAGAGCTCGACATCTCAATTGCTTACTTAGCCCAAAGTAGCACCTCTTACCAAGAGTGGTCATTCGCAATATCTCCAGGCTAAAGTCATTACTGCTGTTAATGCTGGTTCCAAGATAGACAAAGTCCCTTACTACTTCAAAAGCGTAGTTGTCAACAGTGAAGTGCTGTCCAAGACGCCGGGACTCTTTGTTTGTTGACACTAGATACTTCGTCTTGCCCTCGTTCACCGTGAGACCCATCCGACGCGACTCTCTTTCCAACTCTGAGAATGCTGCACTGACTACTCGCGTGTTCATGCCGATTATTTCAATATCGTCGGCATACGCTAACAGCATGACACTTTTGTTGAAGATAGTGCCATTATGTCGTAAATCAGCAGCTCGTATTATTGTATTCATAATAAGATTGAAGAAGTCGCTCGATAACGAATCACCTTGTCTGAAACCCCGTTCGGTATTAAACGGTGCGTAGAGGTAATCCCTTACCGGACTGTCGAAAGCGGCTTTATAATCAACAAATAGGTGGTGTGTGTAGCAGTGTGAAAATTTGGTCGATGGTAGATTTACCAGGTCTGAAGCCACACTGATAAGGTCCAATCAGGTTGTGGAGCATGGGCTCCATAACCCATGCATGCGCATGGAGTTGGCGCAAATTGTGGGGTCTCCTTTTTGATGTACAGGACAGAGAACAATAAGCCTCCATACCATATTCTGCTTATGAGCTGGTGCATGCAGGCGAGCAGCTCATCGCCTCCGGTCTTAAATAACTCGGCAGGCAGACCATCAGCACCTGCAGCTTTGTTGTTCGTCAGCCTTAAAATGGCGGAACATCAACAACATCATCTGTAATCGGGGTTATCGGGCAATCTTCTCCACTGGCGGAATTGTTCGTAGCATCGACATTCAGTAACGTGGAGAAGTGTTCCCTCCATAGGCTCAGTACACTCTGGACATCTGTAACCAGATTCCCATTTCCATCACAACAAGAAGAGGCTCCGGGATTTAAACCTTCACTCAGGCGCTTGATCTTTTCGAAGAATTTTCGAGTCTCATTCTTGTCGGTACACATCTCTATCTCCTTACATTTGCCTCTTTCTTGTTCCCTCTTCTTGCGCCTCAAAAGACGTCTCTCTGCACTCCTTTTCTCTCTGTACCGCTCCTTAACAGCTCGCGTTGCGCCTGCACGCAGGGTTTTTCTGTCTTTCTCTGCGGTAGCCTCGCGACACTCCTGATCATACCACTCATTCCTCAGAGGCCGGTAATAACCGATTACCTCCTCGGCAGCAGTAGTCATGGAGTGGGATATATGTGTCCACCGTGCGCATGTATCATCAAGTGGGGGAGTGTTCTGCATAAGCAGATCCGATAACGAGTGGAAAATGCATCTGCTGTCTCTGGTGATCGCAGCTTACTGACGTCGAGCTTTCTCTGTGTGGGACTTCTCTGCTTATTTCCGCCACATAAACGTGTGCGCACCTTAGCTGCAACAAGGTAGTGATCCGAGTCGATATTGGCACCACGGATCGATTTCACGCCCATCACACTGGAAGCATGCCTTCCGTCAATCACCACATGATCAATTTGGTTTCTTGTACGTTGAACTGGAGACAACCATGTTGCTTTGTGGATGTCGAGATGCTGGAATTTGGTACCACCAATTACCATGTTTCGTGCTGCGGCGAAGTCGATCAGCCTCACTCCGTTATCGAAGGTGTTCTGGTGGAGGCTGAATTTTCCGACAGTTGAACCAAAGGTACCTTCATTGCCCACCCTGGCATTAAAGTCGTCAAGCATGATTTTGATATCGTGGCGGGGGCAGCGGTCGTAAGCTTCTTCGAGGCGCTGGAAGAAGCTCTCCTTGGTCACATTGTCGTTCTCATCCGTCCGAGCGTGGGCACATATAAGGCTGATGTTAAAGAATTTTGCCTTGATGCGGATTGTGGCCAGCCGCTCGTTCACAGGCGTGAAATGTGAGACCAGATGTCGTAGTCTCTTGCTGACCAAAAATCCACATCCTAATTCGTGCCTTTCAGCATGGAAACTGTAGTAAATATCACAGGATGCTCTTTTGGAGCAGCCCTGTCCCGTCCATCGCATTTCCTGGAGAGCGGTGATGTCAGCTCTGTATTTTTCGAGGACATCAACCAGCTGGATAGAGGCACCCTCCCTATAAAGGGACCGGACATTCCAGGTGCATATCCGTAAATCATGGTCCTTTGTTCGTTTGCGGGGGTCATCAACATGGTAGTCCCCTCTATATATTTATATATATATATAAATATATATATATATATATATATATATATATATATATATATATATATATGGTGATATATATATATATATATATATATATATGGTGATATATGGTGATATATATATATATATATATATATATATATATATATATATATATATATATATATATATATACATATATATATGTATATATATTGTATTGTATTGTTTGAGTACGCGTCAAAAATGGACACCAGTAAAGACAAAATACGCCATATATTACAATTTTCCTTCGACAAACGCGAAAACGCAAGCCATACGGTGAACAGTGTTTATGGTCCTGGGACTGTAACAACCATTGACGTGCAATTTTGGTTTCGTCGATTCCGTTCCTGTAATTTTGATCTCAACGATGCACTACGTTCTGTCCAAAATATAGATATTATAATGGAAATCGTCGAGTCTGACCATCATAAAAGCACTGATTCTATTGCTCAGGAGCTAACCATTGCTCAAAAAACCGTTTGGAACCATTTAAATAAAGCTGGATACAAAAAAAAGCTCGAGGTATGGGTGCCACACGAGGTAACTCAAAAAAAAACCTCATGGACTGAATTTCGATCTGCGGATCGCTGCTGAATCGCAACAAAATCAATACATTTCTGAAGCGGATGTTTACTGGTGATGAAAAGTCGGTCACTTACGACAATGTCAAGCGAAAACGGCCGTGGTCGAATCGCGATGAGCCGGCGCTAATGGTGGCCAAGCCAGGATTGACGGTTGACTGTGAGCTGTTACCCTACGGTCAAATTCTTTATTCGGAACTGTACTGTCAACAATTGGATTGTCTGAAGGAAGTAATCGCCCAGAAGTAGCCAGCTTTGGCCAATAGGGGAGGAATTCTGTTCACCAGGACAACGCCAGGCCACACACATCGATAGTGACTCGCCAGAAACTCCGGGTGCTTGGTTGGGAGGTTCTTAATCATCCACCTTATAGTCCGGACCTGGCACCAAGTGATTACTGTTACTGTCTATGGCGAATGATTTTGCTGGTGAAATATTCGCTTTAAGAGAAATTTGTGAAAATCGACTGTCCCAGTTTTTTGCCAATAGGGACGAGGGTTTCTATGAGAGTGGTATTATGAAATTACCTTTAAAATGGCAACAAGTTATCCAACAAAACGGTCCATAATTGACCTAAATCGGATCATTCTAACTATGCTAAATTAAACCTTCAATTTAATGCAAAAATAATGGATTTCTTATATATTGTTACGTTTTTATTCTGTTAGAGTTTAATTCTATTTGAATTACCTTGTTCGATCACTGGATTCTGTTAATAATAACTGCAACACTTATTTTATACAATTATATACAGCAACAATTTATTTAATCTCTATTTACAATCAACTCTGCTTACTATCAACTATTTACAATAACACTTAAATGTACTTGCAACTTTTTCCTCTGTATAGATGTTTGCGCAGTCTCGTTCGGTATTCGATTTATTCTCACTTCTTAACACTGGCTCTATTTATACTCTGTTGGCAACACCCCAGAATCTTCCTTTATCGAGAATCTTCTCTTCCTTTCTCGTTGGCTTGTTCTGGTTATCGTTTATTTCTTTTTGTTGACATTCGTTTCGATGCTGCCAATAGTGTCAGTCACAATAGTGATGAGTAACCAACTATCGATACTCGTTACAATATATTGTATATTTAGTCTGTTTATATTTCAAGCACAGCAATATAAATATCGTGATAGTCACCAATAAGAGTGGACATGTTTTGGATCTCTCCTTAGATAGAGTCGAAAAAGTGATTGAGCAGTTATTTCTGTGGTTTTTTATTGCTTATACAGATAAGCAGAAAGAACAATAAAATCAAAGAAAAAAAAAATTATAATAATAATAATAATATAGTTTGCAAACATTTTGTTTGTAATATGAGTGTTCACCGCTCTCCTCTCCGGCAACGGCAATCGCCTGTTAATGTGTGTGTAAACCATAATTTGCAATCACCCGCGCAAAACCCCACGATAAGTGCATTATCAAAAAAAACTGTTGATACACACTGCACAAGTGAAAGTAACAGTGCAAATCTTTTGCCTGCACATATTCCTTACTTTAACACTACATCAAAATTTGCAACAACAATAAATACAGACAAAAAAAATAATTTGTTCTCTCATGATATACTATCTCCCTCTATACCGTGGAGTGTACAATGCGCTTCTCCTGCTGTAACACCAACAGCTACAACATCAAAGCAAACAAATAACGGCCTTTCTACTGAAGTGCATGACCCAGTAGTTAAAGCAACTAGTGCGATGACTAATAAAGAACCAGTTGCTGTTCAAACTGGAATTGATCGCTACATTACTGTAGTAAAGCGAAAAAGAAGTCCACAAAATTCAAAACAAATGAATTCAACAAAAATTCAAAAGCAAAACACTGCCCCTATTAGTTCGGAAAATAGATACGCTCTGCTTTCAGGTGATGAAAGTGACGAAAATATCTCCAAGAAAAATTTCAAACCCCCACCCATTTTCTTAAGAGAACGCAACTCAGATAAGTTGATTTCTATAATTACAAGTCTTATAGGACCAAAGAATTTCCACGTTGTTCCTATTCGCAAAGGCCAAATTGAGGAAACGAAAGTGAAAATCTACAGCGAAACTCATTATCGCAAAGTAATAGCGGAATTTGATGCTGTAAAAAAGAATTACTACACTTACTATATTACTATTACTATATTACTATTACTATACAACCCTAAAGCTAAATTTCTCCGCCAGCAATCAACCTCTAAAACCAGTTGAACAAACTCAGATAGCCAACTCAAGTAAGAGACAAAATATTGATGCAACACAACTCTTCTCTGCAATCCCAAACAACAATCAAACCAATTCATATGCTAGCGTGTTAAAACAAAACCCACACCAACAAAGCAATGTAAATTTTTTTTTTTTTTTTTTTTTTTTTAACAAGCTTTTTTATTGGATCTTTCTAAAATTACTTAGAAACTAACAATATGTAATCAAATCTTACAAACTAAATAAAATTATGTGATATTCCCAAAGTTCCATCACAATTTGTTGAGTCACGAGGTATAGCAATTTCACAGCATATTCAGTGTGTCTTTTCTTTTTAATCGACGATGCCCCGTGCTCAGCAACAATTGCCTAGCAAGGGGATTCGGATGATTGTGTAATTTTTGAATGTAGCTTCTGCAAGACATTGCAACTTCCTCAGAAATTGTGGGTACATTTAAATCTCGATGGATGTTAACGTTCCTCATATACCAAGGCGCGTTTACAATAATTCGCAGACACTTGGATTGTATTCGCTGCAATTTTTCGATATTTGAGGGAGATGCGGTGCCCCAAAACTGAATACCATAAGTCCAGATTGGCTTCAGGATTGCTTTATATAATAGCACTTTGTATTCGAGATTCAACTTTGATCTTTTGTGTAACAGCCACCATAACTGATTAATTTTAAGCTTGATCTGAGTTTTCTTTGCCTCTATGTGATTTTTCCAGGTCAGCCTTCTGTCGAGGTGAATACCCAAGTACTTTGTTGAGGAACATTGTGGAACTGATTGGCCATTAATTTTAAGTGGGGGACATGTATCTGGCCTTAGCGTGAAGGTTACATGTACGCTCTTTGATTCATTGACTTTTATACGCCATTTTGCTAGCCAGATTTCGAGAGAATCGATATGAGTCTGCAGGAGTTTAGTAGCTTCTATGGGGTTAGAGCTAGAGCACAAAATTGCCGTATCATCTGCAAAGGTCGATATAAATATATGGTTATTGCTGGGCATATCTGTAGTGTATAAGAGATATAGTAAGGGGCCCAAAACGCTTCCTTGAGGAACGCCAGCATGAATATCCAATGGATTTATTGTGTAATCCTTGTGATGTACGAGAAATTGTCTTTTCGTGAGGTAGCTACTAAGCAATGAGGAGACATTTGCAGGCAGTAATAGTTTGAGTTTGTAAATAAGGCCATCGTGCCATACTTTATCGAAAGCTTGAGTGATATCAAGAAAGACAGCTGAGCAATACTTTTTTTCTTCAAAAGTGTTCCTTATCAGAGTTACAATGCGGTGGACTTGTTCTATTGTGCCGTGCTGTTTTCTAAATCCAAACTGATGTTGAGGAATCAGTTGGTTGAGATTAATAAATGGAGTTATATTCATGACAAGTAGCTTTTCGAATACTTTAGAAAGTAGAGGCAGGAGGCTGATAGGTCTGTACGATGCAACTTTTGTAGGGTCTTTTCCTGGTTTTGCTATCATAATAATTTTTGAAGTTTTCCAGCATTTGGGATAGTGTTTAATACGAAGGATAGCATTGAAAATGTGCATCAGATGAATTACTGAAGCCGGAGGTAGCTCTTTTATCATTTTACCGGTAATTTTATCTGGACCAGGTGATTTTTTTGGGTTTAAATCTTTATAAATTGCTTTAAATATGTCCTTTTTTTTAATTTTGAGCGTTATTGAGCAAGGTTGAGAAGTTAATTTGGTAATGAGGACTGTGAAGAGGGTGGATTGGGTGTAAACACACTTTTTAGGTGGAGTTATTAAGCGGGAGCCCCAGTGAGTGTGTTTGGCGTTGAAATCGCCAGCAACCAAGAATTTGCTACCAAGAGTTGAGAAAAATTCTTTATATTGCTGTTCGGTAATACTGTATCTTGGGGGACAGTATATCGCAGATATTACTAGCTTAGAGATGTATTCTTCCAGACATATAGATGTTGCTTGCAAGTAGACGCTTTTGAAATCTTCGAGAACATGATGTTTTATTCTGCTTTTTATCAATATGGCAGTTCCTCCGCGTGCCTTACCATGCGGATGATTTGTGGTGTACAGTTTGTAATATGGTATTTGGTAGCAATTTTTGTCAGTGAAATGGGTCTCAGATATCATCATTATGTCGATTTGACTGGATTCAAGGAATTGAATTAGCTCCAAACGGTGCTGGCTTAAGCCGTTGGCGTTCCAGTGGCATATCTTGAGACAACTCATGGTCTGGATAGCAATGTTTGGAGTAACATCGATTGATTTTTCATCATTTCTTGCATCATTGTTTGCATTGAGTTCATGAATTGGTTCATATTCTGAATTAATGTTTGAAGCAAATGTTCAAGGGTACTTGGCTGTTGGGTGGGCAGTGAGTGTTTCTGCTCATTATTTACATTGCTTTGTTGGTGTGTGTTTTGTTTTAAAACACTAGCGTATGAATTGGTTTGATTCTTGTTTGGGATTGCAGAGAAGAGTTGTGTTGCATCAATATTTTGTCTCTTACTTGAGTTGGCTATCTGAGTTTGCTCAACTGGTTTTAGAGGTTGATTGCTAGCGGAGAAATTTAGCTTTAGGGTTGTATATACTGGGCAACCTCTATAATTTGCGGTGTGATTACCTCCACAATTGCTGCATTTTTTTCATGCTAGCATCGCCTTTAGATTTTGGGCATATGTTTGATTTATGGAGATCTCCACAAATCACACAAACAGCTGGCAGGGTACAATATGTCTTAGTATGTCCATATTCTTGGCAGTTACTGCACTGAGGAGGTCCAGTTCTCTTATGGGGTTCTTCGATTGTGATTTTGCGATGCAATAAATATCGAATTTTATATTTTATATATGGGGTGTACTTCACCTTTTTTTTAGGGGTTTTGTTTCAGGCTGAAGCTCAATACGATATAATGTTTGAGGTATATTGCTCTTGTTGAGAATGTTAAATACAGTTTTGGCTTGAAACCCTTCTTCCTGAAGGGCAAGTTTGATTTCGTTAATATCAACCTCGGCTTCGACGCCTTTGAGTACAACGATCAAGCCCTTACTACTTTTTAGCTGATATGTGTAGTAATTCTTTTTTACAGCATCAAATTCCGCAATTACTTTGCGATAATGAGTTTCGCTGTAGATTTGCACTTTCGTTTCCTCAATTTGGCCTTTGCGAATAGGAACAACGTGGAAATTCTTTGGTCCTATAAGACTTGTAATTCTAGAAATCAACTTATCTGAGTTGCGTTCTCTTAAGAAAATGGGTGGGGGTTTGAAATTTTTCTTGGAGATAATATTTTCGTCACTTTCATCACCTGAAAGCAAAGCGTATCTATTTTCCGAACTAATAGGGGCAGTGTTCTGCTTTTGAATTTTTGTTGAATTCATTTGTTTTGAATTTTGTGGACTTCTTTTTCGCTTTACTACAGTAATGTAGCGATCAATTCCAGTTTGAACAGCAACTGGTTCTTTATTAGTCATCGCACTAGTTGCTTTAACTACTGGGTCATGCACTTCAGTAGAAAGGCCGTTATTTGTTTGCTTTGATGTTGTAGCTGTTGGTGTTACAGCAGGAGAAGCGCATTGTACACTCCACGGTATAGAGGGAGATAGTATATCATGAGAGAACAAATTATTTTTTTTGTCTGTATTTATTGTTGTTGCAAATTTTGATGTAGTGTTAGAGTGAGGAATATGTACAGGCAAAAGATTAACACTGTTACTTTCACTTGTGCAGTGTGTATCAACTGTTTTTTTGGATAATGCACTTATCGGGGGGGTTTGCGCGGGTGATTGCAAATTATTGTTTACACACACATTAACAGGCGATTGCCGTTGCCGGGGAGGAGAGCGCTGAACACTCATATTATAAACAAATTGTTTGCAAACGATATTATTTTATTATTGGCTTGCGAACTCCAATGCAGCTAGATCTGCAATAAGCATGGGTCCAACTCAGCAATCATCGCAAGCGGGTTTTGGCGTTTGGCTAGTAATACAGATAAATCTCTAATGAGCGCGACAAAAATCTCTGCAATGAGCACTACTGCAAAACACGAAAGATCCTCAAATGAATTGTATGGAATGGACTCAAAGCAATCGAGATATGAATGTGATGAAACAATGTTTACTCGAAATCGACAGAAACCTCAAGCCGCTGTTAATTTTGAAGGTAGAAATACGATTCCCTCACAAACTATTAGCGAAAGCAATTCTCGTGATATCGTGTCACTTGAACCTGGCCCTGACAGCCTGGTGCTGGCAGTTGTCGACAGAGGTGCACACGATGGCAGTATATCAAAAGAAAATTGGTTGCAACTTCAAGCCATTTTGTGTGGTATGTTTATACCTCTTCTGCAAGAATTTCCTGGGCCTGCTCCTTGCTGTCGTGTTGCCGGTTATATGGGTCAAATAAGGTTAATCAATTGTGCTGATCAAAGATCTGCACAATTATATAAATTAGCTATATCCAGAGTTGGCGAAGCATGGGCTGGTGCTCAGCTTGAGGTAGTTACAAAAGATGAAATTCCACGAAAACTAAAAGCTCGTTCTTGGGTTCCATCAGAACCTTCTGATCCTGATACGATTCTTGAGATTATACGAATGTCAAATCCGGATATGCCCGCCTCAGATTGGAGTATTCTACATCTAGAGGAGCCCAAGGGCACATACCGTGGTGTGATTTTTAGCATAAATTCAGAGTGTGAAGATATTTTGAACAAATCAAAAGGGTTGATACGGTTTGGATTCACATCTATAAAACTTACGGTTCTCAAGAAAAAATCGGAGAGAACGTCCAAACGAGAAAAGGAGACGTATATGGTGGAATCCGATCCAGAAGATGCGAGTGAAACAATTGTAGAATTTTATTATAAAAACAAATCACCGAAATAACTCCTTGAGTTTCTTAGCGTCTTTTCGCAAAATATTAAAATTTTTTTTTTTTTTTACCGAAAACAATAACTTTTCGACTCTATCAAACACGTCCACTCTTATTGGTGACTTTCACGAATGATATGAAAATAATGAGCATAAACACTCACTGCCCACCCAACAGTCAAGTACCCTTGAACATTTGCTTCAAACATTAATTAAGAATATGAACCAATTCATGAACTCAATGCAAACAATGATGCAAGAAATGATGAAAAATCAATCGATGTTACTCCAAACATTGCTATCCAGACTATGAGTTGTCTCAAGATATGCCACTGGAAAGCCAACGGCTTAAGCCAACACCGTATCGAGCTAATTCAATTCCTTGAATCCAGCCAAATCGACATAATGATGATATCTGAGACCCACTTCACTGACAAAAATTGCTACCAAATACCATATTACGAACGTACACCACAAATCATCCGCTTGGTAAGGCACGCGGAGGAACTACCATATTGATAAAAAGCAGAATAAAACATCATGTTCTCGAAGATTTCAGTAGCGTCTACTTGCAAGCAACATCTATATGTCTGGAAGAATACATCTCTAAGCTAGTAATATCTGCGAAATACTGTCCCCCAAGATGCAGTATTACCGAACAGCAATATAAAGAATTTTTCTCAACTCTTAGTAGCAAATTCTTGGTTGCTGGCGATTTCAACGCCAAACACTCTCACTGGGGCTCCCGTTTAATAACTCCAAAAGGCAAAAGACTATGTTCAATCATCACTAACCACGGCTACGATGTTATTTCAAATGGTCAACCGACATATTGGCCGACGGACAAGAGGAAAATACCCGATCTCATAGACTTTGGAGTCGCCAAAGGTTTGCAGATGGAAAATATCTCCACAAAGTGTAATTATGATCTATCATCTGACCACTCACCCACGGTAATATCTATAAAATCACCAAGCCCCCAACGCAATTGCGTTAGAAAGAAAATAGACTGGTTAAAATTCAAGAAATATATAAATTCCCATCTTCCTCTGAGTACTGTATTAAGAAATGGACACGATGTAGACTCAACACTAGAAAAATTCAACCAGCTGCTCTATTAGCTCTCAGCTCAGCCACCTGCACAAAGGTATGCAAGCAATCAAACTATAGCCCATACACACCAGCCAGTGAATTGCTAGTAAGACAGAAAAGAAGACTCCGAAGACAATGGCAAGAATTCAGATCACCGAATCTGAAAACACAGCTACAGCACTGCACTCGAAAGTTAAAGCAAGCCTTAAAAAATAAAAACAACAAAGAGTTAGAAGAGCACATAGCGAAATTAACACCTGGTGAAGCGTCAGACTACTCTTTGTGGAAATCAGCAAAAAACTCAAATCGGCCAATTCTCACTGATTCCCCCATCCGTTTGAGTGACGGTAATTGGGCTAGAAGCAACTGTGAGAAGGGTTTGGCTTTTGCAAACCACCTCAAAAGTGTGTTTACACCCAATCCACCCTCTTCACAGTCCTCATTACCAAAATTAACTTCTCAACCTTGCTCAATAACGCTCAAAATTAAAAAAAGGACATATTCAAAGCAATTTATAAAGATTTAAACCCAAAAAAATCACCTGGTCCAGATAAAATTACCGGTAAAATGATAAAAGAGCTACCTCCGGCTTCAGTAATTCATCTGATGCACATTTTCAATGCTATCCTTCGTATTAAACACTATCCCAAATGCTGGAAAACTTCAAAAATTATTATAATAGCAAAACCAGGAAAAGACCCTACAAAAGTTGCATCGTACAGACCTATCAGCCTCCTGCCTCTACTCTCTAAAGTATTCGAAAAGCTACTTGTCATGAATATAACTCCATTTCTTAATCTCAACCAACTGATTCCTCAACATCAGTTTGGATTTAGAAAACAGCACGGCACAATAGAACAAGTCCACCGCATTGTAACTCTGATAAGGAACACTTTTGAAGAAAAAAGGTATTGCTCAGTTGTCTTTCTTGATATCACTCAAGCTTTCGATAAAGTATGGCACGATGGCCTTATTTACAAACTCAAACTCTTACTGCCTGCAAATGTCTCCTCATTGCTTAGTAGCTACCTCACGAAAAGACAATTTCTCGTACATCACAAGGATTACACAACAAATCATGCTGGCGTTCCTCAAGGAAGCGTTTTGGGTCTCTTACTGTATCTCTTATACACTTCAGATATGCCCAACAATAATTATACATTCATATCGACCTTTGCTGATGATACGGCAATATTGTGCTCTCGCTCTAACCCCATAGAAGCTACTAAACTCCTGCAGACTCATGTCGATTCTCTCGAAATCTGGCTAGCAAAATGGCGTATAAAAGTCAATGAATCAAAGAGCGTACATGTAACCTTCACGCTAAGGCTAGATACATGTCCCCCACTTAAAACAAATAGCCAATCAGTTCTACAATGTTCCTCAACAAAGTACTTGGGTATTCACCTCGACAGAAGGCTGACCTGGAAAAATCACATAGAGGCAAAGAAAACTCAGATCAAGCTTAAAATGAATCAGTTATTGTGGCTGTTACACAAAAGGTCAAGGTTGAATCTCGAATACAAAGTGCTATTATATAAAGCAATCCTGAAGCCAATTTGGATTTATGGTATTCAGTTTTGGGGCACCGCATCTCCCTCAAATATCGAAAAATTGCAGCGAATACAATCCAAGTGTCTGCGAATTATTGTAAACGCGCCTTGGTATATGAGGAACGTTAACATCCATCGAGATTTAAATGTATCCACAATTTCTGAGGAAGTTGCAATGTCCTGCAGAAGCTACATTCAAAAATTACACAATCATCCGAATCCCCTTTCTAGGCAATTGTTGCTGAGCACGGGGCATCGTCGATTAAAAAGAAAAGACACACTGAATATGCTGTAAAATTGCTATACCTCGCGACTCAACAAATTGTGATGAAAAGTTGGGAATATCACATAATTTTAGTTAGTTTATAAGATTTGATTATTTATTGTTAGTTTCTAAGTATTATAGAAAGATTCAATAAAAAAAGCTAATTTAACAAAAAAAAAAAAAAAACATATAAACAAAATATTGTTACGTTTTTATTCTGTGAGCGTTTAATTCTATTTGAATTACCTTGTTCGATCACTGGATTCTGTTAATAATCACTGCAACACTTATTTTATACAACTATATACAGCAACAATTTATTTAATAAACTCTATTTACAATCAACTCTGTTCATAATCAACTATTTACATAATGTATACTATTTACACTATTTACTATTTACACTTTAATGTACTAGCAACTTTTGAATTCGATTGATTCTCAATTCTCAACACTGGCTCTATTTATACTCTGTTGGCAACACCCCAAAATCTTCCTTTATCGAGATTCTTCTCTTCCTTTCTCGTTGGCTTGTTCTGGTTATCGCTTATTTCTTTTCGTTGACATTCATGTCGATGCTGCCAATAGTGTCAGTCACAATAGTGATGAGTAACCAATTATCGATACTCGTTACACTGCCCTCCTCTTAACCTTGTTCGTCCCGAACAAGTTTTTATACTTCCCCTCGATATGGCGCAAGTCGCTCCAAGTGCACTACTTTAAACTTTGCTCTTTTATTCCAGGCACGTTGAATACGATACACTACGTCATTTATCTTTGCTATAATCTCATATGGTCCTTCCCAATGAGTCTGTAGTTTAGGGGACAGGCCTTTCTTTCGTTGTGGATTATGAAGCATTACAAGCTCTCCTTCATAGAACCCTTTTGAATTTGCTTTCAAGTCATACCTGGCCTTCATCTTATCACTTATCATCTGCGACCGCTCTCTGATTAACCGATGTACTTCATCCAACTGTTCCCGCTTTTCGCTAGTATAATTACCTTCGGTTGATCTCGTTGGTGTTACGACTCCAAATTTTAAATCAGCTGGCAGTCTTAACTCGTTTCCAAAAATTGCCATTGCCGGTGTAGTAGCCGTCGTATCATGTTGTGCGCATCGATATGCCATGAGGAACTTTGGTATATTTACATCCCAGTCTCTTTGGTATTTATCTACGACTTTTCTCAAATATTCCTCTAAGGTACGGTTAAATCTTCTACCATGCCATCAGATTGTGGATGCAAAGGTGTTGTACGAGTTTTGTATATACCCAGCATACGGCATATCTCTTGGAATACAAAATTCGAAATTTCGACCTTGGTCTGAGTGTAATTCCATCGGTACACCAAAACGAGTAATCCATTGGTTGACGAATACATCCGCAACTGTACTAGCTTCTTGATTTGGAATGGGGTATACTTCAGGCCATTTACTGAAGTAATCTATAACCACCAAAACATACTTGTTTCCTGCGTTGCTTATTGGAAATGGTCCAGCTATGTTCGCTCAAATGGAGCACCCACGGTGTATTGGTGCATCTTACCTCGACTTTTCTTAGTGGGACATTTGGCCATTGCACATTGCTTACACTTCCAAATCCAATCAGCGACAATCTTTATTTTCTCGACGGTTTTGGTGATTCCCAAATGCCCTCCACTGGAGGCATTGTGATACTCAGCTATCACTTCATTTATTCTTGCCTTGGGTACCACTAGAATATCATTAGTGATTTTTCCATCCTCACTTTCCCATGCTCGGAATAAACATCCGTCTCGTAAGTGCAGGCTTTACCACTGCGCCCAGTATGCCTTTGCTATTGAACTCTCATTAGCCTTTTCTTGCCAATCTGGACGTATGCCCTGCTCCTTGTATTCCATAATCTTTACGAGATCTGGGTCGTTCCTCTGATCTTCTTGCACTCGTTCGGTGGTCCATGACTCCTCCGGCAATATATTCGTAAGTCGTATGTCGACAATGTGCTCCTTGCTCTCCACTCGAGAACAATGTTTACATTCCATTTTGCAAGGACGACGAGATAGAGCATCCGCGTTGCCGTGATGTCCTCCTTTACGATGTTCGATGGTAAAATCATAACTCTGCAGCCTTTCAATCCAGCGCGCCAATTGTCCTTCTGGGTTTTTAAATTGTAATAACCACCTTAGCTCTGCGTGGTCAGTTCTTTTTCTTGCCCATCTAAGATCTGAGAGAGCACACCACCTATTCCATAGCCACTTGCATCTGTGTCCAACACAAACTTTTGTCCAGGTACTGGATACGCTAATACTGGTGCTGAACAGTGTCTTTCTTTCAGTTGTTCGATTGCTTTCTGTTGGTCTTCGCCCCATACAAATGGTTTGTTCTTTCTTGTTAACTCATGCAGACTGCTGGCGATGTTTGCAAATCCAGGAACAAAGCGTCTATAGTAGGTGCATAAGCCTAGGAAGCTTCTTAACTCGTGAAGATTCGACGGAATAGGCCATTCTTGTACTGCTGCTACTTTCTCCTCGTCGGTATGTACCCCTTCTATTGTTACATTATGACCAAGATATTTAACTTCTCGCCTGAAGAGTGAACACTTTTTCATATTCAGTTTAAGCCCTGCTGATTGTATACGCTCAAATACTTCTTTCAGCTTTTCCAGGTGGTCGTTAAAATCTTTTCCCATCACGATAATGTCATCGAGGTACACCAAGCACGTTTTCCAGTGTAGTCCTCTGAGTACACGCTCCATCAAACGTCCGCAAGTAGCTGGCGCATTGCATAAACCAAATGGCATGACTGTAAATTGCCATAGACCATCGCCAATACTGAAAGCTGTTTTCTCTTTGTCCTCCTTACCAAGTTCCACTTGCCAGTAGCCACTTTGCAAATCAAGAGTTGAGAACCACTTCGCACCAGATAGTGTGTCCAGAGTGTCATCGATTCTTGGCAGTGGATAGCTGTCTTTTTTCGTAATATCATTCAGCTTTCTGTAATCCACACAGAATCGAGTACTTCCATCCTTCTTCTTTACCAGCACAACTGGTGAACTCCATGGACTCGCTGATGGTTCAATAACACCTTGTTTCTGCATATCGGAAATCAGCTTAATGGCTTCGTCTCTTTTGGCCAATGGAACTCGTCGTGGTGTTTGACGAATTGGTCTAGAATCACCGGTGTCAATGTGATGCTTCACGATGGTTGTTCGTCCTCCAGTTTTTCCATTTGAAGAAAAGATTGAACTGTACTTCTCCAATAGTTGTGAAGCCTTTTCTTTTTGCTGGTTGGTAAGCACATCTGTCCATTCTTCCATCTGTGCTTTTATTTCCGCTCTGACAGTTCCTGATCTTCCACTTTTTATCGACGAACCCTTTTCGCAATCTACTACGGCAATAACTTCCTGGCAATGACCAATCACCATTCCTTTCTTCACAACTGTAGATGTATTAGTTGGATTTAATATTCGCACAGGTGCTATTCCATTTTCTTTAGGTTCCACTAACGTCCTACCAAGTATGATGTTTTTATTTTGTATTTCTTTATCTGCTTCCACTAACCACAACTTGCCTGTCCCATCATCCACATTTATCTGTGCCCAAATCACCGCTTCTGATTTTGCTGGAACCTCTTGACGTTGAAATGCCAGTACTCGTTTGATGTTTCCACTCCGCTTGTAACCGATATTCAATGGTAATTCGACATTTGCATAACGTAGTATCCGTTGATTTAAATCTAACGTAAATCCGTTGTCAATCATAAAATCAACACCAATTATTACGTCATCGATGATGTCGGCCACAATGAATTCATGTTCCCATGTGCAATTTCCAATAGATACTCGTTTCTTTATCTTGCCCAGAATTTGTGCATCCTCACCCGTTGCTGTACGCAATTTTATTCCCATTAAAGGCTCAAACCTCTTTACCAAATTGATTATTGAATGTGATGCACCAGTATCAAGGGTTAACGTGAATTCCATATTGTCCAATTTTCCATCAATAGTCAAGCTGCTTGGCACACGCTGTAGTTGTGAAATGTGAATGATGGGACAACCCACTGTTGGAGGCAGTTCACGCCCCGCTGAACTGCCTCGATTTAGTTTAACGATGGATTTTTGTTAGTGGAGCGATCACTATCCACCTTATTCTCCTTCTTTTGTCTTCCTGGAGAATTCGATCTTGATCGCTTTCGTCGTAGACGGCAGTCACGCGCCATGTGTCCTGGTTTGTCACAAATGAAGCACTTACCAGAAAACTTGATTTCGCGTCGACCTGTTGTTTTTCCTTCAGGCTGAACTACTGATTTTACTGCCTGACGCACTGCTTCAACCAGATCTGTTGTTTCTGTTTCTAATTGGCGTACCCGTGGCATTGGTCGACACATTAAACTGGCGGCTTCAAACGTCAAGGCACTACTGACTGTTTCGGCATAAGTATTCCTGGGTGACATGACTAGGGCACGCTTTGTCTCTCCATCACGTATGCCATCTATGAATGCCTCTATTTTTATTTTTTCGACGAACTCTTCCGAATTACCGGAGAACGCTAGATGACATACGTGCTCAATATCGGAAGCGAATTCCTGAAGGCTATCATTACTCCGTTGCACTCGCGATCTCAATGTACCGCAAAATGTCAATGTACCGAATAACCTGCTTTTGCGGGCAGTTTTACTTCATTATTTCAATATCAAGAAAAAGGCTGCACGAATATCATTGTATTTTAATGGAAGAACGAACGAACGAACATGTCAGAAATGGTTTGCATGATTTAGAAGAGGCAATTTTGATTTGGAATACGAAGAACGACCCGCAGTGCCACCAAAGTTGGGCGATGCAGAATTGGAGGCAAAGCGCGATGAAGATTCATCACAAACGTAAGATGTACTTGGAGTCACTCGACCAACCATTTGCCATCGTTTAAACGCAATGGGAATGATCCGAAAGGTAGAAAATTTATGAACTGAACTTGCTGATTGTAAATAGTTGCTTCAACTTTTCGAGATGGTCGTTAAAATCATTTCTCATAAACAGAACGTCATTGAGGTACACCAAGCACGTTTTCCAGTGTCGTCCTCTATATGTTCCTTCAAACGTTCAAAATTAGCCGGCGCATTACAAAATTCAAATACAGGGTGATTTTTTTAGCAATTTTCTTTTTGGCAACACTGGTTTTGACAGCTCAGCTGTTTTCGTGTAACATTTTACTGTCAAACATGTTCAGTTTGGTCTATAATTTAACCATGAATCGACTTACAAACGAACGCTTGCAGATTATTGATTTTTATTATCAAAATTCATGCTCGGTCAAGAAAGTGCATCTTCTTCTATTTTATGGTCAGTTTGGGCGAGCTCATTGGCCGAGCTTCTCTTCCATTACTGTTGTGCGTCTTAAATTTTGGACAATATTAGAAGGGACATACTTATTTTAGCCGGTTCCGAACGGCAGAACACTTGTGACATCACTTTTTCTGAGCTTTGTCACAGAGTTATTTAAGAAGCTTTTTCATGGCAAGTTGTTACTGTCGGAAGAATTGGTAATTGCTTGCTGACAGGTGGGTACCGTTCGAAAGAAAAATCTTATCGATATTAAATTTGTTATGCATCAGCCGGGGATTGAACCACGACTTACAGATCAGAAGGCGAACACACTAACCACTGAGCTACGGCACCGACGTGCCGTATGAATTCATGCTCTCACGTGCAATTTTCAATAGATACTCGTTTCTTTATACAAGTATTACCCAGAATTTGTGCATCGTCACCCGTTGCCGTACGCAGCTTTATGCCCATTACAGGCTGAAACCTCTTTACGAAATCTGTCTTTATTATATAATGTGATGCACCAGTGTCCAGGGTTAACATGAACTCTATATTGTCCAGTTTTCAATAAATAGTCAAGCTGCTTAGCACAGGCTGTAGTTGTGAAATGTGAATGATGGGGCAACCCACTGTTGGAGGCAGTTCACGCCCCGCTGAACTGACTCGATTTAGTTTAACGATGGATTTGTGTTAGTGGAGCGATCGCTGTCCACCTTATTCTCCTTCTTTTGTCTTCCTGGAGAATTCGATCTTGATCGCTTTCGTCGTAGACGGCAGTCACGCGCCATGTGTCCTGGTTTATCGCAAATAAAACACTTACCATTAAATTTGTTTTCACGTCGACCTGTTGTTCTCCCTTCAGGCTGCACTACTGACTTAACTGCCTGACACACTGCTTCAACCAGATCTGCTGTTTCTATTTCTAGTTGGCGTACCCGTGGCATTGGTCTACACATCAAACTGGCGGCTTCAAACGTCAAGGCACTACTGACTGTTTCGGCATAAGTATACCTGGGTGACATGACTAGAGCACGCTTTGTCTCTCCATCACGTATGCCATCTATGAATGCCTCTATTTTTATTTTTTCGACGAACTCTTCCGAATTACCGGAGAACGCTAGATGACATACGTGCTCAATATCGGAAGCGAATTCCTGAAGGCTCTCATTACTCCGTTGCACTCGCGATCTCAATTCCACTCGATGTAATTGACTCTTGTATTCATTTCCATATTTTCGCTGGAGTGTGTCCATCAGTGACTGATAGCTACCACGATCTTTCTCTGGAATCATCTGTAACACCTCGGAAGCATTACCTTTTAATGCGACTATTAAAGCAGCAGTCTTGTCGCTATCATCCCATTGATTCTTCGAAGCTGTTGTCTCGAATTGAAGCTTGAAGATATTGAATGGCGTGCTTCCGTCAAATGTTGGTGACTTTAGTTTGATTGTACTTGAATCTCTAATCACTGATGTGGCTGGTCCATTTATTTTTAGTTGGTTGAGATCGTGCTGTAATTTCTCGAACTTATCTTCCAAATCATCTACATGTTCCTTCAGATCTGTAACCTTTTCATTAACGGCTCCGGAAATTTCATCTACATGTTCTTTTAGTTCTACAACTTTCTCATTAATAGCCCCAGAAATTTCTTGAAGTTTGTAGTTAATTGTCTTCTGGAATTCTCCAATGAAGTACGTACGTACTTCATTCTCCAAGGCGAGACGTACCTTCTTGGATTTCCATACGCAATTCACTAATAACGCCCTCTTGGCGAGCCGAATGTTCTTGAAACTTGGAGTCAATGCGAGACTCATTTTCTTGTAACTTCTCATTAATTCCTTGCAGTTGCTGCTGCTGTTGTTGCATCATGGATTTCATAAAATCCATGAGTTGACCACTCGAATCTATTTTGCTCTCTTCCTCAGCGTGCACAACTGCTTGTATATCGGCTTCCTCGAAGAACTCATGTTCTTCTACATTAATTCCCTTAGCCTCCATAGCTTGCCTCAGCCTCACCAGCAGTTCCGCCTTTGCACCTGATGACGATAAATTCATCTCTACCAACAGCTTTTTAAGCTGGTCCACTTTTAGTTGGTCAATTTTCACCATCTTTACAGAATCCCACTTCTGACACCAATTGTTACGTTTTTATTCTGTGAGCGTTTAATTCTATTTGAATTACCTTGTTCGATCACTGGATTCTGTTAATAATAACTGCAACACTTATTTTATACAACTATATACAGCAACAATTTATTTAATAAACTCTATTTACAATCAACTCTGTTTATAATCAACTATTTACAATAACACACTAATGTACTAGCAACTTTTGCCTCTGTATAGATGTTTGAGCAGTCACGTTCGGAATTCGATTGATTTTCACTTCTCAACACTGGCTCTATTTATACTCTGTTGGCAACACTCCAGAATCTTCCTTTATCGAGATTCTTCTCTTCCTTTCTCGTTGGCTTGTTCTGGTTATCGATTATTTCTTTTTGTTGACATTCATGTCGATGCTGCCAATAGTGTCAGTCACAATAGTGATGAGTAACCAACTATCGATACTCGTTACAATATTCAAGATTCTGGGGTGTTGCCAACAGAGTATAAATAGAGCCAGTGTTGACAAGTGAAAATCAATCTGATCCCGAACGTGATTGCGCAAACATCGATACAGTCTCAGGGGCAAAAGTTGCAAGTACATTAAAGTGTTATTGCAAATAGTTGATTGTAAATAGAGTTTATTAAATAAATTGTTGCTGTATATAGTTGTATAAAATTAGTGTTGCAGTTATTATTAACAGAATGATCGAACAAGGTAATTCAAATAGAATTAAACGCTCACAGAATAAAAACGTAACAATATGTTATAACGCCCATAATTCCTCTGCTACATATAAACTTGAACAAAGTGGTAACATTTTTTAGAAAATTATCAAAAAAATTAAAAGTCATGTTTTCGATTGAACTTTAAAGATTGTGTAAGAGAATGAAAGCGGAAGGAACTACCTGTAGTTTTTATATTATGAATTATACGAAATCTACATAAATTTACGTTAGGATTGTGGCTGTTGCTATGTCATTATGTCTTTTTTACTAAACAAATAAATAGTAAAATGAAAAAGGAGCCCCTATTGATTACTGAAAATAAATATTTAAAAATTCTTTACTTTGTAATAAAATTCTGAATACTATGCTGAAAATTTCCAACCACCAAATTTGTTTTTCTTTTCCGCACTTGAATGACATACGATTGTAACTAAAAAGAATACTCACTCACAGTTGTCATTGACTCTCTTTCTCTCTCTCTTTGCCTATTATAATTTTATTGGTCGTATATGCACGTCTTTAATTAGTCTCAGAAAATGTTTATTTGAGTTGACTTAGAGCCGGGAACGTATACGGAAGTCCGTAATAATAACGTGCCGTTTGCAAAATGTTCAGCAATTAAATATTAAGATGTAACAAATTAACAAGTGTATACAAGCGAAGATCGAGAAAATAATACAAACCATATGCACACATAGTTAGATATGTACATGTGTTTATAGAAGGATAAAGGCAACTATTTAACTACATTTAAGCAGGATATGTGTCGGTTGTGCGAAAAATTTTCATTCTAATGCAAGGTATACATGCACCAACCATTATTTCAACCTGAGCAAGTTGAATAAACGGTTGTATCATGTATAGTATGGTTGTATAACAAACTTTGATTTTGGTCCAACGGTTGTATGGAAATTAAAACATTCTATTTTGGTGGATGGAGTTAGCGGTTGTACAATGGATTGGGACGTGTGTACGCAGATTGTACAACGAGCTTTGTTTACATTTGTCGCTATAGTTGATTTTAAGGAAAAAGCGGTATCATCGATTCCGCATTTTGCGAAGTGTTCAACGTGATGAATATGTAATTAATAAAGTTGGACAACGCATTGTACATCGTGTATACTAAACAGCAATCCATCTCGTTGTACAATGTGTTTAATCAACGGCTGGAGCGTGTATACTCTGCATAAGGCTAAGGCTAAAATATTTGTATACATATTAATACAACTTTTCGGAAGAATCCATTAAACTATTTTGGTTCTAAGTTTTAAAGCATTCTTGGCAGAACACCAGACCTGAGACGAAGATTTAAACTATTAAACACTCTGCTTTGTATCTTGAGAGTGTACATAGAAACAATCGGATATGTTTGGTTTTATAAAGCAATTAATGTTTGTATCTGGGTTAGTAGTGTGGCTTACGTTTGTACGCTTGTGTATTTTGGTTCAATTACACTAAGAAATTACTATCAAAGTTACCGGAAAGTGAGAATCGTAAAAGTGATGTAAGTGACAATTGATACCGTGATCAATGTACCGTTCTGTATTAGTCGATATAAAATTTCCAGTTTAATATTTTTGACAACGCTGACCCTGCAGTAATGACCAAATGTTTATATGAATACATACACATGTATTTACATATAGATATTTATGTTAAATAATTACGAACATTTTATTTCAGAATAAATAATACAGTAAATTGCGGCAGCGCGAATCAACATATGTTCAACATTTGCTAATAACACGCATCCAAGGCACAGACTAAATGCGGATCTGATGATAATAACGCTACTAAAACCCTTTAAACCAATTATTCCCATCCAACTGTAACCAATTATTTCAAACGATTGACGATTGTCCTTTTTAAAAAGTAATTTTTCACTCGGCATCTACTTTTTTTCGTTATTTCACCCCATAGCGCTATCGTGAAAGTGAACAGTTTGCGCTGACACCATCTACTTGCTTCAAAATGTCCGCAGACTTGCTGTTCCCAAAAATTGCTGATTGTTCATATGTGTCCTGCTATTGGTAAGTGTACTTTTTTAACTTCAGATTAAATGACTGCTTTATGAGCCTGATAAAACTGCATTTTTATTCTAGTTCGTATTTATATATATATATATATATTTGTATGTGTATAAGGTATATTATTCTGATTGCATCATCACTCCGAAATGTTTTTCTGTTGCTGTTTTTGAAGTATTCCACTTCGAATCCACATATATCCTACTTGTTTTGTTCTTTATTGTGTTTGATATTCACATTCGATCATTACCCAATGCACAAAATTTTGGTCAAATGGACATGCACAAACTTCGAAGAACGAGTGATGGGACACATAGTGCATAAAATGAAAATACGATTTACATGGCACTTTTTTACGCGATTTTAGACCGGATGGTCTAAGTGTGGTATAAGTGTGTATTAGATTGTATACATATATGTATGTATATTTCAAAACATTTTTAATATAATTTCTTTGGTAAAACTGGTAACGTGGACGGCAATTTACCCGTATTTTATTCGACACTCTTATTTAATATTTCAGCACTAAAGCTTTACATCATTGTGCGCTTTGTTTAATATATTTTTTATTTTATTACACTACTCGACATAAAAAAAAGTATTTTTGTTAGACTAAGTTTAGCCCGCTGAACAAGAAAATGGCACTAATTAATTTTATAAAAAAACTATTTCGAGATATTGGCGTGTTCTTTCGCACCTTTTTCAGTTATTGCCAAAAATCTCGAAAACATTTTATCCATATATTTATCCATTTCCAGCGAATACACTGACAAAAAAAAAACAAATTATTTCACATGTTTTTAAGATTATATTCAGTTCCCCTGATTCCACCCCCTCAATCAAACATTTTTCCATCATAAAATTAAGATCCCTAAAAAAGCAATAAAATGTTCCTTTCGAAGTGTATACTTACTTACTTTTGTGGCCATTTCAACCGAAAATCGATTTTGGCCGAATCTAGCATGCTTCGCCAGCCAGCTCTTTCTTTCGCTAGTTGGCGATGGTCAAAAATTCCAAGCGCTGACAAGTTCTCCAGTACTTGATCTCTCCAACAGAGGTTAGGTCTGTCTTTTCTGCGTCGTCCACCAGCAGATTCCGAATATAACACCTTCTTAGCCGGAGCGTGTTTTTCATTCACTCGACGGACCTAGCCAGCGCAGCCGCTGAATTTTAATGCGCTTTACTATGTCGGTGTCGCCGTACAGCTCATACAATTCATGGTTATACTTTATTCGATACTCGCCACCAACGCAAATAGGTCCAAAGATCTTGCATAGGACTTTTCTTTCGAAAACTCCGAGAATTCTAAGAACAGAAATGTAAGAACAGGCATGATGAGAAACTTGTAGAGTTTGGTTTTCGATGCTCGAGAGTGGGCCCGACTTCTCAATTACTTACTTAGCCCAAAGTAGCACCTGTTACTAAGGGTGGTCATTCGTAATATGTCCAGGCTGACGTCATTATTAGTGTTAATGCTGGTTCTAAGATAGACAAAGTCCTTCACTACTCTAAAAGCGTAGTTATCAACAGTGACGTGATGTCCAAGACGCTGGGATTCTTTGTTTAGCGTGAGCTAACTACTTCGTCTTGCCCTCAGAACACAGCCTCCAATCATCGGGTATGCTTCCATTCGACCATATTATCCTAATGAATAGCTAATCTCCTCCGATGTTAAACAACTTGGCAGGCAGGCCAGCAGCACCTGCAGCTTGGTTGTTTTTCATCCTCAAGTTGTACTCTAGTGGAGTTTATAAGGCTATTTCTGCTGAGAGAAATAAACCACTTGCTATTCATTGAATAGTAATGCGTCCAAAACGATGATCAGTTAGATAAAAGTTAAAAAAACAGAGCCGCCTTGCATACAGTTCTAAACGGATGACGAATTAATATCATTTACATACTCAACCAATCACGTTATATCAATCCCAGGTAAATAATATGCAAAAATACTTATAGTTACGAAGCCGGCGTCGGGCCTATAAGGGTTTGTTTTTTTGCGTCCAGCCGAAGGCCGACTATCAAAAAAGTCTCATCCGAAAGTGCTGATGGTCGCGAAACTAAAATTGAAAACATACAGGTAATTCTATCGAAAGACATCGTTATTGAAATTTCATGAAGTATCAACTAAAAAAAAAATATTTTAAATTATCAGCATTTTCGAAAAATATACTTTATATACCAATGAAAAGGTAATTGCATGGGCTTGAATATGGTTCTAAATTTTTGAAGTAAAACTTCTTAGGCGGCGGTGTCGCAAATGGAGTGTGAAAATTTTAAAACACATTTCGTTACGTAAGTAGGAAGGAATATATAGCATAAAGAAAGGGAGAATGAGAAAGAAAGCAACGTATGCACAACCATACAAAACAATAGATCATGATTCAATGATTCATGGAAATAGACAGTGTGAGTGTATGTTGAGAGAAAGCACAATCAGCGAATTGCTTATTGCCGAAATTCAAAATTATATTATTCCATAGTGGACGTATGAAACGTGTAACCATTTCCTTTTCATCAGATGAATTGGACGAACTATTGGTTAAATATATATCACGAGAGTCTTACATCCTTAAGAGCTGCGCTGCATATCAGTGTTAAAGGATACTGTAGCCGTGTCGAATGCGCAATAAGGTCAAAGTTTTGGTCACAATTTGCAGTCTCGAATCTTTTGTCAGTAAGCCAATATACTCGAATTTTTTGCTTGTATATCCTGTAATAGAAACAACTATTCTCGCAACACAGCTGACTATTTACAGAAGATAATGATAATGGCGACAAATATGTTGGACCAAATGTGATGCTGATAGACGTTAGTTCTCATAAAAATTCTTTTCGCTTTGCAATGTAGCATGCACTGAATGACAAAAGAAAAAATAGATCTAGCCTCAAAAAGGCTAAACTGGCAACACTGATAATAACAATTGTAACTCATATTATGTGAAAACATACGGACGACAGAATATTAAGGTTATGCCCATCTTTTAAGTCTAATCGATTCTCAGTGAATTTGACGGAGTGTGACTTCACAGTATTTCCAAGAGTATAATTATATAATTAATAATTATATTATATAATTATAATATAATTAACAAAGTAAGGCAATCCGTGAGTGCCGCAGCTCAACGGAAAGTGTTTTAGCCTTCTGATCTGTAGGTCGTGGGTTCAATTCCCGGCTGAAGCATAACAAAATTTAATATCGATAAGATTTTTCTTTCGAACGATACGCACCTGTCAGCAAGCAATTGGCAATTCTTCCGGCAGTAACAATTTGGCATGGGAAAGCTTCTAAAAGAACTCTGTAACAAAGCTCAGAAAAAGTGATGTCGCTATAGTTCTGCCGTTCGGAACCGGCTAAAATAAGTAGGCCCCTTCTAACACTGCCTAAAATATAACACGCACAACAGTAATGGATGGCTTATAAGTGCCACATATTTATTTTATTTATTTAAGGCAATCCGAGAGAGGAAATTGCATGTACTCATTTTGGAATAAGGCTAAAGAAGAAAATCAAAAGACAGCTTTGTGAAATATATCATAGTGAAAAATTCGATAATATTTTACGATTGCCTTACTTGGTTAATATTACTATGAATTTTTTATTTTCTGTCACATCTAAAAAATCTCTCATGGGCGCAATCTTCTTTTCTATTATTGTTGTCAAAAGCACAAAAGCAACAACTATCAGTTGTTGGCAGACCACGCAGTATACATGGTTGCTGTTTGATTATGCGGCGCTTGATAGTGCTTTTGCTTTTGTATTAGCCCGCATTAGACACAAAAACATTTGCATAAAAAATATATGAAATATATCATAGTGAAAAATTCGAAAATATTTTACGATTGCCTTACTTGGTTAATATTACTATGAATTTTTTATTTTCTGTCACATCTAAAAAATCTCTGATGGGCGCAATCTTCTTTTCTATTATTGTTGTCAAAAGCACAAAAGCAACAACTATCAGTTGTTGGCAGACCACGCAGTATACATGGTTGCTGTTTGATTATGCGGCGCTTGATAGTGCTTTTGCTTTTGTATTAGCCCGCATTAGACACAAAAACATTTGCATAAAAAACATTTTCAATTCACTTTTGATATTTCTTCCGCGTTTACACAGGCAAAAATGTTTCTCGGCGACATGTGAACTTCTTTGTATGTTTTCTTAATGTTTGACATACGAATAGTGTTCGGGCTGTAAAAAAAATTTTAAAGGTAGATGAAGCTGACTAATTGTAGATTCTAAAATTTAGTGGTAGATTTAATGAAGTGAAAATGATAATCAGCCCGATTCTGAATATAAATTCCCCGGGAGTTTTTCCCTTTCCTCCAATTCTAAACGAACTTCGAAATTGGGAATTTCTGTAGGCATTCCGAATGTAAATATAAGGGAGAATGTGATGACGTTTATTGAAAAATAAATGTATGCAAAAATGTAAGTATTTAATTGTTTTCGTAGAAAATGGAATAAATGTTGATATTTATTAAATAAATAACATTATTAATTACTATTACAAATATTATTATGGCATTATTCTTACTTTCAGGTCAAAAACAACGAACAAGTTTCAGTTCGATCTTATACTAAACGCAATGCAACCACATCCAGACATTGCGCGTGGATTTTATAAAGGAAACAAAGAGGAGCTCACCAGATTTTGGCGGAATTTGGAGGTGGAATTAAATTCCGCAGAGCCACCATCAAAAAGTGTGTCTGAGTGGAAGAAGGTAAGAATGATAAATACATACATGATACATACGTATCATGTGCTCAATATATTTCAGGTGTGGGACGATAAACAAAAATACGTGCGGCACAAGGCAGCCCAAAATTTGAAAGCCAGTAAGGCAACTGGTGGTGGTCCTAATACGGAGCAACATTTTTCGGCCACTGAAGATGCAATTTATAAATTAATTGCAATGCAGGAATCCGTGGAAGGTATGGTAACAACATTTGGACTCGGTTTCTCAACTTCGAAAAAGCGGGTTCCAGAAACACCAAAAAAAGCCGTATAAGAGTTCTTGTTGCCAGATGATGCAGAAGACGTACTGGAAAATGAAAATCAGCCACCCCCAAAAAGACAACAAATCGCACACAGAGAACTGCGCACAAAAAAAGCTCTGCTGCTGCTGACGTCCTTGCAGAGGAGCTGGAAATTCAAAAAGGAATTTGTCATTCCATGAAGGACCAGCAGCAAAACACAAAAAAGATATACCGTCCTATAGACCGGCTATATGATCTGAAAAAAGAGGAATTAGCAGAGCTAAAACGTCATAATATAGAAATGGAGAAGTTGAGCCTTAGGGAAGTAAACGATAAGATTGAAAAAAATCGAAGACTGATAGAATTGGAGGAACTAAAAGCTAGATTATAAGTTATAACATAAATGTGATATACAAAGACTGTGAATTGAATTTAAGTTTTTTGTGTTTGAATTAAAAGTTTTATTGCACCAAGGAGACGTCTCCAACGATTCTTCAGCACTCCATTGGTACGTCCTACCACATTACAACACTTTGAATGGGCTTCGTTGAATTTCATTTCAACAGACCCTTCTTCCGGGCCTCTTTGAGTCGTCAAAAGCCACGGTTCTAATGGATATCCTGCATCTCCTAATAAAAAATAAATTGTGCATTGTTAATAAATGAATATTTAACCTTTCGTAAATTTTACCAAGGAGCCAATAATTGTGATCGCCCCGCAAATATTCCTGTTCCAGGTGACTGCAGCTCGCTCGCATTCCAAACATCCCGATGCATCATGACATGCATCGGGATGTGAGGCATCTACATACTGTATTCTGAGCTCATTACCGCATACCTGTAAATTTTGTTTTTTATTAACAAGATCAGATTATAAATAACGTCATTTACCAGCATAGCATTTAAGTTGTAGTACCCCTTCCTATTGTAATACAGATGTTTATTGCTTGAGGGAGCAATAATACGAATATGCGTCCCATCAATGCATCCTATAACACCTCGAATACCGTGCTTCATATAAAAGGCTAATGCTATTTTCCTTTTTTCTATAGCCGTTTTGGAAAAATTTATCCATTTTGGACATACATTTTCTTCAAAAATATTTATGACCTCCGTCAACACTTTGCTGAAGCTACACTGGGCCAAGGACACATCACAATCTTTCCCTATCCCTGTCTGATAGCCGCCCTCGGCTAAGAAACGAAGAGTACCACTCAACTTCACTCTATAATATTTTTCATTAGAATAGGAGGAATTTATTCTCGGGAAAAAATATTTATCAAGACATTTTTCGTTATTCAAAAAAAGTGAAATGCTTCACATTTATTGCTAATGTATAAACAAAAATATTAGTGTTAATCATGCAATCGTATAAAACCCGCGTAAATCGCGTAAACCTTGTAAAATTATACGCTCGTAAATCAACTGTCCCATTGTAAATCAATTACCCCACGACAATCAAATTAATCATGGAAATGCAACAAAATAAATGGCCCTCAGTCTCCGGCAAATCGATATTGCTAAGAATCCCCGGAGGTAAAACCAAAGATAAATTAAATATAGGGACATGGAATGTCCGCAGTTTATTTGCAGCTGACAAGTTAAAAAACGCAATAATGGAGATTAATAGATTGAAAATAGATGTTCTTGGAGTAAGTGAAACTTGGTGGCCAGACAGTGGTGAATTTTGTTCCGAAGGTATGAAACTATATTTTTCAGGTAATCAAAATCCGAACAATAGAAACGGCCTAGCCGTTATAGTAAATAAAAGAATTGCAAGCAATATCGTTGCTTTCATATCCAAATCCGACAGAACTATGTTACTTAGATGATTTTTTAAAACTTACAAAACCACATGAATTTTACATTATACAAGCGGATTTCAATGCCAAAGTTGGTTCACTATACACTGATGGTGTAACTGGAGGGTTCCGTCTGGGAGATCGAAGTGAAAGAGGCGACAGATTAGTACAAATCTGCTAAGACAATGCAATAAAAATTCCAAATACTTGGTTTTGCCTGCCAAAAAGAAGGCTGTATACCCAGGAAATCGCCTCAGGACAATGAACAAAATGCTTCTTTTCTGACCACAATCTCTTATTAGCCAACATGAAACTAAAACTTAAAAGTTGCAAAAAGAAACCACATAAACAAATGTTAAAGGAAAACGAAATTGTTCACAACTTATTCATTTTGGAAATAAATTTTTTTTTTTTTTTTGTTAGCTTATTTTTTTTTGTTGAATCTTTCTTAAATACAAGAAACTAACAATAAGTATTCAAATCTTACAAACTAAATAAAACTATGTGATATCCCCTACGTTCCATCACAATTTGGTGAGTCGCGAGATGTAGCAATTTTACAGCATATTCAGTGTGTCTTTTCTTTTTAATCGACGATGCCCCTTGCTCAGCAACAATTGCCTAGCAAGGGGATTCGGATGATTGTGTAATTTTTGAATGTAGCTTCTGCAGGACATTGCAACTTCCTCAGAAATTGTGGATACATTTAAATCTCGATGGATGTTAACGTTCCTCATATACCAAGGCGCGTTTACAATAATTCGCAGACACTTGGATTGTATTCGCTGCAATTTTTCGATATTAGAGGGAGATGCGGTGCCCCAAAACTGAATACCATAAGTCCAGATTGGTTTCAGGATTGCTTTATATAATAGCACTTTGTATTCAAGATTCAACTTTGATCTTTTGTGTAACAGCCACCATAACTGATTCATTTTAAGCTTGATCTGAGTTTTCTTTGCCTCTATGTGATTTTTCCATGTCAGCCTTCTGTCGAGGTGAATTCCCAAGTACTTTGTTGAGGAACATTGTGGAACTGATTGGCCATTAATTTTAAGTGGGGGACATGTATCTAGCCTTAGCGTGAAGGTTACATGTACGCTCTTTGATTCATTGACTTTTATACGCCATTTTGCTAGCCAGATTTCGAGAGAATCGACATGAGTCTGCAGGAGTTTAGTAGCTTCTATGGGATTAGAGCGAGAGCACAATATTGCCGTATCATCAGCAAAGGTCGATATGAATGTATAGTTATTGCTGGGCATATCTGAAGTGTATAAGAGATACAGCAAGGGACCCAAAACGCTTCCTTGAGGAACGCCAGCGTGAATATCCAATGGATTTGTTGTGTAATCCTTGTGATGTACGAGAAATTGTCTTTTCGTGAGGTAGCTACTAAGCAATGAGGAGACATTTGCAGGCAGTAATAGTTCAAGTTTGTAAATAGGGCAATCGTGCCATACTTTATCGAAAGCTTGAGTGATATCAAGAAAGACAGCTGAGCAATACTTTTTTTCTTCAAAAGTGTTCCTTATCAGAGTTACAATGCGGTGGACTTGTTCTATTGTGCCGTGCTGTTTTCTAAATCCAAACTGATGTTGAGGAATCAGTTGGTTGAGATTAATAAATGGAGTTATATTCATGACAAGTAGCTTTTCGAATACTTTAGAAAGTAGAGGCAGGAGGCTGATAGGTCTGTACGATGCAACTTTTGTAGGGTCTTTTCCTGGTTTTGCTATCATAATAATTTTTGAAGTTTTCCATAAATAACCAGCTTTACAACATCCAAACCATTAACCAAAACCCACTTTCAGTTTGGAACAAGATAACAACAACTGTAACTAAAATTGCACAACAGACCCTAGTTAAAAGAAAAACCGAACCAAAAGAAAAATGGATGACCGAAGAAATATTAAAATTAATTGAAGAAAGACGAGAGCATAAAAACAAAAATATTGAAGTTTACCGAGAGCTAAATAAAGAAATTCGTCGTAAAGTAAGAATAGCTAAAAATGAATGGATAGACGCCCAATGTAAAGACATTGAAAATCTCCAAAATCTTCACGATGACTTTAACATCCAGAAAAAACTAAAAGAGTTGTCTGGCGTTTATCGAAGAAAAATGACGTCTTTTGCTCAACAAAAATAACGAAATCTCATCCCAAATAAGTGAAAAGAAAGAGATTTGGGAAGAATATGTGCGAGAACTATTTCACGACAATCGAATATTACGTACTGCATCTAACAACACTAATATTTCGGGTCTACTAATAACAATAGATGAAATTAAACACGCCATTAAGCTCTCTCTTTAAAACTAATAAATGACGATAATCTTAATCTACTTGTTCAAGCTTTTAACTATATTTATGATACTGGACAGTTCCCGCAAGAATGGCTAAAATCCATCTATATCACATTGCCGAAGAAACCTCACGCCAAAAAATGCAAAGAATATCGATTAATCAGTTTAATGAATCATTAACTTAAAATTTTTCTAAAAATCATACATATCTGCATTTATGCCAAGTGCAAAGTTGCAATAGGAGACTCCCAATTCGGTTTTAAAAACGGATTGGGAACACGTGAAGCTCTCCTAATTGTTAACGTTTTAGTTCAAAACTGCAAAGATGTACAAAAAGACGTTTTCCTCTGTTTTATAGATTATGATAAAACTTTTGATACAGTGCAATACCACAAGCTATTTAATATATTACAAACACTAAACATATACGAAAAGGAGCTGCGCTGCTTAAGAAACTTGTACTGGAACCAAATCCCGCAAATGAGGGCAGATAACGAAAACACAAACGAAATAGAAATATTAAAAGGCGTTTGACAAGGGTGCATACTATCACCTCTCTTATTTAATATCTATTCGGAAAAAATTTTTCAAGAAGCTCTTTATAACGCACAAGAAGGCATAAAAGTAGATAGAAAGATTATTAACAACATCAGGTATGCTGACGACACGACACTCTTCGCGGACAGTGATCTACGAAGCTTACTAGATAAGGTTAGTGAGTACAGAAAAAAATATGGCCTTAAGATCAATGTGGCCAAAACTGAATTCATGGCTGTATGCAGTAAAAATACCCACAATAACCTAACCTTATCGATACAAGGTGAACTTGTAGAGTGTCCAAATTTCGATACTTAGGAATATACGATACTGATATACTGATATACGATACTGAAATGAAAATTGGAATTGTACCGAAAAAATCAAAACACGAATAGAAATGGCAAGAGCATCATTCTGCAAATATAAAAAAGTTCTCTGCAGCCATGAAATTAATGTGCGATTAAAAATGCGCTTCGTTAAATGCTACGTATGGTCAGTACTTTTGTACGCCATGAAAATATGGACCCTTAAGGTAGCGGATATGAATAGGATAGAAGCCTTCGAAATATGGATATATAGACGTATACTAAAAATCTCATGGACGGATCGTGTTACCAACAGACTGCTGCAACTCATCCTGGAAGGGAAAATTGAAGGAAGACGTGACATAGGCAGGAAGCAATTATCATGGCTACGCAATATTAGACAATGGGCGGGAATTGGCCACATAAGAGAGCTATGGAATGCGGCATGGGACAGAAAAGCTTTCAGAGAAATCACAAACAACATATTTTGACATTATACACTAACAGTTATATACTTATATAAAATAAAATAATTGTATATAATTTATTAGGTAATTCGTCTTGCCCTCGTTCACCGTAAGACCCATTCGACGTGAGTCTCGTTTCAATTCAGAGAATGCTGCACTGACTGCTCGTGAGTTGATACCGACTAGGTCAATATCGTCGAAATACGCCAGCAGCATGACACTTCTGTTGGATATAGTGCCATTATGTCGTAAATCTGTACCTCGTATAATTTTCTCCATAATAAGGTTGAAGATGTCACACGATAGCGTATCACCTTGTTTGAAACCTCGTTCGGTATTAAACGGAGGGGACAGCTCCTTCCCAATTTTCACTGCACAAGCAGTGTGATTCTGCAAATTTGAATGAGTTTTGCAGGTATACCAAATTCTGACATAGTTGTGTAGAGATAATCCCTTATTGGACTGTCGAAATCGGCTTTATAATCGACGAATGGGTGATGTGTGTCTATCTGTTTTTCTTGGTCTTTTTCCAGGATTTGTCACACTATGCTCACCAACCAGGTTGCTCATTACGCACGATGAGACCTTTTATGTGATGCTAAGAAGACTTATTCCACGGTAGTTGGTGCAAATTGTGTGGTCTCCTTTCTTATGTATTGTGCAGAGAACACTGAGACTCCAATCATCGGGCATGCTTTCGTCCGACCATATTTTGCTTATGAGGTGATGCATGCAAGTGAGCAGCTCATCTTAAACAACTTGCAGGCAGGACATCTACACCTGCTGTTTTGTCTCAGCCTTAATATGGCTGTTTTAAACTCGGCATGGGCGGATGGAGAAAAGTCAACACCATCATCCGTATTAGAGGTGTTCGGGCAATCTGGCAAAATTGTTCGTAGCATTGCCATTCAGTAACTTGGAGAAGTTTTCCCTCCATAGACTCAGTACACTCTGGACATCCGTAACCAGATTCACATTTCCGTCACGGCAGGAAAAGGCTCCTTGATTTAAACCGCCACTAAGGCGCTTGATCTTCTCGAGGAATTTTCGAGTCTCATTCCTGTAGCCGCACATCTCTACCTCCTCACACTAGCGTCTTTTTTGTGCTCTATTCTTTCGCCTGAAAAGACGGGTCTCCGCATTCCGCACCTCTCTCTACCGTTCCTTCACAGCTCGCGTTGCGCCTACACGTTGGCGGCGTCTTTCTCTGCGGTAGCGTCACGACACTCCTGATCATACCACTTTTTCCACAGAGGACAGTAGTAACCGATTACTTCTTCGGCAGCAGTAGTCATGGAGTGGGATATGTATATTCGCCGCATGTATCATCAAGTTGGGGAGTGTTCTGCCTAAGCAGATCCGAGAGTGGCAAAAGAAGCATCTGCTGTCTCTGGTGATCGCAGCTTAAAGACGTCAAGCTTTCTCTGTGTGGGACTTCGTTTATTATTTGCGACACATAAGTGTGTACGCACCCTAGTTGCAATAAGGTAGTGATCCGAGTCGATGCTAGCACCACAGATCGATTTCACGACCATCACACTGGAAGCATGCCTTCCGTCAATCACCACGTGATCAATTTGGTTTCTCGTTCGCTGATCTGGAGGCAACCATGTCGCTTTGTGGATATCGAGATGCTGGACTCTGTTACTACTAACTACCATGTTTCGTGCTCCGGCGAAGTCAATCAGCCTCATTCCGTTATCGGAGGTGTTCTGGTGGAGGCTTAATTTTTCGACAATAGGACCAAAGATACCTTCCTCACCCACCCTGGCATTGAAACCGCCAAGCGCGATTCTGATGTCGTGGCGGGGGCCATCTTGAATTCTTGGTTACTACATTCTTTTATTAAAATATGATTATCACATTCATAATAGATTATACAATTTAAAAAGAAAAATATATATACAAGTATACATTCTGTCAAATAAGTACCCGGAAATTTGAAATAAAACACAAACAACATCAATCATCTAAATTTATTATTATTCAATGCTCTCAAAACGGGTTCCACGAAGTGGTAATCTGAGTTTTGGAAACAGGAAAAAGTCACACGGGGCTATATCTGGAGAGCACGGTGGTTGTTCGATGATATTTGTTGAATTTTTGTTCAAAAACTCGTTCACAATGATCGCTTTGTGCGCTGGTGCATTATCGTGGTGCAAAATCCAACTGTTGTTCCGCCACAAATCTGGTCTTTTGCGACGAACATTCTCTCTCAAACGCCTCATAACGCCAAGATAATATTCTTTATTGGCGGTTTGGCCCTCCCATAAGAATTCCGAATGAACAACACCACGAATATCGATCGAAGAAAACGGTCAGCATCGCCTTGATTTTCGATTTGCTTTGGCGCGGTTTTTTCGGTTTCGGCTCATTTTTGGCGCGCCATTCCGATGATTGTTGACTTGTTTGCATGTCGTACTCGAAAACCCATGTTATGATGCGTTCGATGAACGTTGGATCGGAATTTACGTGTTCAAGCATGTCTTCAGCCACCTTACTGCGATTCACTTTTTGAAGAAAATTCAGATCTTTTGGCACCAATCGCGCTGCGACTTTCCGCATACCCAAAACATCAACCAAAATATGACGAGCGGTCTCATGAGACATGTTCATTTCTTGGGCTATCTCTCGCAAACTATAATGACGATTTTCGAGCACCATTTCCTTTATTTTGTCTACGTTGAAGAGGTCGAAGGCCATCCTGAACGTAGCAAATCGTTCACTTCTTCTCGCCCCTCTTTGAACGATTTATACCAATCGTAAACTTGAGTTTTCGACGTGGTTGAATCACCAAATGTTTTTTTCAACATTTCCAACGTTTTGGCACAAGAAATTTCGTTTGAAACACAAAATTTCACACAAACTCTTTGTTCGATATTTTTATCCATAGTAAAAATCGCAACGCATACAAAAGGTTGACTTGTTCCTAATGACGCCGTAACCAAACTAAATGACACATAGCAATAAAAATTCACAGAATAGTAGCTGACAGTTGTGCCAACCTGGGAAAACAAATTTTTTGAAATATTCTGAGGGAAAATTAAAAATTAGTATTTCCGGGTACTTATTTGACAGAATGTATAATGTCCAAAAATGGTAAAATATCGTAAGTTTCGAGCTTACTGTAGTAGTTGCGGTAAAAATGACGAAAAAGTGGTAGATTTGCCACAATTGTAGGATAGTCTAAACACTGATTGCTAATGTTAAAAATAAAGCATGTCTCATATACTTGAAACAAAAACCCTTCTCCCTTCCCCTCGTGTATCCCTCGGTAGGTAGGGTAGGTAGAATTGCTGCGACCCTGGTCGCTCAAGTAGCAAACAAAAATGCCGTTTTGAGCCATAAATCTCGCTAAGACCTACTGAGTATTGAAGGGATATGTTACAACCAGCCGGAGTTGTTTATGAACTGAAGGATATTGGAGATCCCTATTTTAGATACCTGTCCAAGGTTATCAAAGAAAGGGCTACCTAAGGATGTTAATCTGTTTCTGGATAAGGCCGGGCATTTGCACAAGAAATGCTCTACCGTCTCCTTAGCGGTTATGTCGTTGCAACTTCTGCAGTGGTCGTTGTGCGGGATACCCATTTTCTCCGCATGTGTACCAATGGCCCAGTGGCCTGTGCATACTGCTATTAGTTTGTGTGCGACGGCCCTAGATCTACTCAGAAGGCTCCTTGTCCTCTTCTCGCTGTAGTCTGGCCAGGTGGCTTTTGAAATTGTGCTGGTCGTGGTGCTAGTCCATTTCCGCTGCGCTTTGTTTAGATAGTGTTTTTGAATAATCCCCTTGGCTTCAGCTAGGGGAACACCTACATCGGCAATGGGTGTTAGTTCGTTGTCTGCAGATGAGCCCCTACGAGCTAGCTCATCAGCATTCTCGTTGCCTGCGATTCCCTTGTGTCCTGGAACCCAGATAACTGATACTTCGAGGTAGGTAGATATTGAGGTTATTATTTGTTTACACTCTCTGACCAGTTTTGAGCTAACAGTTGGCGCGGCTTGCGCCTTTATAGCTGCCTGGCTATCGGAGAGAATTGTTGCCTTTCCAATTATGTTCCTCTGTTGGAGCAATTCGCATGGTTGCAGAATTGCATATACCTCCGCCTGGAACACACTGTATTAAGAAGGGAGTTTTACGGACATTGATATTTCTAAGGACTCCGAATAGATTCCTGCTCCAACTCCAGAGTCCATTTTGGAACCATCAGTGAAAATGTGTGTATCCCTACCAGTCAGGATCCCACCTTTCTTCCACTCATTTCTACTCAGCCTCCTGCCTCTACTTTCTAAAGTATTCGAAAAGCTACTTGTCATGAATATAACTCCATTTATTAATCTCAACCAACTGATTCCTCAACATCAGTTTGGATTTAGAAAACAGCACGGCACAATAGAACAAGTCCACCGCATTGTAACTCTGATAAGGAACACTTTTGAAGAAAAAAAGTATTGCTCAGCTGTCTTTCTTGATATCACTCAAGCTTTCGATAAAGTATGGCACGATTGCCCTATTTACAAACTTAAACTATTACTGCCTGCAAATGTCTCCTCATTGCTTAGTAGCTACCTCACGAAAAGACAATTTCTCGTACATCACAAGGATTACACAACAAATCCATTGGATATTCACGCTGGCGTTCCTCAAGGAAGCGTTTTGGGTCCCTTGCTGTATCTCTTATACACTTCAGATATGCCCAACAATAACTATACATTCGTATCGGCCTTTGCTGATGATACGGCAATATTGTGCTCTCGCTCTAATCCCATAGAAGCTACTAAACTCCTGCAGACTCATGTCGATTCTCTCGAAATCTGGCTAGCAAAATGGCGTATAAAAGTCAATGAATCAAAGAGCGTACATGTAACCTTCACGCTAAGGCTAGATACATGTCCCCCACTTAAAATTAATGGCCAATCAGTTCCACAATGTTCCTCAACAAAGTACTTGGGAATTCACCTCGACAGAAGGCTGACATGGAAAAATCACATAGAGGCAAAGAAAACTCAGATCAAGCTTAAAATGAATCAGTTATGGTGGCTGTTACACAAAAGATCAAAGTTGAATCTTGAATACAAAGTGCTATTATATAAAGCAATCCTGAAACCAATCTGGACTTATGGTATTCAGTTTTGGGGCACCGCATCTCCCTCTAATATCGAAAAATTGCAGCGAATACAATCCAAGTGTCTGCGAATTATTGTAAACGCGCCTTGGTATATGAGGAACGTTAACATCCATCGAGATTTAAATGTATCCACAATTTCTGAGGAAGTTGCAATGTCCTGCAGAAGCTACATTCAAAAATTACACAATCATCCGAATCCCCTTGCTAGGCAATTGTTGCTGAGCAAGGGGCATCGTCGATTAAAAAGAAAAGACACACTGAATATGCTGTAAAATTGCTACATCTCGCGACTCACCAAATTGTGATGGAACGTAGGGGATATCACATAGTTTTATTTAGTTTGTAAGATTTGAATACTTATTGTTAGTTTCTTGTATTTAAGAAAGATTCAATAAAAAAAATAAGCTAACAAAAAAAAAAAAAAAAAAAATTTCTACTAGGAAATACGGCCTTGATGCCTCTCTCAAAAGCCAGCTTGCGAGGGCAGAAGTCCGTCCTGTTGTCACCTATATCTATAGGTACATTCCTAAGGATGCTGCCGTGTCCTTGTTGAGTACACTTCCAACATCCAGATTTCCTGAGTCTGAGTGCCGTTTGCGATGCAGTACATAGTATGTGCAAGTCAATTGGAAGGAGCTTCAAAATAGGATCCAAGGCTGCTGCAGGGCAGGTGCGACAGGCCCCAGTGGCACCAACGCACGCAGTGCGCTGAACTTTCCGTAGTTTATTGGTGTTATAGTTTTTCCGTAGAGCTTCCCACCAAACTACAGAGCCATAATTCAACACCGGTCTCACTACCGCTTGATACATCCAGAGTACCATTTTTGGTCTTAGACCCCACTTCTTACCAAACATCGATTTGCAAGCATAGGAAGCGATGCAGGCCTTCCGTACTCTCTCCTCGATGCATGTTTTTTCAATTCAGTTTGCAGTTTATAGTTAAGAGCCAGAGCAGGGGGCACAACACGCCCCCCTGCGGTGGGCCCCTACGTACCCGCTTACTACGTTTCGCACCTCCTAGCTCAGCTGTTATTTCGCGGTTAATAAGTAGGGATGAGATCCAATTTCTAATTGGTTCTGCTATTTCTGTCCTGGCAAGGGCGGATCTAATGGAATCTGCCTTGATGTTATCGAACGCTCCCTCTACGTCAACAAACGCCGCCAGAGTGAATTGTTTATACAATAGGGACCTCTCCACTGTGCGTACCACCTCATGTAGCGCAGTTTCTGTAGACCTCCCCCTCAAGTACGCATGCTGCACTGAAGAAAGAGATTTCTTATCTAGAAGCTCCCCTATATATAAGTCTATGATTCTAAAATTTTTAATACAAAGGACATAAGACTTATTGGCCTAAAGTCCTTGGCCAATTCATGTCCTTTTCTACCCGATTTAGGAATGAAAACCACCCTTGTTCTCCATGTAGTCGGGATATGGTTGTAGCGAATACAAGCATGGAAGATCTCCTTTAGCTCCTTAACCAAAGAATTCTGAGTCTTCTGCATCATTATAGGGAGAATACCGTCTACCCCCGGGGATTTGAAAGGTGAGAAGCTATTGATTGCCCACCCTATTTTCTCCTCAGTCATGATTTTATCCAGCAGCGCCGCCGAACTTCCTGCTGTACCGGTTCGCTTCCTTGTGTTGCCCCATCAGGACTGTCTGCAAAGTGAGTATCTATGAGGATATCTAAAGTTTCGGCCGCCGATTTCGCCCACGTGCCATCGGCGCGCTTTATAAAGGTTTTATTTGAGTGATCTTTAGCCAGCATTTTACCTAGTCTTGCTGAGTCCTTCGTGGCCTCTATCGACTTGCAATGTTCCCGCCAAGATTTTGTCTTTGCAGTCCGTATAGCTTTTTTATATTCCCTCAGGGCGCGAAGATATTCTTACTCCTCGATATAGGACAGGCAACTTTGTAGGCAACCTGAAAACTTTTTTCTAGAGACTTGACCCGATCTTCTATATTATTCCGGGACTCTATGGCTGTTCTATTTCTATGGAGTCTATCGCTAACTACCTTGTCAAAAAGATTCCAAGCTGTTCGTTTGGGGTTTCCCTCTCCCTCTCCCAGCCTAGGTCAAAGAGAATCATTCGATGATCCGACAGGGAGATTCGTATCGAAACTAACCAGTTACGAATTACAAGGTCGGGAGAGTTTGTTGTGAGTGTAATATCAAGGACTTCTTCCCACCCCCTACAGGTTTCCGAACCAGGGAAAGTGAAGGTAGGTGAATCGCCCCTGTTACAAATGTTGAGATCGTTGGATATTATAAAATCAAAAAGAGACTCGCCTCGCTCATTTGTTTCGCTGCTTCCCCAGATCGCATGTCTGGCATTGGCGTCGCAACCCAATAGAGCATCCTCTTTGCTGTTACTGATGTTGCTGATGAGTCATTGGACCTCCTCGCTGGAGGTCCATGCGACAAGTACGCAGAAGCGATCGTGAGACTACGACCGCTCTGCGACTCGATCTTGACCACTACGACATCGTAAGAACTAAAATTAGGTAGAAAGAAAGCGTTAATTGTGTTCCTTACCAGGATTCACGCCCTTGGCTTACCTTCACCATGCGTATAAAAAAGGTTGTAGTCCCTGGTGTGCAGACCCACAATCTTTGCGCGCCATATCCAGGGATCCTGGCTAAGGCAGATGTCGATGTCCTCCTCTCTGAGAAGGATTATGAGGTTGTCCGAGGCTGCTTTGGCATGCTGCAAGTAAATCTGCGCCACTCTCAGCATCTCCTTGTTTGCTGATTTGTGGCGCACTTCCAGTTTGCTCGACTGATGACGAGGCACCTTCCCCGGCCGGCTCGGCCAGATTGAGCCCTCTAGGAGCTTGTTGGCGTCATCAACCTCATCCAGGTTATCATCCGGAGCCACCGAGGCCGGAAACACCTTCATTTTGGAGTTTGTTTCTCCAAGAGGTGCTCGACGACCATCTCAGATAGCCGTCCCTCAATAGAGTTCCATACTGCCATACTTCGCGTCAACAATAGCAACCTGGAGGAGGTCTCTGACCACCTCACTATAGGGTTGCTTTGATAAAGCTGGAGCAACAGCGGAAGGACCCCCCCCCCCTGCTTGGAGTACCTGCCTGCTGTCACAGGACGTGACCGATCACGTCCTGTGAGCGATTCCGCTTCGCTGTCTGCTTCTGCTGTTGTGGCTGTGCTGCTTTGTTTACGAGTGAGGTCTCGTACTCCTTGACCACCGCCTCGTACCTGACCTTATCCTCGGCACCCCCTCGTGGACTTATTTTTGGCGATCTTATCCAGTATGAAAAGCACCCTTTGTTACCTCGCTTTCAGCAGGGTACCGGACGACTTCTTAGACTTCTTGGGGGCCACTGTGGCTGGTGTGCTCCCTTTATTGGGTGTAGATGGTATATTATTGTCGGTGACAGGGGTGCTGTGTCTGGCACCCTTGTCATTCTTGTTTTTGATGCTCTCCTGGCTACTGGCCAAGAGATTATCCTCCGAGAGCGCTCCCCCTTACTTCCTGGTTTTTATTTTTATTATTTATGTTCTCGGTTTTGAATCCCACGAGTGAACTGAAAAGAAGAGTCCACCCCAGCAGAGCCAGTATACCAGGGTAAGGCACTTAATACAACCGACCTTGCCTGGGCATCGGAGGGGACCGTTAACGACTTGGTTCTTTAATCACTACCAGCCATTCAGTTCTCGGCACGGGTACCTCAACACCTTAGCTTAAAGTGCTATGTCGTCAGAGCCTCTTCTGTTATCGACAGGGTGCACCGACGTGTAGGTGAGGTTGACAATTGAATAGGAGAGGCTATATAATCGCGTCACTACCCCATTAGCACCCCCGTGTATCCCTCGCTCACAAACAAAATGTATTTCAGCAAATGTTTTTGTGTCTAAAACAGTACCAATAGGTATTAAATTGAAGTGCGTGATCTGAAACTTTACACAAACTTTTCAGATTTGGGTATCCTTAAACCACTTACGAAATATTTGCTAGGTGAGGTGGTGTTAATAGCTGATTTGGGTTTTTAAGAAGTTTTACTTCTATCACGTGTACGCTGCTGCACGCGCAAATTGTTTTTATAGATCAATAGTAATTATTTCCTATACCCATATTGTAAGGAAAAATTGCGAATTTATTGAGTAATTTCAATCGCAAATTTGAACTTTGACCTTGAGTGAAGCATTATATGGGCGTAGCGACAAACTATTTTTGGTTTTTTATATTCACAAAAATGGGCTCTATATGAAGAGGGTCGAAAAGTTTTTTTTGTGTTCAAAATTAATTTGAGATATTTTCTATTTGATGCGTTAGTAATTTATATGCAATAATGTCAAATCAATGTCCTACAATAAAAAAAAATGTAAAAAATATTTTTCGAAATGTATTATTGCAAAATATTATTCCATCAATCTTATGCAATTATGTGTAATTTCAGACATTTTTATTTTGACATTATTGCACAAGTTTCTGCAACATTGTCGAAAATGCATAATGTAGTGGGGATAGAGTTTAATTTTACTTTGGACAATTGGATTGTGTGGTTGTCATCAAAATCATACTTGATGAAAACAAAAGTAATACAAAGATATGCAATATGTTATACATACTATTATACTTTTAGCATATTAGTATATTAAATGATGTGATTTCTGCGGCTTAGCCTATGTATATATAAATTTAATGCAAGTGTCCATTATACACCGTATGTCCGGTCACCGTAACCGGACATACGGTCACTTATATATTTTAATGCAAACGTGTTATTGCTTTGGTGGTAGGCTGACATATTGGAGGATGTGTAGTTGCGATAAACATTTCGTTGGCTTTCCAACGTTATTTTGCGTAAATAAAAAATCGTTATTAAACATTTTGTAGCGTACTACATATTGCTTTTGATTTGCGTATAGTACCTACTGTTGTGAGTCAAAATAATGCTCATCTAATTTATGAGTTTTGACTCACTACAAATGTTATAGTAATATTATTATTATCGTTATGTTATTTTATTAGGTGTATTTACTGTCACTATTAATTAATGATAATCAACACACTATGCATAATGTAATTATCATTGGCTAAAATGGGTTGTAGTATATTTATAAAAATGCGTGGTCAGCGTCATCGTACTTCACTGTAAGATTGTTGAAGAATTTCACAATCATGAAAAACAAAGAACGAAGAAGAAGAAAAATAATGAATAAACAATAAATAAAATAATAAATAATAAAAAAAAACCAACGGGTCATCGTACCTTGCTATATGATTATGAAATAATTCAACAACCATACATAGTGAAAAGAAAATAAAAGCCAAAAACAAAAACAAAATACGTAATATTGAACGCATGCACAATATTTACAACAAGAAATATTAACTACAAATTGCCATTTCTTCAGAAATTCTTTTATACTAAAATGGGGTTAAATTGTAAATTATGATATATCTTTTAGGCTATATAAACTAATAGAAGGCCTGAAATGGCGGCAGTCAGAAAATTAATGAATCGAGTGAATTAAGATAACTCGAAGAACGAGTTAGTTATCAAGTGTATATTGTAAAGGATTTTACATCCTAAAAACAAAAGTTGAATTGTAAAGAATCTTGTATTATGTATATTCCCTAAAAACGCATTGAGAAAGAAAAACCTTTGGACCAATAAAACTATACCGTGAAAAACAAAAACTTAATAATTGTGAAAGTAATTGTGTGGAGAAATAAAATTTACGAAGCAGGAAGCAGCAAGAGAATAAAAAAAGGGGTAAGTCCTAAACTATAAGATATCTAAGCAAAGGTTACGGTGTCAGAAAAAAAGGACACAAAATTTTGGCGCAGCCGGTAGAATACTGCGAAGTATCTTGTTAGACAAGATATTTTACGTTAAACGTTTAACGCAGTATTCCATTGTTCCCTAGGGCATAAAAATAGATTTGTGTTCCAGGATAATATCTGATGGAGGTTAGTATCTAATCAGATATTGCAATTCAGGAAGCCACCACTTTCATGTGGGATTTTATTAAGAAACATAGTACTTACGAGCAATACGAGCTCATAAAATCGAAAGTGCAGCACGGCAAAGTACTAGCACCAGGTGAGGAGCTAGAAGCTACATTAATAGAATTAAGAGCTCTTTTAGAAACGCAGGGTGAAGCAAGTTTAGTCGTGAAGGGCAATTTGGAAGCAGCGGAGGCACAAATAAGAAACCTCAGATTAAGGATTGTAAACCAAGGATTGGAAGCTGAACAACTAGACGCAAAGAACGTAGAACTCCACAGAAGGAATCAGGAGTTAGAAGGATTACTTAAGGAGAGAAATATTTCCGTGGAATTTATAGAAAATAGACTCATAACCTCCGTGGACACTGAGCAAATAAGCGCTCTCCAGGCCCAAGTAAGAAATCTTAAGAGGTAACGCAGTTAAGCAGAAAAGACACCTCTTCACCGCCGTACACCTGTAAGGAAGATACTTACGAACTCGCATCCACAAACAACGAAAAAAATACGTATAGACGAGATAGCACAGATGGTTAGTAGACTACTTCCAGTACTCACTGACGCTGAATCAAAAAATTTGAGAACGGAAGTTCACCAATTTATCGCTGGGTGTAAATTAGCCAGCAAAGGAATCAAACCAGATGAGTTGGAAGATTTAATATCCTGTATAAAGCAACGTCTATACGGAGATGCGTTTACTTTGGTTTGGGCGAAAAAATTTGCCAATTTGGAAGAATTATATAGACTTCTAAGAAACACATACCTGAAAATAGTCCAGCTAGAACCCATCACTCACCAAATCCAGTTTGCACGGCAATTACCACAAGAAAGCATAAGTGCGTTCGCCAATAGATTAGACGAATTGAAAACCGCCACAACTTACTGTTTCAAAACCTCATATGGGGGAAAAGAAGACCTAGCACTGCTGCAGGAGCTAGAGAAGCCCACAAAGAAATCGTTCGTAACAGGCCTTAGTGAACCAATACTTAGAGTGCATATGCTAAGTAAGAGAGGTACGTTAGAGGAATTGACGGAGGAAGCCGTAAATAAGAATATCCTGCTCAACAGAGGGCAACAGCACTACACACTTAACGTGGGAGCCAATGTAGGTCTCAATACCTTATTAACATAGTAGCGATCCACCAAAACAGAAATAATAAAGTGCCATTTAAGGCAGATCAGTACTTAGAGAATAAAAAAAATCCTCAAAACGGCCAAAGGAAAGTTCCTACCTGTTCCTTCTGTTACAAGAAGGGACACACAAAGGACGAATGTTTTAAAAGGAAAAATACGCCCTTCTGTATAAAATGTAAGCAATATTGGCATGAGTTCAATCTATCTTGTACGTCTTTCACAAACAATACAAAGCCGCAAGGGAATTATACTCCAAAAACAGGTCATAGTAAGGGAAGCCAGGAAAATGTAGGGCCTAATCGGAGTAAGTCCGAAACCAAATGTTTCTTTTGCAGGAAGCCCGGACACAGGATTTGCAATTGTTACAAACGCAAAGACTTGGAAAAGACTCAGGAAAACTACGGGGGCCCAGGTACGGCCAATAAACCGGGAACCCCAAAATTTTGCTATAGATAGGCCAGCTGAAATGGAAGTTGTCAATCATGCGTCTTTAAAGATTGTTGACACACCCTCCACGTCAGAAAGTAGGATGGTGGAAGTTGGTAGTCAGGCGTCCAGAGGGATTGTTGACCCATCTTTCGCATCCAGTGATAGCAATCGTGGTTATTGTTTTGGATGTAGATAATGTAGATAATGTTCATTGAGTTTCCGTGTGAGGAAGCAAAAAGTGGAAAACTCATTTTACTTGTAGACTCGGGCAGATACCAGTTTAGTAAAATCAACAGTAATGAACAAAAACGTTAGCAAGAAAGGGAATCTAAGGAAAATTCTTAGTGGTGCCTTTGGAGGATCTGTCACCACGTTAGGGCCAATAATTGTCCAACATGAAAGGACTAATGAATTGAATTTAGAATTACATATAATATCTGAAGAGAGGGGGATACCTGCAGATGGTATCCTAGGACGAGACAATTTATGGAATCGATCGATTCTCAATACAATGAAAAATAAGCTGATTTTTTCGATGGGCGAAAACAGCTTTTAATGACTTTACCTCTCAAATCATTGAACGAGGCTAATAGAGTACTCTACAACAGTGAGGTTGTAGTACCAGGGAGAACTATGAGGATAGTTCCCTTGAATGTAAACACCGATTTGGAAACGGTTATAGTGGAAAAACAAGAAGTTTCTCCCGGGATATTTTTAGGTGAGACATTGAGATGTGTCACAAATAATAAAGTTTATGTACCAATACTGAATACAAATACGAATTCTTATACTGTGTGTAACGATATGAGAGTTAATATATTTAAATTTAATCATATAGAGCATAAAGAGCATGAAACAGTTTCTAAAATAAATAGCGTTAGGGAAAATGGTAACTACAAGAGGGTCACTAAAATATTAGAAACAGTTAAGTTAGATTCAAACCTAAATATGGAAGAAAGAAAATCTATGGAAGACATCTTCAAGTCATTTCACGATTTGTTTTATTTGGAAGGCGATAAATTGTCTTACACAACAGGTATAAAGCACACGATACCAGTGAAGGCAGATCAGGCACCAATAAATCAGAGACAGTACAGGTTACCAGAAGTGCATAAGGAGGAGATTAATATACAGGTAAATAAAATGTTGGAAGACGAGATAATCGTTCCCAGTTCTTCCCCATGGAATTCACCAATAATATTAGTTCCAAAGAAGGCGAGAAGCGATGGAAAGAAGAAATGGAGACTAGTTGTTGATTTCAGAAAACTGAACGATGCCACCATTAAACAGATTTTTCCAATTCCACGCATCGATGAGATATTGGATCAGTTAGGTCATAGGAGATATTTTACTACACTTGATCTGGCCAGTGGATATCATCAAGTGCTAATGGAAGAGTCTGACAGAAAAAACCATTTTTATTTCAGGTGTCGGGCATTAAGAATTTAATAGAATGCCTTTTGTTTTAACGGGAGCACCTGCTACTTTTCAAAGACTAATGAATCATGTATTGACTGGACTCCAGGGAATAGATTGTTTTGTATATTTGGATGGCATTGTTGTCTATGGTCGGAATTTGGCACAACATGAATCGCGTTTGCGGAGAGTACTTGAACTCTTACGTAAACATAACTTAAAACTAAATACAGAGAAGTGCCAATTTCTGCGAAAAGAGATAATTTACCTAGGTCATAAGTGCCCCTTCCTCAGGGGCATTGCCAGATCCATTGCAGATAAGGTAGAATGTGTCAAAAATATTCCTGTTCCAAGAAATAGGAAAGATGTTCAGGCATTCTTAGGTTTAGTAAACTATTATCGAAAGTTTGTTAAAAATATGGCAAGCATAGCGCTACCAATTAATAAATTACTAAGAAAATTTGAATGGACCGATAAATATCAGAAAGCTTTTGAAAATTTGAAGGAGGCAATTTGCTCTCCACCAATTTTAGCTTATCCAGATTTTTTCGAACCTTTCGTGCTGACAACAGATGCCAGCAATGAAGCCTTGGGGGCAGTTCTATCGCAAGGTGAAATTGGAAAAGATAGACCAATAGCCTTTGCGAGCAGAGCACTTAGTGATACTGAGAAAAGCTTATCTACTGGGTAGACCATTCAAAGTCGACACTGACCATCAGCCCTTGAGTGGAATTGCTAATCTGAAAGACCAGACATCTCGCTTGGCACGTTTCAGACATAAACTGTCTGCATTTGATTTTGAAATAATTTACAAACCAGGCAAAAGGCACTTGAACGCGGATGCGCTCAGCAGAGTTCCACAACCGAATTAGGAGTCAACAATGGTTGTGACTCGTTCTATGGCGAGGAATAAAGTCGACGAAACTGAAAGCCAAGAAGAGCCTGAAGAAAGCTCTGATGACGAATTAGAACTAGATGAAAATGCAAAATACATACTTACATTTCAAGATGATTTTTCCAAATTTTTTATTTGCGTAGCTATACTAGATGCTGGGTGGGTGTCGTAGCTCAGTAGTTAGTGTGTTGGTCTTCTGATCTGCAGGTCGGTGTTCAATTCCCGGCTGATGCTTAACAAATTTAATATCGATAAGATTTTTCTTTCGAACGGTAGCTACCTGTCGGACAGCAATTGGCAATTCTTCGATAAGCAGATTCGTAAATTCAGCAAATGGAAACTCGAATGTGCGTAGATCTGTCAACAGAGGGACTCCTCAAGGAGGTGTACTCTCCCCTCTTCTGTGAGTGAATAAATTGTTGCGGGGCCTGGAGAGGAGGGGTCATCAAATTATTGTTTACGCGGATGATGTTGCTATTACAGTAAGGGAGAAATTTCCGAATACTCTGAGAAATAATGCAAGACATATTAAACGAAGTTGATACTTGGTCTAAGTCATGTGGACTAAGTGTCAATGCCATCAAGACAGAATTGGTTATGTTCACCAGGAAGCACCAGCTACCTGAGGTTTACCTCCCAACTTTAATCGCTGCTACGCTATCGTTTAGTGACAAAGCCGGGTGTCTAGGACTGATCCTAGATAGGAAGCTTTTTAGGAGTTATAATATAGAAGATAGAGTTAGAAAATCGGCTGTAGCCCTCTACTCGTGTAAAATGGGGTTTGAAGCCTCATATCGCTCACTGGATATTCACAGTTGTAGTAAGGCCAATTCTGACTTACGGCATTATAGTCTGGTGGCCGGTTCTAAATAAAAGCTATGCAGTTAAACGCAGGAGGGTATTCAGACCATAGCTGGCTTGTCCATAAGCGGAGCTCTTAGAACATCCTCTACCGATCGACCTGTTTGGTAAACAACCAGCAGCCAAATCGGCCTTAAGCCTTAGGGAATCTTCTCTATTAGCCACTTACCCGAAAGGACACTCATCCTCCTTAGACAGCTTTCCACTCATACCAAGAACCACTTTTGAAACTGAACAGGCAGGACTTTAGAATGACAATTAGGGTTTTAATGGAAGACATGCGAATAGACTAGGGGCACCTTCTTACGACTACTGTAGGAGCTGCCAAGATATAGAGGAAGAGAAACAGTTGAGCATCTCCTGTGCAGATGCCAGGCTCTGGGCAGAAGAAGGCTCACTGCATTCGGAATGGCTTTTCTTGGTGGCGTCTCAGAGGCTGCGAAAATAAAACTAACAAAGATAGTGTCATTTATAAAATCCACAGGTTGACTCAAAGAGGACCCAGTTGGGTAAGGGATAAAACTCCGGTGGTATCACAACGGGCCTTTAATAGGCCTAGGTGCGTCGACAGACAAGCACTCAGCCTACCTACCTTATTTCTTTTACACTTCTGAGGATAGAAAAATAATTCTAATAATATTAAAACATAAGAAAGAGAATTTATTGACAATTCCAAAGTTGTCACATGCAAATTCCATTCGCTTGATTTTGGCATATTTACCGAATCCATTTCTGGCGAGTCGCCGGGAGTAATACCAAAGTTTCTTACATTCGCCAGATTATAATAAAATATTATGGGGAGTCGCGAATCATAATAGGCCTAATAACATCAGCAACGAACCGAGACATTCGAATGATTTTTGGCATTTTGTGTTGTTGTTAGTGTTGACTCTTATGATTCGAAAGCCAATGAAACAAGACATGCAGTTCATGCTTAAAATTCATTGTGCCTTTTTCTTATTAGAGTGCTGCAGGAAAGTATTCGTTTGCATGTTCAAAACACTCTATTGATATTAGAATAGAATCTCTCATTCATTCTCTCTAAGCAAATACGAATTAGAATGAATAAAATAGAATGGAATGAAGTGTATGTTTCGTTTTCATAGAATGAATAGAATCTCAACATTTGCAAATGGACGTAAAGCATTCGAGAGTACTATAAACAATCGTTTTGCTTTTATATTTTACATTACAATAGATATAAGCAAAAAATACAGTAGATAAGAGAACATGACGCGGCAAGACGCAGTAATACAAATCATCAGTGCCTGTCATGAAGAGCAACAACAATTATGATGTACAACACACTCGTAGTACTCTCAAACTCACGTAGTACTTTCAAACATTCGTTTATTTAAAGAGAAAAACGAATGTATGGAATATTTCTTGTACAAGAAATGAGTGGAGTGTTCTATTTGCCTAATATTTCACTCTCACTCATTTACATTCTATTTATATGTGCTTTGCAAATATTGTACATGTTTTGAGAGTAAAAATTCGTTTAGGATTCGAAAATCAAATACATTCACGCATCTCTTTATTTCTTTTGCAAGCAAAAACTGTTACTTTTCGGTGCAGTGAACTACATTGTGTCTTTTTTTTCTAATGCAAGCAAAAATCGCTACTGCAGTGTGCACGGTGCAGTGAACTACAGCAAAGAAGAAAATAAAAAGAAACCAATTTAATTGTTTTGCCATTTGCTTATGTATATTTGTATGTATATAGATCCGTACATATGTTTCTTGTATTTTGTTTTCTTGTAGCCAGTTAATTACTAATATGCAAGTTAGCAATAAAATAGTATTTAAGAGCTACGTTAATCAATTAACAACGAGAAATATTCAAACTGTTAAAGTGTTTATTTCTTCCTATCTCCGTTCAGGAAAAGTTCGAGTGCTTGTGTTAAATTTTACACGTTATCTTGGTGTTACTGCCTCGATAAATAAACTTAAACAAATTTTCCGTTTTGGTGGACAAAACAGCCTTTTCACAAACAGTAAGTGCATATATTTATAAATATATGCATTTTTGTGAATGGAGCATACTTGTAAGTACTCCACACACATATATCTATATATTGAATAATAGTAAAAATTCGTAAATTTAATAGAAATATTAACTAATTCACATATAAATATATACAGTGGCTCCCAGCTTATTTCGTACAGTGACAGTTTAAAAATTGCTGCAGTCGTAATTCCTAATATTGCAAAAATTTGAACAAAATATAAATGCCATTTTTGAAAGGAAGGTTTGTTTTTTATTTTCCAAAATTTACTTTTTCAAAATTTTAGTGTTTGACACTATAAAAAAATAAAATAAGAATAAAATAGGAAAATTCATGTCACAGCTTATTTCGTACAGTCTCTTTAAGTTCAAACTAAAAACAAAGTAAGTTGATTTTAATATTTAGTATGACATCCCTTAGCGTTAATGATAGCCTGGAGTCTATTTGGCATTGAATCCACCAATTTTTGAGTGATGTCTGGTGTGATTTTTTTCCATTCCTCCATCAGTACCTTCTTTAGGTCTTGCTTATTAGAAATCTTGTGTGTTCTTATTTTATTGTCCAAAATAGACCAAAGATTTTCAATCACATTCATGTCAGGTGACTGTGGTGGTGGAGACATCAAGTGTGGGCAGTTCCAAATAAGCCAAGATTGCACAATTCCAGATTTATGTTTTGGGTCATTATCTTGGTAGTACCGAAATTCTTCCCGCAAATCCAGTTTGTCTGCACTTTGAAGTAAATTGTTTTTCAGAATCTCGAGGTACTTCATTTTGTCCATTGTCCCCTCAATAAAAACCAATTCACCTACTCCGGCTGCTGACATACAGGCCCAAACCATCACGCTACCGCCACCATGCTTCACTGTGGGCTTAAGGTTCTCCTTGTTTAGCTCGGTATTCGCTTTACGCCAAACATATGACATTCCGTCCGAACCAAAAATATTAAACTTAGACTCATCCGCGAAAATAACGGTATTCCAGAACGCAGGAGTCTTAATAATATGCTCTTTGGCGGAGTCAAGTCGGCGTTGTATATTCATTTTTGAAATGAATGGTTTCTTTCGGGCTACTCGACCGTTCAAGTCATGATTGCGCAGCACACGTCGGACAGTTTCAGCACTGGATGATTTCCTATTTCACGCTGAACCTCTGCAGCCAACTTCGGAGCGGATAACTTTGGATTTTTCTTAATTTTTCGTACAATATAACGCTCGTCTGATGCGTTGAAAATCTTATTAGGTGCTTCTCTGCCCTTGTTCTCCAACCGATTTTCGCGAACGAAGCGTTGAATGATGTATTGGACAGTTGAGGCACTTAAATTTGTCATTTCAGCAATTTTTCGCACACTCTGACCTTTCCTAAAATGGTTAATTACCAGTTTACGCTGTTCCATCGTTGTACGACGCCCATAACGCTAAATGTTTAATTTACAGCACTTTAACTATTTAAAATAATAATAATAAAAATTGTTATAATAGTTAAAAAGGTCCAAAAACTCATACAATTCAAAAAAACTTTGTAACTGCGCGGCAGAATGAAACTTACTTACATTGAAGTTTGTGTACGAAATAAGATGTGGGCTGAAAATCAGCTGATCAATAGTTTTTCTCTCTTGCATGACAAAAAGAACAATTTTTGGGGTTCCCCGTTTTCTTATTAGGTTTACTAAACACATACACAGACATCTACATTCAAAACTTATCGATAAGTTTTTTAGTTTCGATGTTACAGCCATGTACATAAAAACATATACACTGTACGGAATAAGCTGTGAGCCACTGTACTTATTACGTGATATTATTTCAATTTAATTTGCTATTCTAACTTACAGCATTTGCTCTCCAGTTCATGGTAAATCTCTCTTCAAAATCTCTGTATATTGCAACTCTGTTAAGCGAAATCAGTGAAAAGCTCAAACGCCAAAGTATAACTTCTCTACTATTGAAAGTTCTCTGATATACGACAGATTGTGCCATGCTAGAAAGCAATCGTGAAATGCTTGCAATCGGTTTTGTTTTGCTACTGTTGATCAGTCGATAGACGGACTTCATGCGAGTAGATACTATACGCAAATCAAAAGCAATATGTAGTACGCTACAAAATGTTTAATATCGATTTTTTATTTACGCAAAATAACGTTGTAAAGCCAACGAAATGTTTATCGCAACTACACATCCTCCAATATGTCAGCCCACCACCAACGCAATAACACGTTTGCATTAAAATATATAAGTGACCGGCTTTTGGCCAGGGTGCAGTATTTGAATCTTCCAATATCTCCGGTCACCGGTTACGGAATCCATAATACACTTGCATTAAATTTATATATACATAGTCTTAGCCGCAGAAATCACATCATTTAATATACTAATATGCTAAAAGTATAATAGTATGTATAACATATTGCATATCTTTGTATTACTTTTGTTTTCATCAAGTATGATTTTGATGACAACTACACAATCCAATTGTCCAAAGTAAAATTAAACTATCCCCACTACATTATGCATTTTCGACAATGTTGCAGAAACTTGTGCAATAATGTCAAAATAAAAATGTCTGAAATTACACATAATTGCATAAGATTGATGCAATAATATTTTTCAATAATACATTTCGAAAAATATTTTTTACATTTTTTTTATTGTAGGACATTGATTATTGCATATAAATTACTAACGCATCAAATAGAAAATATCTCAAATTAATTTTGAACACAAAAAAAATTTTCGACCCTCTTCATATAGAGCCCATTTTATATGTAGTTATGGACCAGTTTTGACGTGTGCGATGGGGCGTTGTCGTGGAGAAAAATCAGCTTCTCAAGTCTTTGTTCATAACCACGCCTTTTTCCACCCAAAGCACTACGCAATTTCACTAGTTATTGGTGGTAGCAGTGAGCATTGACAGTTTCACCAGGTTTCAACAGCTCGTAGTAGATGACACCCTGCTGATCCCACCAAACGCACAGCATCGTCTTGCGTCTAAAGCGATTTGGTCTTGGAGAAGAAATTGCTGGTTGGCCGGGATCGACCCACAATTTTTTTCGTTTATGATTCTCAAAGTATATCCACTTTTCATCGCAAGTCACCACAAGATGCAGGAACGACTTTCTTTTTTGTCTAGCAAGCAAGATTTCGCATGTGTTTTGGCGTCGCTTCATCTGCCTATCGTTCATGGGGTACCCATTTTCCAAATTTTTGAACCTTCCACATGGCTCGTAAACGTATGGAAATGGCTTGTTGAGTAACACATACCTGTTTGGCAAGCATTTTTTGCGATTGGGTGTCGTCCTCATCCAAAAGATCCTGCAAATCATGGTCCTCAACTTTTCTGGGTCTATTTTCACGCTTCTTATCACTCAAGTCAAAATGGCCTTCTTTGAAACGACGAAACCAGTCTCTGCAAGTGGTTTCCGATAGCGCACTGTCACCATAGGCCTCCACAAGTATTCGAAACGACTCAGCAGCGGATTTCTTCAATTTGACACAAAAATTTAGAGCTTCCCGCATATACTTTTTTTCTGGCACTAAACTAGACATGATTATACGAGGAAATATGTATGTTGTATGAAATCACTGATGATGTTTACTAATTGATGTAAACAGGTGTCGAACTCATAAAAAAAGGATGTACAGTCGATAATAGCTCATCGCTCAATAACGCCATCTAGCGTAACCTGGTCGCACTTATACAACGCAAGATACAGATTCTAAAGCCATCTATTTGAAAAATAATGGATTTCTTTTTACTACACCTGATATTAGAGCCATCTACCGACAATTTGTTACCAAGCTTTATCGAACACCCAATACATATTAGGAATGTTGAAAATAAAATACAAAATAATTTTTTCTTGCAAAATAGCGTTTAGTCAAATCAGCAAAGATTTTGCCATCAAAAGCCATTCAGTTGCATTCCAAAATTTGGCCAACCAATTCACGTTTCAATGCTAGTGATGGATGGTTTAAGAAGTTTAAGAGTCGACATGGAATTAGGTCTTTAAAAAACCTCATCTTCTTGATCCATTTGTTAAAGAGCTTTATCGAACACCCAATACATATTAGGAATAACAAAATAATTTTACCTTGCAAAATAGCGTTTAGTCAAATCGTGCTATATTTTAATTACATATTGTTCTCAGATGGTCATGTTTGTTTGATTAAACAGCTAGAGATCGATCGCATCGATAGTCTATCCTATTGCATAATGTGTGTGGCAATTTTTGTATTTAGCTGCGACTATCTACGGATACGACGTGATCAAGCATGGACCAATTGTATGAATGCAATGACTATGTAAAAATAAATTATTTTACATTTGCAAAGGGATAAATCATGCCACTAGGGTACAGACACTTACTTATAAGCACAAAGCACCCATGCATCATCATCATCATCATCATCATCATCATGTTTTATCATTTGCTATTCTGCATGCGACTTACACTCCATCTAATGTCTACACTTATTAGTATTTTTAATAATGAGTAACACATTAATCAACACACCATCCAAATAATGTACTTCTGATGTAGTTACTATGATATATATAATATTCTACAAATACAAACATAAGTATGTATGTGTATGATCCCTGCAAAAAATTTGTGACTAATCTCTAAAGAGAGTAGTTCGGGATCAATTTTTAAATTAATTCATATATTTAGAGATTTTCTACACTTTCAAGTTATTCGCTTTTAAGTTATGTTGCAGGTTAGCGTAGCTTGTAGAGCGACGGCGATAGAATATACGATAGCAAAACACATGATGTTTTGTGTACCAAGGTTCGATTCCAAGAAGAGAAAATACGTAAATTTTATTTGTACATTTAAATTTGAAATACATGAATCGGAAATTATAATGCAATGAAAAAAAAAAAATACAAAATATTTTTTTTCATGAGAATGATAATACAATTAATAAAATTAAATTATTTTATTTATTATTTTGTTTCGAATAGCAAAAATGAGTAAATTATCAAATAATTGAAAAGAAAATATAATTAAGAATTATAATGCATTGAATGAAAATTTCTAACCGTACTAGTCTACATTTATACCCGTTCGGGTATAAAAGAGTACAATTGGTCTCTTCATAGGACATGCTCGAAGAAAAGTGAACATTTCACTCCATATAAAGAGATCAAAAGTGCGATTAGTCGCATATTCCTTTGCGACTGATCCCCGATACATCCCAGACCAGTCGCATTTCTTGCAGGGATATGTTTTCCCATTTATGAGTTTTTATTTTATTTTATATATTTCGAGTATTTCAATTCTGAATGCGCTTCATATGTGGCACGTGTCTTAGGAGACTGTTGTCGGTTGATTTTATGCATTCACCGCAAAAGGATTTTCATCCTATACAAATATGGGGTGAAATGTAGTGCAAAACAAGGAAAATTAAAAAGTAAAGTATATGAAAAATGTATTGCTGAAGACACACAGAAGGCACAACAATTTCATAAGATTTATGATGAGCCACTACCATGACAAATTGGCTAAATTAATTAGCAAAACATGCCAATGTGCATGGCATACAAATGAGCTATACGATGAGGGCAACAATATTGTGAATACGGTTTAGCTTTACATTTCAGTTTTATTATTGGTTTTTCTTATTTTTATGAAGAATAATAAATAAAGCTTTAAAAGTCAATGGCAATATATAATAAAAAAGAATGATTTTTTTCCAATATGTAATAATAAATGAGCAGAGGAAAGGTTTGTAGGTTGGGAAGCGTTTTGAAAGAGAATTTCTTTAAAGCTGCATATAATTAGATCAAATATTATATTGGGCTATGTGAGCATCGATGCCAAAGGATATTTTTATTTGTTCTAACACAGTTCAAGAATATTGATATACAGTGCACGCTCGATATTCGCGATTACCCATTATAGCAACGATCCAGTTATTGCGACAGCTTAATATTTAGCATTGTAGGCTCTATAATGGCGACAGTTGACAAAAAAAAAAAGGTTCAATTAGCGCGACTTTCATAGTATACGCATAATGTAAAATAAGCAGTAATAACGGGAAAATACATTAATTTTTTTGTACATGACTCTCTTTGGAGAATTTTGGTGTTTTATTTTGTCAGTTTATTTGAGTGCAGTGCATGATTTAAATATGGGAAAAGTTCAAAATATTTTAAAGCCCACGATTACTCAAAAATTAAAGATTCTAAAAAAAATAAAAGCTGAGATTCCATAAAATCAATTTGCGCAAATTACAAGTTGTATAAATCTTCGATTTAAAGCATTAAAAATAAAGAAAATGCACTTAAAAATTTCGTACGCTCAACTGAAAGTGGACCTAGTGAACGTGGCACTTTAAAGAAAGAAAAGTACCTGAGAATAGAAAAAATGCTTTATAGGTGGTTTTCAAAACAAAGAGAGAACAATGTCCCAATATCAGCAGAGATTTTGCCATCAAAAGCCATTCAGTTGCATTACAAATGATTACAAGTGATGGATGGTTTAAGAAGTTTAAGAGACGACATGGAATTAGGTCTTTAAAAATATCCGGAGAAAAGTTGTCTTCACCTCATCTTCTTGATCCATTTGTTAAAGAGTTTAAAGATTACGTTGATAAGCATGGGCTCTTGATTAAATCTACAACGCCGACGAATCCGGTTTATATTATCGAATGCTTCCAAACCACACTCTCGTCACATGTAGTGAGGAACGGCAAACGGGCGAAAATTTTGTCAAAAGCGAGTAACTTTCATGCCCTTTTCAAATGCGAATGGCACAGACAAACTGAAATTGTTGGTCGTTGGAAAATCGATAAGTCCACGCGTTCTCAATGGTTTTTTCAATAATCCAACAATATACAAATTCAGTAAGAACGCGTGGATGACATCATTCATTTTCAAGGAATGGTTTCATTTTCAATTTATTCCACATTATGTTAACTTTATTACATTTGATAAAATGAGAAAGTACATAAACATTTTTTTTTAGTTCAGAGAATTTTTGGTTTCGAAAGGTCTCCCACAAAAAGCAATTTTGCTTTTGGATAACGCGACGTGGCTCTATATTGCGGAACTAAAAAGCGATGACGGTTTAAGTATAGCAATGAATCTACCATCCAATTGCACTGCGATTATTCAACCGTTAGACCAAAACGTTATCAACATGATAATATTGCACTACAAAAAACAACTACTCACCCCTTTGCTAGGCGAGAAGGGGACAAATTTGGAGTTGAAGCTTAAGCATTTTAATTTAAAAAAAAGCTATTAAAAATGATGAGCAAATAGAATAATCAGAAACAGAAGCGGAGGATTCATATGATAGTGATCATGCAGAAAACAAAATTAAAGTAGACGATATATATATATATAGTAAGTAGTGAAAATAGCCACCTACATCTGTCATACCCCATTTTTGAAACTGGATGACATTTGGGATAAACCCCATAATATGGGTAGCACCCCAATCAGATGAATTTAAATCTTCTGATTCCTCAAACATATTTGTTATCGGATACTGTCATAACAATCAAAACACAATATATGTATGTGACCGATACCTACATGTTAGTGTATCATTTGTCTTATAAGTAATTAAATTGTCCATCCATTTAATTATTCACTTTGATAAGCTTAGAAAATAATCGCCTGAAATCATGCTTCCTGCATGGTAAGTTGTACTTGCAATAAAACGTCTGTACATACCGCAAATTAAAAGAAGAAAACAATAACAATGTACTTTAGTATGCTTATTCCTTTTTTTTTTAATCACTTTATTAACTTACTTTGTGTTACTCTTATATTTTATAGTGAAGAAAATGTATGGAAACTTTGTGAACAAGTTAAAAATACACGTACTGATGAAATTTCCAAGTGCTATGCAGTGTTTGTATCAAATGAGGGACGCACTGTGCCGTTGTGGCGCCAGAAAGCCGGACGCGGTGATGATCAAGTTGTGATATGGGTGAGTAAAGTCTGCAGAACTAAATTATATTCACCAATATTATTCAAGTAAAATTCGTGTAATGAAATCTCTTTGCTGCTGCTAGAGTACTTATAAAGGGTTTTCCATTAGGGACATAACAATTTCGTATCTTTATATGAACGCACCCTTAAACTTTTTTAATCAACTGTCAATGTCAAAACGTTAGTTAAAGTTAACATTTTCATAATGGTAAAGTTCACGAACCAGCAACGTTTGGAAATTATTAAATATTACTACCGAAATTCTAAGTCGGTGGTCGCAACTTTAAGAGCGAAAATTATCTTCAGCGATGAAGCTCATTTCTGGCTCAATGGCTTTGTCAATAAGCAAAATATGCGTTATTGGTCAGCAACAAACCCACAAGTGCTTCTTGAGACACCGTTGCACCCGCAAAAAGTTATTGTTTGATGCGGTTTTCATGCCGGAGGTGTGATTGGGCCGTATTTTTTCGTGGATGAAACCGACCGTCATTTTACCGTCAATGGAGAGCGCTATCGTGCTATGTTGGAAGATTATTTGTGGCCAGAATTGGATGAACTTGACATCAGCGATATGTGGTTTCAACAAGACGGTGCCACTAGCCACACAGCACACATCACAATCGATTTATTGCAAGGCAAATTCGGTGAACGTGTTGTCTCGAGAAATGGTCCGGTCGAATGGCCGCCTCGTTAATGCGATCTAACACCATTGGATTTCGTTTTATGGGGCTTTATCAAGTCACTGGTCTATGCCAACAAGCCAGCAACTTTAGACGAGCTCAAAGACAACATCCAACGCGAAATTGCCAACGTTCCGGTCGAAATGTGTGCTGGAGTGGTTGAAAATTGGGTCCAAAGAATCGACCACTGTAAACGGGCTGGTGGTGGTCATATGACCGAAATCAAATTTCGCTCATAAAATGTAATGCTTGCAATATATCCACAATAAATTTGAACTCAATATCTCAACTCAATAAAAAATAAAAATAAATATGTGGCCACATAAAGCCCCAAAGGGCTCATTGGCCGAGCTTCTCTTCCATTACTGTTGTGCGTCTTAAATTTTGGACAATATTAGAAGGGACCTACTTATTTTAGCCGGTTCCGAACGGCAGAACACTTGTGACATCACTTTTTCTGAGCTTTGTCACAGAGTTCTTTAAGAAGCTTTTTCATGGCAAGTAGTTACTGTCGGAAGAATTGCCAATTGCTTGCCGACAGGTGGGTACCGTTCGAAAGAAAAATCTTATCGATATTAAATTTGTTATGCATCAGCCGGGGATTGAACCACCGACCTACAGATCAGAAGGCGAACACACTAACCACTGAGCTACGGCACCCACTTAACTCAATATTAATAGATAAAATTGTTATGTCCCTAATGTAAAACCCTTTATTTATGTGTGTATATAGTATACTGAAGAGTCATTTTTCGTGGATATTGCGAGGAATAGAAGAAAGAGCACGCGACCATTAACACGCAATTTTTGCGCAAAAACTATCCATGATGAGCATCGTAAAATATAAACTTAAAAGCCTCCACAAAAATATGAACAACGTTTGACACCTAATGCCTGGTAAACAAATGTAATGATAATAGTGGTCAATGAAACGCACCAACATAGCGAGTTCTCTGTAATTTAAATGAGAATTGTTTTTTTTTTTATATATTATGTTTCGTAATTGTAATTTCCCTTTTAAATAATTATTTTTCACGAGATAATCGATTTATCTCTATGTGTCTGATAAAGTCAGTTAATCTCTCAATAGAACCCAATTGAAAGTTTGTGTATCACGGATATTGGTAACAATCATATCGAAAATAAGCTGCATTTGTTTTGAATACCAGAATTTCCGAGAATTGCTATTTCCACCCTGGCTTCTGGAAAAAAGAAGACGAACTCATTTGCCGCTTTCATTTGGTCCATCAACTTGGTGAGAATCTAATAGACAGCGACAGGTGATATATTGATTCATTTGATTCTTTTTAAAATCCCTTCAAAAATTTTCGCCTAAAATGAATTGTAGCTAATTAAGAACTTATGTTTTTTACATAAAATATCATACACTGTATCACTTGATCGCGGACGAAAATGAACCATAATCTTCCAAAAGTCTTGTCGAATTTCGGTTTGTTTATATGCGACGGAAGTTCGTCAAAATAAGTTCAATGGCTGATTGACTTTAATAATGCAAGGTATATAGTTTTGTTGTAGCTGAGCAAATTATCGAATTCGAATAAAAGTGAGTTTATATTTTGACAACAATGCACTACGTCCACGTCAAGTCCATTGTACGCAATCCAAAAAGAATTGTGTACAATGTAGGCTACACAACCGACACCTACGATATTAGGCTTGATTTTTTACAATTTACGGAGAACATTTTCTTCACCCTATCTCGGTACGTTTCCAAAATTTACAAGCGCATTGTCACCACAAAATCCAACTAATATTATTTCAATTCCGTTTTCAAGAATAAAATTTTTTGAGAAATCGAAAATTATGTCTGAATTTTCGACATTTTGTTCACTGAATGAATGGATGACAAATACATTCTTCAAGATTGTTTTACATTTCGTCCTTGAACAAGAAAATTTCGCCAACCCGAAGAAAATTCGAAAAATCTTCCTCGAGCAATCGCTAGATCTGAAAAAAGGATTTGATCAGATGGTAACTGGTGTTGTTTACACGATATATTTACCTGAACGAATGGTTTTCGGCAATCGTATGATATGCTCACACTCCTTTCCAAGCCGCATTTTCTAAATTGTCTTTAGTTGGAGCGGTTTTTTCTATTCCGTACTAGTAAACTGAACACAGAATTACATTTGTAACAGCGAACTTTACGTTCGTAATTTCTTCTTTGCAAAAATTCTTATTTTATTTAAATTTCATCACTAAAAGTGTACTTTTTTTCGGAGGCATTTTTAGTTAATTAGTTAAGGTCCATTCTCTTTTATGGCTTTTTCCCAATTGACGTTATTATTTAACATACTCATACGTTAAGAACGCCTGTACTATAATTATTTAGCCATGGTTTTATAACCCCTGTATTTATTACGATTGACCTGTTAATTGTTTATCTTATGTATTATTATAACACATCTATCTGTGTCTAATCAAATAATTGCATCGACTTTTTAGCTGATTTAGCATTTTATTCTCTTGGGGTTAAGAAAAACTCTTCAGACCATACATTATTTTGGCGCCCGACGTGGGGTAGATGCTTTTATATTTAGTAGTTATTGCTTTAAAATAAAACAAATAAGATTTTTAAACTACGTTATTCATTAAAAACGATACATAAAATCAAATTGTGAATCGTGTCGTGTTTTGGTCTTTGTCTGCAGCATCACCAACATTTTTCATTATCGCTAAAAGCTTGAATCATTGGATTTCATTGTAGTCATGTATAACTTCGAAGCACTCGTTGGAGACGTCATTGGCTAACTGTACATCATAGCATGACTTTGCAGTTACCCTAAAGGCAAGCAAAAAAAAAAATCGGAACACAATTTGACTTATTTTCCATTCGGTGCTCTTTTGCAGTTTTGGCAAGACACGCACTCCTTTGTACACGTTTGCTTGCTTCCGCGCTATTAGTCATTGCTGCCATTTAGCATATATGTACGTTGTTGTGTGCTAATCTTACATTTACATACGCCTTCATTTGCTGCTTCTTCACCATCACTCTTGTTGCACACTACTTCGTTGCCGCTTTTACTATTAGCCTCTGCTGCTACTCTACTGTGTCGATTTCGCACTTGGTGTTCCTGCCACCTAACTAGTCGTCGCTCACCAACGTAGATTCGCAAGGCTTTTTTAGTGTTAACTATGTAAAGAATTTGTGATTTGCTGATTGTTGTTTCGAGTAAATCACAGTATACAAGTACATAATACCAACTTCGTTTATTTCACAATGTCTGAAAGCGACACAATCCTGTCAACACAATCGGACATCGAGAAAGTGGAGTCAGAAGATGGAGGTCGTGCAGATTTAAAAGAATTATATATTATGAAAACAAAATTGCTCATTCAATCACAGCTATTTGAAGATCACAATACAACATTTTCATGCAGAACTTGTGTCATACAGTCAAGCTCTAAATTACCCCAACTTAAAATCCCTCCGTTCAGCGACAAGTATTGTGAATATAGAATATAGAAATATAGAAATTATCACATTATTTAAGCAAATAATCGATCGCGAACATAGCCTATCGAATATTGAAAAATTCAATTATTTGCGCAATTGTGTTCATGGCCCGGCATTAGAAACTACGAGTATTGATGCATTCCAAGTCTCAAACGCCATTTTTAGAAAACATCCGTCGTTATTTGAACTTTCGCAAGTTTCTAGGTTCAATGGTGGCCAACTGAGAAGTCTCATTGACAAGGCGTCTGCTATTTACGGTTCATTGTTATATATACATATATTTTTTTTCAATGGCGGTCATATTTATTAATTCAAATTATTTACAATAAATATACAAATTTACCAGATAGGCTACATTAGCAGCATTTCTCGATCTTTTCTGCATCTTCTGAAGACTTCTACGTTTGTGACATGGTCAGTCCACGAAATCCTCAGCATACGACGGTAGCACCACATTTCGAACGCTTCTATTTTGTTCATCGCTGCAACTATAAATGTCAATGCTTCTGCCCCACACAGTAACACGGACCACACAGCATTTCATATATCGCATTCGCAATTTTATGCTTAATTCTCGATTAGTCAGAACTTTCGCGTATTTTAAAAACGCGTTTCTGAGTATTTCGATACGGCACCTTATTTCTTTATCCGAGCTCCAAGAATGATCTGGCTAACATCCCAAATATTTAAAACAACTCACACTTTCGATAAGTTGATAGGTTATCAATGTGAACTGTAAATCTAATTTCACAAGCTATGCTAATGTATTTGGTTTTGCAGAAGGTCGATGACGGGACTACTCGGAAGTGGAAGGAATCATTCGATTTTAAAACTCTACAAACTTGGAACGATTGTACCAATGTTTTGGAGGCATTTTAGACTCGATTGACACCGCATATGCCGCTGCGCCTGTACGCCATAGTACCGTCGAAGTACCCAAAGCCAAGAATGAACACATACCTGCGATCGCTTCAAGGCTTTAAATGTAGCTCAACATTTTGACCATGCGAAGAAAGTGGGTCTTTGTATTAATTGTCTATCAAAGGGCCGGTCTCGTCAAGCTTAATCTTGCCATCCGCCGTTTATACGCACTTGAAAACTTATCGTTGGACCACATCATTCTCGCAACCACTATGATATTGGTTCGTGATGCATCTGGTAACTATCGGTCCGGCAGAGCATTGTTGAATACTTGCTCACAGGTAAATTTTATTGATGAATTGTCGCAAAAATTGAATCTTCCGTGGAGCAAACAGAACATAGAGATTCAAGGCATTTGTAAGTCATCTATAAACATTAAATACAAGACTTCTACCAATATAAAATTGAGCGACAGGACTTGAACTACCACTAACGTTTTGCATTACGTCGCATATCGCTTATCAGCCGGGACATAGATTACTCGTCATGGGATATTCCATCCAACATTGTGCCCGCCGATGACTAATTTATTGAAACTAAGAAGATCGACAGGGTGGGTGCCGTAGCTCAGTGGTTAGTGTGTTCGCCTTCTGATCTGTAGGTCGTGGTTCAATACCCGGCTGATGCATAACAAATTTAATATCGAAAAGATTTTTCTTTCGAACGGTATCCACCTGTCGGCAAGCAATTGGCAATTCTTCCGACAGTAACAACTTGCCATGAAAAAGCTTCTAAAAAGAACTCTGTGACAAAGCTCAGAAAAAAGTGATGTCACAAGTGTTCTGCCGTTCGGAACCGGCTAAAATAAGTAGGTCCATTCTAATATTGTCCAAAATTTAAGACGCAAAACAGTAATGGAAGAGAAGCTCGGCCAATGAGCCCTTTGGGGCTTTAAGTGCCACATATTTATTTATTTTTTAAGAAGATCGACTTGCTTTTAGGAACATAGTTTTTCATTTTACTTTCAAAATAAACTTGGTGATAATCTACCAATATTGCAGAAATCGTTATGCTGGATCATTTCAGGTCGATACCAAGCAAGCACTAACACGTTGAACAGGAAGTGCCTGCTTGCATTTGATGAGTTTCTAAATGTGGAATTTGAACGATTATGACAAATCGAAGAAGTTGCTCCAAAAATCGATGAATGGACACGTGAGCGACACAGCTGTTGTATACTGACACTGCCGCTCGAACTCCTAGCAACAGAATCATAGTCAAACTGCGAAGATTAAATTTGCTAGAACGGCGCTTGTTGCGTTCTCCTAGTTTCAGGACACAGTATATCGCGTTCATCGCTGAGTATGAAAGTTTAAGCCACATGAGTGGAATTCAAAATCCTAACTTAAACGACCCTAATTACTACATTCCACATCACTGTGTTTTGAAGCCAGCAGAACATCGACGGAGTTGATTGTAGTTTTTGATGCGTCTTGTCAAACCACTATCAAATCGATCAATGACATCCAAATGATTGGACCACAATACAAAGTGAGCTTGTAATTCTTCTTCTTCGATTTCGTCTAAATAGGTTTGCGCTCACTGCGAACATCGTTAAATTTATATGCAGGGACTAGTAAGCGAAGAACACCGAAAGTTTCAGTACATTTTATGGAGAAGTTTTCCTCTTCAGAAAATCTAAACTTTTTAGCTTAATCTCTTGATGTTAGATATGACAGGAATGACCCATTAACCCGTTAACCCGTGGAGTTCTAACAGCAACCTTGATATGTTGAATATTGTTTGCAGCGCAGTACAAATGCACGATCAGTGACCAACGTTTTTGGCAGTCCAAAGAACTGAGGCATCTGCTTTAATGAATCTATCACCAGTAGTGCTTTCGTTGACTTCGTTGGAAAAATCATGGTGTAGCGTGTCAGGGCATCGACCACTACTAAAATGTATTCATTGCCTCTTTCACGTTTCCCTTTACGAAACTTCTGGAATATGGGTACCAAAAATGTTGTTATATGCGCTTCATTGTACCCTCAACCGCTGGGTGGCGTGCATCATCATGGCACAGTTTCAGAATTCGCCATCTCACTCCACGGGAAACAACTAATATCGCTTTTCTATTAGTTTTCCTAGAAAAGCGATTACTCTTTAATTCAAATTCATTCTCATACCTTTTCTTCTGCTCGGAACATATTCTACCATTCAGTATATCAATAATTTCCTGCAGCGTATTGTATTCCTTCTGCACCATAAACACCCAATAGTCATTAGGTAGCAGCACCATCATCACCCGTTCACTGACATCAGTAGGCGAGATAGATTTATCTACATCGACATGGGTCATGGAACTTCCGCTACTTTGAACCACGCTGTAGTTATACTCTTGCAATTTAAGGAACCATCTTGCGATCCTTAGTATAAGCGTGCTCCTATCTTTTAATGTGGAGATAGCAGTACAGTCAGCCATTTTTCGAAGTGCTTACCTTACAGATACATGGGGAAACGACCATATACCGCTAGGACTTCCAGTTCGTACTCATGTTATTTACGCTCAGTGTCATTGCACATACGATTAAAATATGCTATCAGTCTCAGAACGTTATTTTGTTCACATTGCAGAAGAATTGCTGCAATTCCAACGCTTCATGCATCAGCGTGCAGCTGATGCGATTTGCTCTAATCGTAGATTCCCAAAATCGGCTCACTGGTTAAGTGCTTCATCAACAATTTATACGCATTATTGTACTTATCGGTACAGTTGAACGACAACCATTTCTTGTTAATTACGTAAGTGGTGAATCAATGAAGGCGTAACTTGCGATGAACTTAGGAAATACCCCGTAAGACCAACGAATCGTCTTACATCCGACGTTTAATGGGCTGTGTTTTAATATGACGTGGTTTGAGCCTCTCAGCGTTAAGTTCCTGCCCGAGAAATGTGACACACGTCTCCATGAAGCAGCCTTTAGATTTTGTATAATCTGCAGGAATTTCTTCAGATGGCGCATTCCTTCTTCAAATGATTCTTACGCAACATTTACTTCGTCGACATAGCTTACTATTTTGTCTCTGAATGGTTCAATGATCTTTGACGTCATCTGCATACTTGGTGCATTTCATAGTCCAAATGACATTCTCTTATACTCGGCATTCTATTATGCCCAGTTACAAAGGTCGTGCAATTTGATAATATCCGGACATCACTGTAAGCACTGTAAGGTATCTTTTGCTAGCCAACATTGACTGTGCACCTTCAACGATATTTATTGAATTTAATTCCCGATAGTCCACACATAATGCACATACAATGCTTGGAGTTTTCGAGAGAAAAGTCCTACGCAAGATCTTTGGACCTATTTGCGTTGGTGGCGAGTACCGAATAAGGTACAACCATGAGCTGTACGAACTGTATGCCGATATTGACATAGTAAAGCGCATCAAAATCCAGCGGCTGCGCTGGCTAGGTCATGTCGAGCGAATGGAAGAACACGCTCCAGCTAAGAAGGTGTTATATTCGGAACCCGCTGGAGGACGACGCAGAAGAGGAAGACCAAACCTCAGGTGGAAAGACCAAGTACTGGAGAACCTGACGGCGCTTGGAATTTCTAACTGGCGCCAGCTAGCGAAGAACAGAGATGGCTTGCGAAGCATGTTATTTTCGGCCTAAATCGATATTCGGTTGTTATGGCCACATAAGTAAGTAAGTAAGTAGTCCACACATAGACGGTCTTTTCCGTTTTCTTTCTTTTCGAACACTATAGGCGATGCGTATATAAAATAGATGTAGATGGACGAATTATTTTTAGAGTCAAGAGTTCGTTGACTATTTTTTCAACCGTTTGCTGTTTAGGTATCGGAATACGATTTCTTGGCAACAGGTTTATTCGAATTCACTGATGTCTTCATTTCGATAATATCACATTTTCCGATTTCATTCAACTGTTCTTCGAAACAACTGGCATATGTTTGCAGCAACGATCATAATTTACATATTTCATATTTTCCAAGTGTGTGACCGACCTTCAATTCTCACAGCATTCACATGCAATCTCGCGTAGGATTAATGTTTTATTACATTCCGAGTCTAGCAGCGCAATGTGTATCGCCATTTATAATGACCCTTTTGACGGTTTCATCAGTTTCATTTACAGTCAGCACGTTCTTAATGAATTTCAGCCACGTTGAGCGTGCATGGAGAGTTCATCTCGAATGATCGCAGAAATTCTGGCCAGCTTTTCGCAGCTCCCTTCAACTTCACTTGTACCGCAAAGATAACTACATTTTCGTGCCATCAATATAAAGCACTTAGTTGTTCGACTCTACTCAAAAATTGTGTTGACGAATAAAATTGCTATTTCTTTCATGTTATGACATTTGTCGTTCGATGTATTCTGTGTAACAGTATGTCGAGGAACACATTCTCCGTCACGTAGGTCAGCAGTTGCAAATGTTGCTACATATGGCCGTGCACGCTCATTGATACTACCACATTATCATGTCGAGGACAAGATGATTACGATTGCATGTATGGTGTCGTGTTAGTTACTTATACACTCTGCTGTTTGGTGCTGCACCCATTATGTGTCGGCGACAACAGCGGAGATAGCAAATTCTGCAAACAACTATTCATAATCGTTAAGTTCACCTTCGGTATGTTTGCGTATTGTTATATATAGTTTGCGACAGCGCATCTGACAGCAATAACAATATCGGCGGCGCAGTGTACACTTGCGTTGCAGTTGTCAAAAACATATTCTTTTATGAGTCGCTACACGCAGTTTGCGACACCTCGGCTGAAAACGACATCAACGTCATCGGCTACACGATGTTCGCTTGTTCGTGGTTAGTCATCAAGAATTCATTAGAACTAAAGTCGTTTCGTGCAACGGCATGCACCGCGCCAGCATAGCTGTTCGTTACCAACTTTTTGGATGTTTGGATTTGCTTCTCAACTGTACGCTAGAGACCTTTAACACCAGAATTGGCTGGTGGCTTTTCCAGTTGCATTACTGGCATTTATTTTCATGGTATTCTTGAAGTCTCATAATAAGTTCGGATTTAGTACTAACTTATTCTTACTCACGATCGGAACCAAAAAAAAAATAGAAATATGAATCATTACAAATTAATCTAATTATAATGACATTCATTTTTGAGCTCTAAGAGCGAGCATTTGCTAGGGCGCTCATGTGTGACGCAATGGCGTCCACATCGTGGTCATGTACCATGGATGAATTTGAGGATTTGATTGAAAACCCAGAACCTAGTCGCAAGATGCGGGTAACTAGAGGGCAGTCTGGTGTTGATGTATTAAATAACAGTACAAGTGAAAATATCACCATAATTTTTAAGTTAACGGGAGATGGAAAAAATAATAATAAGATGCCGGCAGGGAATGACCGGTTTGTCGATATTAGGGTGCCCCCAAAGTCTCAACTGAACAAAAGTTTAAATAATAAAATACTTATGTATCCGAAAGATTTAATTGGAAGTGTTGCTGTTTTAGTAGACACATCTCGTGCGGATGGTATCAACAATAAGAGAATTAAAAATGGTTCCACAACGCGATAGGAAAACAACGAAAAATTCATTCCAACGTTATCTATAAAAGTGGGATTTCTAGAAATGAGAAGGAAATCTTCTTAAATTATACCATCATGGAGGTCGACCACTATTTCCCACCTGTACGACAGTATAACAACTATTGAAGAATCGGACACACACAAAATTCGTGCCATATAACAGCCCAAAATGCATTCTGGACACGTCTCAAATGAAAAAAAAAGTGTAAGTTGTGGTCCAAAGAATTAGACTTTAAAAAATAATGACAATAAAAAAGTTGTCACGGAGGGGAGTAGCGGATTCATATGCCAGCTACAAGCAAAATCGCTTTCAATTGCTCGAAAATAATGATGATTTTCCGAATTTACGTAATGAACGAAATAATACAAAAAGCAAAGAGTTGGAGGTAAATAAAATTCTTACAAGATAGATATATAAACCGTTAATATCCTTCGTATTAAGTACTATCCCAAATGCTGGAAAACTTCAAAAATTATTATGATAGCCAAATCAGGAAAAGACCCTACAAAAGTTGCATCGTACAGACCTATCAGCCTCCTGCCTCTACTCTCTAAAGTATTCGAAAAGCTACTTGTCATGAATATAACTCCATTTATTAATCTCAACCAACTGATTCCCCAAAATCAGTTTGGATTTAGAAAACAGCACGGCACAATAGAACAAGTCTACCGCATTGTAACTCTGATAAGGAACACTTTTGAAGAAAAATAGTATTGCTCAGCTGTATTTCTTGATATCACTCAAGCTTTCGATAAAGTATGGCACGATGGCCTTATTTACAAACTCAAACTATTACTGCCTGCAAATGTCTCCTCATTGCTTAGTAGCTACCTCACGAAAAGACAATTTCTCGTACATCACAAGAATTACACAACAAATCCATTGGATATTCACGCTGGCGTTCCTCAAGGAAGCGTTTTGGGCCTCTTACTGTATCTCTTATACACTTCAGATATGCCCAACAATAACTATACATTCATATCGACCTTTGCTGATGATACGGCAATATTGTGCTCTCGCTCTAACCCCATAGAAGCTACTAAACTCCTGCAGACTCATGTCGATTCTCTCGAAATCTGGCTAGCAAAATGGCGTATAAAAGTCAATGAATCAAAGAGCGTACATGTAACCTTCACGCTAAGGCTAGATACATGTCCCCCACTTAAAATTAATGGCCAATCAGTTCCACAATGTTCCTCAACAAAGTACTTGAGTATTCACCTCGACAGAAGGCTGACCTGGAAAAATCACATAGAGGCAATTAATCAGTTATGGTGGCTGTTACACAAAATCTTGAATACAAAGTGCTATTATATAAAGCAATCCTGAAGCCAATCTGGACTTATGGTATTCAGTTTTGGGGCACCGCATCTCCCTCAAATATCGAAAAATTGCAGCGAACACAATCCAAGTGTCTGCGAATTATTGTAAACGCGCCTTGGTATATGAGGAATGTTAACATCCATCGAGATTTAAATGTACCCACAATTTCTGAGGAAGTTGCAATGTCCTGTAGAAGCTACATTCAAAAATTACACAATCATCCGAATCCCCTTGCTAGGCAATTGTTGCTGAGCACGGGGCATCGTCGATTAAAAAGAAAAGACACACTGAATATGCTGTGAAATTGCTATACCTCGCGACTCGACAAATTGTGATGGAACGTAGGGAATATCACATAATTTTAGTTAGTTTGTAAGATTTGAATACTTATTGTTAGTTTCTAGGTATTTTAGAAAGATTCAATAAATACTTAGTATTAAAAAAAAAGGTAGCAAAAAGGAATTTCAGAATTTCAGTGGTACCACCTTTGATAAGAAGGGATATTCAAGATTATCGGAGTTTGAAAAACTGACGAGTGAATTTTGTGAATTCGTTCTGGATGTTTTCAACAAGGATGGCAATGTTGCGGCCAATCATTTTTGTAGAAGATTTGAAAGAATGTGTGCGGAAAGCGATGTGAATATCATTAAAAATGATGGAACTAATGTCTCGGATTCGGAATGAAATTTCTACAATACAACTGTCAGTTTTTGAAAGCAAATGGGCCAAATGTCGAACTCTTTGTTTAACACAAATGATATTGATATATGTTGTCTCAGTGAAATTTTTTCGCATAATAATGGGAAAAGCATTTATAATTTGATTAATTTTTTTTATCGAGTCAATTTAAGTGAATTTCGTGAGACACAAAAATTGGCATTTTACCGTTAATACGTATACAAAAAAAAAGGATGCTTGACTTTTGCCACCTATGCATTTATTGGCAATACTTCGACAGGATGTAATGTGATAAGCATTAATGCGGATTAAATGTTTCACTTTTCAATTCATTTTGCGTGTTCTATTCTTTTTGCTGAGTTCTGGGCTATCAGAGGGGCGGTCGATGTTGTCATTGAGGGTCGACAAACTGGTCATTGTTGCTGACAGTCTTATAACCTGCAAATTATTTACAGCTAAAGTTACAGACATTTATATTATTACTCACATCCATAACAGACTTACCTTCTTCTGCACACTTTCCACCAAATGGTGCCTAAATATTTAAGGATCATTAATAGATTGATGGCTGGTCCAATGAAACAGAGGATTTTCGGCACAGTCTTTTCGAGTGTCCAATGTACAAGGAGACACGTGATAAATATAAAATTTTGGGTGATTTCAATTCAACTAAGGATATTGTAAAAACAAAGGTGGTCGATAATTTTAAATGTATTTGCAATTTCATTTTGATAATTGATATTTAATTAGATAATATATATTTGACAAAGTGTTTGTTTATTGTAATTAGCCATTTGACTTTTCGGTGTACCTTTCGCTTATTGCTCGCAGTTATATACTGCTAAAGGTTCGTGGTCACGTTACACCCATAGTTGGTTGGTGATATCTGTTTTGTCTTGTCGACGTGAATTTTTAACTATTGACAACACTATTAATCTAATAAGATTAAATTAATCATCTGGACTGGAATAAGTTGTGTGGCGGTTCCTGAATATTACGATTGTTCCTGGTTCGAATTTTGGTTCGACCTTCGATTCCAGTCTAAGGCTTTCTATCTGCTTTTGTGTACAAATTGTATGCTATTTTCTCAATTTTGAGATTTCGAAGGTGATTGTATATTCAGAAATTAATTAGAGAAGTTGTAACTGAGACGAGAAAATACAAACTGTGCGATAGCCTGGCCTATGCGAGTATATACTCCGTCAACCAAACCGAGAATTAAAACAGAAAAGAAATAATTATAATCACATAAAGTTAGGAGCTATGTTAGTACCACGTGCTCTTTTGTTTAAGTTTGTGCTACAAGGAATCGACTGTCAATGGTTGTTAAGTCTTAACAAATTGTATGTTTTACTTATTTTCTTTTTCACTCACAAAATAAAATTTAAAAATGAAAAATGTGGAAAACCGGAAATCGTACAAATTTGTAACAAGATCGAAAATCGTAATAATCACGACAAACTCGTAACGGATACGAACTGAAGCATACATAAGATTATTGTTTAATTCTGAACTTGAAAATATGCTATTTTTATATATTTCATAAAGTGGGATATTGGAGTACCGGACCAAAAGTCCAATTTCCATTTTCAACGGCAAATTATGTACGCAATGAATAGGTGTAACACGAGGTTTTTTTCGGATGAACTGAATTTGTTTGTTTGTTGATTAACGACATTTTTCTCATTATATTTAAAAAATTTTACAAATATCAACAATTTTTATATTTTTTACAAAATTATGTTCGTCCCCGTCATAAGCATGCTTTAGAAATCCTTTCACATTTATATTGTATACAATCTGACCCCAAATAAGCGTACCCAATAGCTTACCAATTTTTTTTTCGAGAATTAAAGAGGAGTCTCATAAATTATATAAGTTACGTATTTATTTATTTATTTATATGCAAATTGAATTAAACTTAAGAAGCTTTCAACTGATGCATATAACATATATATAATCAACCCAATTAAAATGTGTATATATTCCTTTACAGGATTATCATGTGTTCTTCATGCACAATCCCTCTCCCAATCGATGTTTGGTATTTGACTTGGATACCACGTTACCTTTTCCAACACATTTTCATAAATATGTTACTGAAACATTTCGTTCGGATCTTGCACTGAGACCGGAGCACCACAGGTTAGTTTCGAGTGTTTGGCCTTTTTACCGTGATGCCGTTGTTAGCCTCAAAACAAGTATGACACTAAAAAAATAAAAAACATGTACACACATATTGAAGAACAAGAAGATTAATAATTTCCTTCCACCATACGTTATTTCATTCAAATCACCTATTTGGCATGTTCATCCATAATTCAATACAGATTCTTCAGAGTCATATCCGCAGAAACATATATTTTGGAGTTCTCATCGGACCGACGACATATGCGTAGACCAGACGGAAGCTGGATAAAGCCGCCGCCTTCGTACCCCCCTATACAATCCAACAGTAAGTGCGATCGTCTTTAACATTAAAATATAATTTCATAATAAGCATTTATATTCATTTGTGCACAGGTAACGCTCACAGTTTGGGAGATTTTATATGCATGAACCCTGGCACAGGGCCTGGCACTGTTTACAGCCTATCAGAATTTGTGTACACCTTCTACAAAGCTCCCAATGCGGTGTCACAGCAAAACAATAAATAATAAAATTCTCGCAAAGAGGAATTTAACTGCATTACAAATGTAATTACCATAGAGAAATCAGAGATTGAAATAAATGCAACAACATACACCCATTTCTTCCTCATTATAATCTTCACCAATGTCTTATTGCACATTATAACAGTATTCCACATCCTACTAAGCGAAAACCCAATAGCATTAGCCATTGTCTACATGTTATGGCAGCATATATAAAGCACTTCTGACGAATCACACTACTCGACAAAAAGAAAGTACCCTAAACAAGAAAATGGCGCTCATTTATTTTTCTGAAGATGCGTTTCCAAGATATTCGCGAAAAACATGATTTTTTGCATTTTTTTAGTAAATGGCAAAAATCTCAAAAACGCCTGTGTCGATTGAATTAAATTTGACTGAGTTATATGCAAAGAAATTCGAAAAAAAGAGACTTTCACCTTTTGTGAAATTTTAAACGCTTTTTTGGAGAAATGAATGAAGACAAGTTTTTTTTCAGCAGCTCAAGGTTAATCTAGAAAATTTACTTTTTTTGAGGTACTCGCAAAAAAGAAAGAAATTGTCGAGTAGTGTTATTGATAAATTTGTTATTTCCAAAGACAAAAACAAAAAATTATAACAACACCTTAATTTTTTACATTGAAGCAATGAAAAAATATAATCATGATCATAATAATTAAATTGTAATATTATATTTATATTATATGATGTATTTTTGTATTTAATACATAAGACAACAACAAAATTACAAATTAACTTAAACATAATATATAACTAAATATGTACATATGTATGTACATATCTCTAATTAAACTACACTTTTTGTAATTTTTTATGCAATTCCTATACAACATATATGTAAACATATACTACATGCCTAGTTATGAATGCATATATTTCTTTGTTTTGACAATTTTTGTATAACACTTATAACGTATTGTCATACGTCTCCACGTAATGCACCGTAAATATATTTATTGTATTTATCCTATTACTGCACAAACATACGTACTCATTAAAAATATAATTCGAAAACTTAACACTGTGAAAAAAAATTATGTCGACTCCTGGATTCCATGAACCATGTAGGTGGGTAGGCATGCTGCAAGGCTCGGTTACGGGGGCGGCCGCATAACCTAACCTAACCTAACCATGAACCATCGATATACAAAATATCATGTAATTGATGAATTGCATTGAGAGCATCTAGGCACTATTAATTTGTTTTTTTACCGCGGAGAAAGCAACCAAAACGCTATATTTCTCTTTTGTTGTTATTTTGTTACCAATTTGAAAATATTATACAATATATCACTAAAAAGGTGAGCCCTATATATTATCTTTGGCATCATCGATGTGTGTATGTAAACTAATATGTGAAAACAGTTAGGAATTTATCTATATTTTCTTCCAACGAAATGTTGCCCAAATTAATACATCGTTGGTTGCAAATATAACTGTTAAAAATATAACTTTATCCGTCCATATTGCTACCGTTAGGCAATATGTTTCCCATAATGTATAAAAATGTTATCTCAAAATTTCAGTGGGGAAGACTCGAAATGTGTATATTTGTAATGAAATCAATTGCAAACTGTTCAAGTATACATCAAGATCCTATGCCCACGAAGTTTCGATTCTTTGCCATTGAAATCTTCAAACGATTTTATACTTACTTTTCGGCTCACACAAGTTTTCTTGAGAGATAGGATAAAATTATATCATTTTAAAGTGTTTTAACCTCAAAATATAACTAACTTGACGCCATTGAAATATTTAGACGTGCATATGATTTTGACTTGGGTTATATTTCATCGGAAGAAAATATAGAGTAATTCCCAACCGTTTTTCGAATATTGGCCTTCCTAAGATGTAAACAAAGAGCTCAAACTTTGGGGCGCGATATTCAAAAATACAGGTGTATTCGTTTTGAAACAGTTTTGGCATGACGTTTCTTGGAATACTGGAGATGCTTATACCTATGTATTTTCTGTTTTTAAACCATTAGAAAACAGACAAAGAGCATTCACTTTGCAAAGTGTCACTCATACGACCATTCATACTTATATGTGTAATTACCGGGAACATAATCACTAATGAGCTAAATAGAGCTTTTCTTGTCTGTGGACTCGTTTGGTTTTATAAGTCCCTTTTCTGTTGTGTTTGACTAAGATCGTATGTAAATTTACTGAAGCTTTCTATGTGATATTTTTATCTTTGGTACTTGTGCCACATAAAGACTGATTCTTGATTAGCTTCCCTTGAGAAACATGAAAGTGTTGTACTACTAGATACTACTACTACTGATACTGAATATTGTACTTCCGTAACTCTCTTTACCATTTCCAGTTGCCAAATTTTTTTATTTGTACTATACTTTATTTTCTTTTTTTTTTGTATTTACAAGATGTTTTTACAAGAAAAGGGCTTCTCTAACACAAGTTAACATTGGTTCTGTTTTTACTAGCACTCGTATTTACCATATTAATACTGTTGTATATTCAATATATAATATGTATATGTATATATATATATATATATATATATATATATATATATATATATATACATATATATATATATATATATATGTATATATACATATATATATATATATATATATATATATATATATGTATATATATATATATACATATATGTATATATATATATATATATATATATAAGTATATATATATAATGCATATGTACACACACACACACATATATATATATATATATATATATATATATATATATATATATAAGTATATATATATAATGCATATGTACACACACATATATATATATATATATATATATATATATATATATATATACATATATATTAGGGTGGGTCAAATTTTTTCGACCCAAAGGCTCATCGTGATTCTTATTCTATGGGTCATTCTAAGCAAATTTGCCAAAGAAACCATAGCTCTAAAATGATTTTCGAGCCCCCGGCTTTTTCAAAATAGGTATTTTTTCTAGAAATATTCGAGAATAGAGGCAAAAAAATGCTATTTCCTTTAGCCAAATGTGTATGTGGGGGTTTTTTGGGTCGCGGAATCCATTTTTGACATTAATTTTTATTTTTGAGTGCCGCCAGAGGGCGCTTTCGTACATTTTTTTGGAAAAATATACGATACTGTTGTGGAAATAGACGAATTTTTGACTTTGTATTGAATATATTCAAAATACATACTCGAATTATAAATTGTTAAATCATATTCCATACATTTTGTTCCTTTTTCCAGCTTTTCTAAAAATAAAATCGATAGATTTCAAGCTAAGACCTAAATCACATTTTTACCAGCTTTTGAAGGAAGAAAACCTCAAAATCTAGCTGGAAAATCTTAATATTTAAAAATTAATTAATTAATATTTAATTTTAAACATGGATCTATTGCCGTCAACATCACAAGCCGCACCAACATCAATAAGTACCGAAAGTAGTTTGAAACATATTCCTTCTCACGATGTTCCTGCTTTTGGTATGTCTTCTGATTTGACTGGTCTGAATCTGCCAACTAAACAGGATATTTTAAGATGCTATTTTTTCTTGGCCGAACGTGCTAAAATGCAAAGTAAAATGTTTTCATATAAAACATTTACTCCTCAAGTGACAGACAAATTGATTGGAATTTGGAGCAAACTAAATATTGAAATTATATGCAAACGAAATATTGTTAGAAAATTGAATACCTTGCTTGAGAAATACTACACTGCAGATAAATGCAAAGCAAAAGGCTCCAGTCTCACATCTTTCTTACGATCCAAAAAGAATTATTTTACATTGGGAAATGTAAATGTGACTTGAAAGCTGCTCTATGCTCATGTGGAATGATTCCAGAAGAGTTGAAAGAGTTTATGATGGATCAACATAATGACAGAAGATCTACGATACCGGAATACCAGACAGAAATTGAAGAGCAAGCACCTACATCTACAATAATAGAAACAATTGAAGAGAGCCAGGGTCTAACATACGTGCCAGAAGAAGACCAGGAAAGTGATTATGAGCATAGTACACATTTATTAGAAGCACAAAATGCATCTCAAACGAAACGAGGACCATATACACCCAGATACGATGCTTTCAAGTTTGCTATGATGTGTGACAGATTTGGTGTGTCAGATAGAATAGCATCAGCATTAGCAACATCTCTTATGGAAGACATTGGCGTCAAAGATGGTCATGGCAATCTTGTCATTATGGACAAGTCTAAAGTACGTAGAGAAAAAGTTAAATGTATACAAAAAGTGCTTCATAATCGGTATGATGCTTCCAATTTAATTGCATTTTCATTCGACGGCAGAAAAAATGATTCTTTAACGATGGAAAAAATCGATAACAAATTTCATCCAAGGATCTACAACAATATTGATTGATTGACATTGATCCACCGCTGCCTGATCCGAAAATTCCAGTACACATACAAGGAACGGAAAGACATGTTCAATTGCTGGCTAGTGTATCCAAAAGAGTTTTAGAACATAATCGAGAAGGAGTTATGGCGGTGACATTAGAAAGTCGTGAAAAATTCGCTAGACTTGACAGCAAGAAAGACTTTCAAAAATAACTCCTTCGCGTTTATTTCCTAAAACTCTTCGTTTTGTTTCTTAATTACTGAATTCAATTAATTTTTTTTATTAATTACATTTTATATGCTTTTATTATTTGTTATGTTGAATTTTAGAAGAAAAAAATAAAGTAAAATATGCTTTGTTTACTCTTTGTCTTAAATTCGATATAGGTCGTGAATGAATAACCCCCCCCCCCCTTCCCCCATCATTTTTAACGCTAAACACTCTGGGCTATTTAAAGTTTTGGGTTGTCTTATGAGAAAGTCAAATATTCGTCAATTTACACGAAAAATTTCGGAAAATTTACCCAAGAAAAAACGATAAAATTAAAAAATGAACGAAAGCGCCCTCTGGTGGTGCTCAAAAATAAAAATAGATCTCAAAAATGGATTCCTCGATCCAAAAACCCCCACATACACATTTGGCTAGAGAAAATAGCATTTTTTTTTACATCTATTCTTGAGTATTTGGGGAAAAAACCTATTTTGAAAAATCCGGGGGCTCGAAAATCATTTTAGAGCTATGGTTTCTTTGGAAAAGTATCTTCCCGTAGAACCCGTAGAACAAGAATCTCGATGAGCCCCTTAACATTTTTTCGGCCTCCTACAATTTGACCCACCCTAATATATATCTATATATATATTTATATATATATATGTATCTATATATATATATATATATATATATATGTATATATATATATATATGTATATATATATATATATATATATATATATATATATATATATATATATAGATATATACAGCTGCGAGCAGTGAAATAGTAGTGGGTGTTTACATTTTTCATTTCCTAAAATTACTAAAATTAAAATATTAAAATACATAATTGCATAATTAATGGTTATGTTCACAGCGAAATATATGTATGAAAAGAGTTCAGTTTACATAAGCATAAAAAGTTAATTTATTTAAATATATACTTTACGTGCAAATTACAGCGAGCAGTAAAGTAGTAGTGGGAAAAACATAATTTTAAGAAAATAAAATGTAAATTTGTAATTTTTATTTTATTTATTTAGCAGAAATACTTAGTATTTGGTAGCATGGCCGTTGTTTTTAATCACAGCTGCACAGCGGTTCCTCATAGAGTCTACGAGGCGCTGGCACCTTTCTCGTGGGATTGATTGTCATGCATGTTGAACCACAGCACACAGTTCGTTGTTATTTTTAGGTTTAGCATCCCATACCCCTTTCTTTAGATCAGCCCAAAGGTTTTCTATGGGATTGAGCTGGCCACTTCATGACCTTAATTCCATTGTCCCGAAACCACAATTTTGCCAGCTTGCTTGTGTGCTGCGGGTCGTTGTCCTGTTGTAATACTCATATGAGCGGCATTTCGTCTTCAGCATCCTGCATTATTTTAACGTATACATGCTGGTCCATTACAGTATTATATACTGGCCCCACACCGTTGTACGAAAAACACCACCATACCATAATACTGGATCCTCATGCTTTAGGGTCTTTGTGGTGCAACGTGGATTGTACTCAGTATTTGGGGGCCGGCTCACATACTGGCGAGAGCCTCTACCTCCATACATGACAATTTTAGACTTCTCCGTCCACAAAACATTTTTTCATTTCCAGATGGGCCATTAAAAATGTTATTTGGCAAGTCTGCGTAATACATTATTTTTTTTAGAAGCGGTACCTTGCGTGGACTTCGAGCATATAGTTTATGTTTGCGTAGCCGTCTCCTTACGGTATGTACACCGCTGACATCGTTGGTAGACTTTATGAGCATTTTATTATTTGCCGAACGGCAATTGCTGAAAGCATTCGCTTAGAACCCCTATTACTCAGCTTTATTTTTATAATTTATTGCATTGCGTATCATGGTTGCTGAACAACCAATAATTTTTTCCACTTCCTTATATGTTTTTGAAAATTTTGTGAATAATTTCACATTTTTCGTGAGTACAGTGTACACGTCGTTCCACTAAAAGTTGTAAAATTATGTTTTGTTTTATTTTAACGGCATATATATTAACTAAAGCAAAAAAACTTACTTTGAATTACAAAAAAAAATATTTTGACAGGTAAACAAATTTTGTATACTTAGTTGCTTCTCGCTATCACATGCGTCTACTGCTATAGATAAAAAACTAACGGTTTCATAGTTTCAAATTTGTACAGATGTAAGTTATAAACTAAAGATGATAATTTAAAAAAATCGAGGCCGACAACGAGTAAGATGAAAAATAAAGGACACAATATATTTTGCAATTATGCTCTACTATTTCATTGCTCGCAGCTTATATATATATATATATATATATATATATATATATATATATATATATACTTAGTAGGGACATAAATACTGTTACAACATTAAACACACGCATTTCAATAGAAGAATTGAGCATACCACATAATTCTCATATGATTTATAAAATATAACCTTTAAAGCGTTAGCCTGTATAGGGAATTCTAAATTGTGTGAGTTTTCAACATGGAATGGTCAGATAATGAAAACCGTATCGCTGTTATAGCGCTTTTTAAGTGTGAAATGAAAAAAGGTGATATTTTCAAAACGCTCCGTCCGCTCGGCATTAGTCGCATGTTCGTCTACCGGTGCATAAAACTGTTTGAGGAGACTGGGGATGTTAAAGACCGCGACCGGTCGGGCCGTCCACGCACAGTTCGAACGCCGCAAGTCATCAAAGCTGTCAAATCAAGAATTCTGCGAAATCCGCTCCGAAAACAGAAAATCATGGCCCGGGAGATGAATGTTTCGCAAAAGTCCATGAGTCGAATTATTAAAAAAGACTTGGGACTTGGGGCTTTCAAACGCCGTACCGGACATTTGTTGACTGCAGCTTTGAAAAAAAATAGGGTGGTAAAATGCAAACGTCTTTTGGTGAAGCACGCTGATAACTTGCACAGAAAAATCTTGTTTACCGATGAAAAAATTTTTACCGTGCAGGAAAAATTTAATAAACAAAATGATAGGGTGTATGCACGGTCATCTAAGGAAGCATCTGAACTGATTCCACGGGTAGAAAAAGGTCATCATCCAGCTTCAGTCATGGTTTGGTGGGGTGTCTCTTATGATGGGGTAACTGACTTGCATTTTTGCGAACAAGGGGTCAAAACATCGGCCAAAGTTTACCAAGAAACCGTTTTGGAAGCTGTTGTAAGACCACTTAACCATTCCATGTTCCAAAACCAATCATGGACTTTCCAGCAAGACTCTGCGCTGGCCCATAAAGCTAAAACGACCCAAATCTGGCTCCAAAACAATTTACCAGCATTCATTTCCTCTGAAGAGTGGCCCTCTGGCAGTCCGGATTTGAACCCGCTGGATTACAAATTGTGGACAGTTTTAGAGGACATGGTTTGCCACAAAAGATACCCCAACATTGATTCTCTTAAGACAGCTTTGATTCGTGCTGTGGCCAATTTCCCAATGGAGGAGGTGCGTGCGGCTATTGATGATTGGCCAGTCCGACTTAAGGCGTGCGTGAAGGCCAAAGGCGGGCATTTCGAATGAATACTGCTTTTTTGTATACAATATATATCAATAAATATGTAAAAAAAAATTGGTCCAAAAACATTCATTATTTTTAATTTTATAGCATAAAATGTGTGTAACAGTATTTATGTCCCTACTAAGTATATATATATATATATATATATATATATATTTACATATATATATATATATATATATATATATATATATATATATTTACATATATATATATATATATACATATATATGTATATATATATATATATATATATATATATATATACATATACACACACACACAGACACATATATATATATATATATATAGCTATATACTATGTACTGAAATATATTATTATTACCACTATCATAAGAAATTATTATAACTATGTGTTGTAATTGTTGTAATTTTAATCTAAGATTTATTCATTTAGTTAAAAACTACACAAAAAATTTAACCGTACATGTCTCAAAGTTAAACTTCAATTATTATAAAATAATATACGCATATTTAAACACGTATAATCGAAAATAAAAACGATTCTCTAGTTAAGGTTTCCAAATAATCGCACACACATATTTTACACAAGTATTGTTCGCAACAATTTAGTAGGAAATCATGCTTTATTGATGCAAATTATCGCTTTCAATCTTCTTAAAATATACATTATTATATACTAACTAGCCGAAGCAACAGAATTCTTTTTAATTCATATATGGCACTCTATTTTGGGAATGTATATATATATATATATATATATATATATATATATATATATATATATATATATATATATATATATATATATATATATATATATATATATGTTGTTGTTATGTGGCCATAACAACCGAATATCGATTTAGGCCGAAAATAACATGCTTCGCCAGCCATCTCTGTTCTTCGCTAGCTGGCCAGTTAGAAATTCCAAGCGCCGTCAGGTTCTCCAGTACTTGGTCTTTCCACCGGAGGTTTGGTCTTCCTCTTTTGCGTCGTCCTCCAGCGGGTTCCGAATATAACACCTTCTTAGCTGGAGCGTGTTCTTCCATTCGCTCGACATGACCTAGCCAGCGCAGCCGCTGGATTTTGATGCGCTTTACTATGTCAATATCGGCATACAGCTCGTACAGCTCATGGTTGTACCTTATTCGGTACTCACCACCAACGAAAATAGGTCCAAAGATCTTGCGTAGGACTTTTCTCTCGAAAACTCCAAGTATTCGCTCATCCTAGCGAATATATATATATATATATATATATATATATATATATAGCTTTGTTGTTTTTCAGCCTAGTAGACTTTGAACATCTGTAACCAGATTCCCATTTTTGTCATGACAGGAAGAGGGTACGGGACTTAACCTCTCCAAGAATTTTCGAGTCTCATTCCTGTCTCTACTCATCTCTATCTCCTTACACTCGCGTCTTTCTTGTTTTCTCTTGTTGCACCTAAAAATACGTCTCTCCGCACTCTTCCTCTCTCTTGTCCGCTTCTTAACAGTTTGCGTAGCACCTGCACGCAGAGTCTTTCTGTAAGCGGCGTCTTTCTCTGCGGAAGCGTTGCCACACTTAATCATACCACTCAATTCTCAGAGGACGGTAGAAACCAATTACTTCTTCGGCAGTCATGGAGTGGGATATATGTGTCCATTGTGCGTATCCAATAGTCGAGTGTTAAAAGCAGTTGCTATCTCTGGTGATTGCAACTTATTGACGTCAAGGTTTCTCTATGTGGGATTTCGTTTGTTCTTTGCGACACATAAAGCTGTTCTCACCTTAGCTGCAACAAGATAGTGATTCTGGTCGATGTTGGCACCACGGATGATTTAACGTCCATCACATTGGAAGCATGCCTTACGTCGATCACCGCGTGATCATTTTGGTTTTTCGTTCGTTGATCTGGAGACAGCCACGTCGCTTTATAGATGTCGAGATGTTGAAATGTGGTACTACTAATTACCATATTGCGTGCTGGCATTGATTTCGCCAACCTGATTTTAATACATGGCGGGGGCATCGGTCATAAACTTCTTCGAAAGAAGTTATCTTTGGTCGCATCGTCCTTCTCATCCGCCTGAGCGTGGGCACATAATAGGCTGATGTTAAAAAATTTTGCCTTAATGCGGTTTGTTGCCAGTCGCTCATTCATAGATGTGAAGTGCCAGACTTAAGGCGTTTAATTTAGTCTATATGTAGATAGGTAGCCTCTATGAGTCTTCTCCACACAGAACAAATCTCCTTTCGTCGGTAGTAGGCACAATTTCGCGATTGGTCGAACTAGTTTTCCGTTGGACATTTTTAAGGTGACCACTCGTACATGTCCATGAGCTCCAGGGTTGCATTTGATTATTCTAGCAAGTACCCATTTTGTCGGAGGAGTAGCCTCACTGAAGACAGCGACCACGTCATTTTTTTTGAAGTTGCGTGAAGATCGAACCCACTTTGAGCGCTGCTGCAAACTCGTTAGGTATTCGTCTCTCCAACGGCGCCAGAAGTGTTGTCTGATCATAGATATTGCTCGCCATCGTTGATGGAGATTGCCGCTGTGCACCTTACCCTAAGGTTCTGGGATCGATTTAAGTGGTTCACCAATTATAAAGTGCCCAGGAGTTAGAACTTCGAGGTCGCATGCATTTGCAGAGCTTTCACATAACGTGCGGGAGTTAACACAAGCTTCCACTTCTGTTAGTAGTATGCTGAACTTTTCATATGTTAACAAAGTTTCGTACAAAACGCGTTTCCAGTGATACTTTATTCGTTTGATACCTGTCTCCCAACATCCACCCATGTGAGGTGCGGCCGAAGGATTTATACTACACTCGATATTCGAATCATCACGTTTGGATTTGGAAATTGTTACGCAGAACCTTTTCAGCACCGACAAAATGTGTGCCGTTGTCAGAGAACATTTCCTTACAATATCCTCTGCGGTTCAAGAATCTTAAGTAGTCAGAGACTATTAGCTTTGCTAGCGGGCAACTCTTGGACAAGATTATTGGATGCTTTACATCAAGTGCGACTTCAGCATGTTTTAATCTTCCTCCAACCTGTAAGATATCTTTTTGTCGATAAACGGCTCTAAACGGAGAAGACAGCTTCGAAGCGGAAGATACTTTTTCGCACTGCAAAGAGAGATCTCGTTAGAAAAATAGAATTGTTAGGTATACCTTATTAAGCATAATTCGGCTTCAAATAATTCCTGACAACTTAGAGGTCCATATCGCTTTTCGGTGTTGGATTGAACTTTAGCTCGAACGTTATGTAAGATTCTTAATACATAAGCGATGACGCGTCGTAACTTAGTAATGTATTAACGATGATCGTCTCGCATATGAGGTCGTCCCAGCCAACCTCGACACGCCAAATGTCTTGAAACCACATCTTGGACTTAATTGTGGTTGAAGTGAGTAAGCCCAAGGGGTCGAAGAGAGCATAGCGTCGGATAACAATGCCCTCTTGGACAAAACAACAGGCGCTTGTTTAATATTGATTGCGAAAGCGAAGCAGTCTTCTTCCTTATTCCAAATGAGACCCAAAGCGTAAACATCCATCCCGTCAGCTATGTAGTGCGAAATTGTTTTAGAGGCGTTGGATATGCTATCGTTCAACTCCATACAGTTTGACGCCCACTTACGAAGTTCAAATCCACCTTCGCTAAGAATTTCGGAAATATTTCGTTGGAATGATTGAAGCTAATTTTTGCAAGATGCACCAGTCAATAGATGGCCCATGTAAAAATCCCTGAGTATGACAGCAACTTGTTTGCTGAATATCTTGCAGTCTGTTGCAAAGACTTAACGGCTAGATGAGATGCAGCTGCTACCCCATAAGTGACGCGTAACGTTCTATAGTCTTGGATAGGCAACGATGAATCCGTACGCCAAACTATTCGTTGCAGATCGACGTGCTTCGATGACACGCATACTTGGCGGTACATCTGTGCAATATCCGCAGTCATTGCATACCGATGAGTTCTGAAGCGCATGATTATTGATATCAAATCATGTTGTAGTTGCGGTCCAACAAACAGCGCATCATTGAGTGAGTTCCCATTCATAATTTTAGCCGATGACTTGAAGACAACGCTTAGTTTTGTTGTAACGCTCGACTCCTTTAACGGGGTGGTGTGGCATGTAGTACGATCGATTTGTCGCTTCAGTTACCGGCTCCATGTGGTTCATATCAATGAGTTCTTGCATGAACTCATTATAGGCGCAAACGTAACTCATTGTCGCCGGCAAGCTTTCTCTCGATACGCGACAGACTGCGAACAGCAAAGCTTCGAGAATCGCCCAGTGGCACACCAGATTTCAAAGGTAACTCTTTGGTACGTTGATTCGAAGTGTTCTTCGCAGAGCCTCGTGAGTGTTCTTTCTAGTTGAAGGTCACAATGTAAAGCCTGTAGACGTGGCATTGGTGGACCGTCAGCTCTTCCAAAGAGTGTCTAACCGAAGACTGTGCGTTGCTTCATAGGCACCCCAGGTGGACTCTTGCGAACTTCTGAACAAATAAACTGATCCATAACGGCATGTTCACCAATATGTCTATACCGGGTTTCATAAAATGTGGATCTGCTAAGGATAGACCTTGAATGTGCGTCCATGTCGACACAGCATGTTCCTCTACTACAACTATTTCAAATTTTGTATTCATTTTAATGAGGATTACCTTCATAGTTCTTCCACGTACTACTACCGCACTGTTGTGGAGTTCTAGTTTAACATCGTTAAACGATTTGAGAGGTAAAGTCATCAAATGCTGTTTTCGCTCACCAAAGAAAATCAGCTTCTTTTTCATTTTGAGGACCGAACGATTCCAAAATTGTCTCTTTCTAAGATACCATCAGCATGTATCCCACTCTTTTCTTTGGGTGATAATTCAGCCTGCAGTGTCCTGTTAATAATCCCGTGATAATTCTTATATTATTCTTGTTTAAACTGATGAATTCCTCAAGTCGTTTTCGGTTAGAGGTTCCTAAAAGTGTCTTGGATTGGGGCAACCCTGGTAAGTTTTCCCAGTATGATTGTCTTTCTAATTCTTCACTCATTTAATGAGCATTGATAAAGCTCATTTGCCCAGACCATAGAAGGGTTCTGGGCCTACAAAAGGTGTTACTGCACCCTTCCTGGGAACGCTATCCGCCAGCTCGTTTCGTCCAACTCCAACATATCCTGGAACCCAAAAGATCCATAATTTGTTGTTTTTACCAAGTTTATTCAGCTTGCCAAGACATTCCCACACCAATTTTGATTTCACCTAGTTAAAGTTCGGTGCCTCGATAACAGCCTGACTGTCTGTCAGTATTGCAATCCATCTATTCCGGTATTAGCGCATGATGTTGAAGTGGGTACACCTGTCAATCTCGTATATTTCCGCTTGGAAGACAGTAGTATTGTTACCTAAAGGCCCCGAGTATTTTATCCCCGGGCCAATCACTCCTGCTCCGGCCCCTTCATTAGTCAAGGTGCCGTCCGTTAACCATGTTATCATGTTCCGGTTTATGCCGTATGTTTTAGATATACCTTCCCATTTATTTTTATTACTGAGCTCTGCTTGGAATTGCTTAGTAAAGCTGAATTTCATATGTATTGAGTCCCTCGGCATTCCGACTTCAAGATGTTGTTTTATTAGAACATCATATTTCTTGCGGCTCATCCATCTTCATGGTCCGCTATTAACAGCACATATTGTCATGATAGCCCTCTTTGCTTGGGATTGGATGTGACTGTGAAGAGGTGTAAGTTCCAAGAGAACTTCCAATGATGCTGTTGGACATGTACGCATAGCTCCTGTAAAATATATGCATGCTAGTTTCTGAATCCTGCCAAGTATGGTAGTAATAGTTTGAAGCTTTGTGCAGTTTTCCCAGATGATCTGTCATCTGGGAAAACGTAGCATACCATGGGTCTAACGATTATAGTGTATATCCATCTCAGCATCTTTGGTGTGCAACTATTCCCTTCTATCGATTTACAAATAATAAATATTCTAGTAGCCTTTGTCGCCACATTTTCTATGTGTGTCTTCCATCGTAGGCGCTGGCCTAGTACTACGCCCAGAAATTTGACTTATTTTTGTCGCTCTATCTCTGCACCGTCTGAGATAACAGTTTTTGGATTCCTAAGCTTGTACTTCCTGTTTTAGTCTTAGCAGGATTTTGTCAGATAAAGTATTTTCGTACTTTCCTCTGCATATTATGACTATATTATCAGCATAAACCTGAAATTATAAAGTTATCTAGTTATATAAGAAGTTCATCTACTACCATGTTGCATGTTGCTCATCCGTAGGGCTAAAGTCTGATTAACACCTCTATTAATCAGGTCTTTATGGATGACTTCATGAGAAGTGTTAACTTTTTAATTTCTTTAATTAATATTACCCGTGTATTTTTATTCGCCAAGCCTCTTATTTGGCCCCTGAATATCCATGGTTCTTGAACCAGCACTATGCTCAGTTTAGACCTGAACGTTGCCCTCGCGATCACCGCCGAAGCCGCTTTCGCGTGGTGGACGTTGATCTGAGCAAACTCTCTACTGTTGACTCAGATCGAGTACATCCTCTGTCTGAGCCTCACTGATCTCTGACAGGGAGACTCTATCCGGGTCATCTCCCGATCTCAGTTTTAACATGGTCTGGTCTAGGTCGTCAAGCTCCTCACATTTGTGAGGTAGTAGATTAAATTCCTTGACCTTATCATCCCTGGTGACCTCTTCCGCTACCTTTTCTGCTACATCCTTGGATATTGTATCCCCTGGTGTAGCCCCTTTCTCGTCTATTGCCTTCTTTCTTCCTATGCAGATGGACTGGGATGCAACCAAACCTGTAGCTTAACCTACAGTTGTTGGCTTTGATTGCATCCAACGACTTGTCATCTACCCCTATTGTTAGCAGCTTCCCATTTTTCAGGTCTTTGCTGTTAAAGATTCTTCATAAATGAGTATGGAGGTCCTCATTTTGGAAGACCATCAGTTTCATCAGCTTCTCCGTTTCCATACGTCCTTGGAAGGTAAACCGTCACCATATGTGCAGCGAGGATATCATCTCCCTTACACGTAATTTGCTCGGTTTCCTTCCATCCTGATAGAGTCGGAACTATTCCGCTGTGCCACTCTGCTACTTCTTCGTTTCCACAGTCGACCAGTATTAATCCAGGTCGGAAGTGAATACCGTCGAATTTCAGCTTCGACTTCATCCCGTTATACATTTCCTCCGCTAGGAGTTGCTCAATCTTACCCTGCTCCTCACGTGTGAGTATATGTTCATGGTAAAGATTCGGGAGTATAGCCAGCTAATGCCTTTGTGACATTAGCATAGCTTACGCCCGGCCTCCTGATCGTGTTCAAAGACTGAAGGTTTAGTCCTACCATCTAGTTTTGTCTTCTTTGCATAGTTCCCGTCTGGTGGGCTGGTCGTGTACGCGCCCTTTTCGTCACCTGAGGAGTATTATTGGGAGCCCGATCCCGCACCTTCTTCAAAGCGTCCTCTGGCGTTAAGTCTTTTTTGAGATAGCGCAGGTACCATTTAGTGCCTGCGCCACTCAAACCTGTCTGCTTCCTGACCTCTCCGAAAGTGAGAGTTACGCAGGAAGCCTGTCCAGTACCCGTTAAGAGCATTGGAGTAGTCTCCTTGACTGCCGCAGAAGCTCCAAAGCCCAATTGCCCCCGAATTTCCTTCAGTACTTGTTCTTTTGTCATGCAGCCAGTCGGTTTCACCGTAGGTAGTGATGCCCTGGATGCTGAGGCACGCTTAGATTCCACCATCCCTTGGCTATCCTGCTGCAGTCCAGTAATTCTAAAGTATCTGGGTACAGGTTCAAATGTTTTGTGTTTGGCGTCTTTACTTTCTGTCCGTTTTTGGCGTAAATACCTTGCGTTCAGTTTTCTGGATATTGATCTCCACCTGATCCGCAAGTTGTAATGCGGTGCATGAATCCGCTCTTTTATTAATTAAATTTAATTCTCTATTCATGTCCTTTGAATGTGGGGGAAAGGAGGTCCTCCGTACCATAGCCCACGATAGCATGGTAAGCCCTCAGTTACTCACTGAGACGGGCAGGTATCAGTGAGGTGCGACGCTAGAATACAGTCTGTTACCCCTGATTGCAAACAAGTCTGATGGACGCGCGCTATCCCGGATTGGGGGAAGTGTTTAACGACCACCCAGTCGTATCTTCGTCTTAAATGTAATTCCAAATAAAATCTTTAGTCCTCTCATATCGGACTGCTATTGAACCTAACTTAACCTAACTTAGTTGGATGCCTGACAACCAACTTCCACCATCTTACTATCTGACATGGAAGATGTGTTAACAATATCTAAAGACGCATGACGGACACCTTCCATCTCAGCTGGCCTACTTTTAGCAAAATTGTGGGGTTCCCGGTTTAGCTCGTCACGGCAATGTCGTCCGCGTAGCCAATTATCTGGGCTTCTTTTGGCAATGGAAGGTTTAACACCCCATCATACAGCACGTTCCACAGTAGCGGGCCAAGTACAGATCCCTGCGGTACTCCACCCGTCACCACGTAGCTTTTGGGCCCTTCGTCCGTGTCATACAACAGTAGTCTGGCAGACAGATAACTATTTATTATTCGCATTAGGTACGCTGGCGTTTCCTTTGCCTCCAATGCCCTCATAATAAGATGCCAATTTGCCGAGTTGAAGGCATTTTGTACGTCTAGTGTCACTACTGCACTATATTTTTTATCGCCATGCATCCATCTAGTGCCTTCTATGGCCTTGCCAGCAATGTCCGTCAATTTTCTAATTGCGTCTATGGTCGACCGATGTCTCCTGAAACCAAATTGGTTCTCGGACAGACCAGGTGGTTTCCTTTCTAGATGTTGTTCCAGACGCGTGCATATCAACCGCTCCAATATTTTGGCCATTGTATCAATCATGCAAAGTGGACGATACGCATTTGGCTCCCCGCCGGTTTATTCGGCTTCTGAAGGAGGACCAAGCGCTGTTTTTTCCATACTTTCGGGAAAACACCCTCGTTCAAACATCTCGTAAAAAGCTCGGCAAAAGGCTTCGTGTTATGATTAATGGCGATCTTCAGCGCCTTATTCGGGATGCCATCAAGTCCAGGCGCCTTTGCGTTACCGAATCTCTCCGCCGCTAAGATGATCTCCGACTCGTCGATTTTCACTGCCTCTTCTATTGGGGGTATCACCATATACGGTTGCAAGTCTTGCGCCGGAAAAAGCGTTTTTACTACCTTTGCTAGGAGGATAGAGCAGGTTGGTGCTTTACCTCTACCACCTTTGACCTTGGACATCACTATCTTATACGCGTTGCCCCACGGGTTCTCGTCCACCCTTTCACAGAGTTCTTTGAAGCATGAGGACTTGCTGCTTTTGATCGCCTTTTTAAACTCCTTGCGTTTCTTTTTGAAGCATTCACGTAGTATTATATGCTCCGGCGTACCTTGGCTTCTTTGGGAGAGACGTCTTGCTCTATGACATTCACTTCTTAATGTATTAATCTCCTGATTCCACCAGTACGTGGGCTTTCTAAACATATTCTGTCTTTTTCTGCACATGGCGGCGTCGCAAGCTTTACTTACGTACTTTGACAGCATATCAGCCTGTCGGTCCACGTCGTTTGAACAGTCTGGGTTCACGTCTAGAATGAGTTTGAAAATTTCTTCATCGAGCGTTTCCACTTTCCACCCTCTAGTTTGTGTTTTTTGTAGGCCCCCTCGAATCTGCTTATGATTGCCGACTTCCATTACAATAGCAAGGTGGTCGCTATGTGTGTAAAAGTCGCACACCTGCCAGCTTGTCGATCGAACGAGCGCGCGGCTGGCGAACGTAATGTCAATAATTGATCCGCGACCATTCTTCTCGAAGGTATTCCTACCGCCAGTATTGAGCAATACAGCGTCTAGCAAGGAGAACGTCTTGAGCAGGGCATCACCCCGCCTATTTGTATAACTGCTGCCCCATTCCTCGGCCCTTGCATTGAAGTCACCTGCTATTACGTTTGGCGTAGTAGTTCTGGCGTCTCGCACTAGTTCGTCTAGAATCCTTTCATAGTCGACTTGCGTCACACTCGGCGGGACATAGCAGCTGTAAAAATTGATTCCACAGATCTTCGCCCGCGTGTAGTAGGATTTCCCAAGGAGCGGCTTGTCTTGGATGAAGTTGTTTCCACAGGCCCATATGGCAGCTTTGTTTATGTAGAGCATCATTCTTTTTCACAGCTTTAAGTATGTCACTGTATGACATATTTCCAGCACGTGCAATGATTATCGCGTCTAGTCTCGGAGGCGGTGTATAGGTCGCCTTCTTCTTAGGGTTCTGCGTTTTGCGTTTGACCTGCGCCCAGCTCTCTGTTTTCTTTTTATCTTTAGCAGGACTATTATTGCCTCCATCGCTCTTGCTCGTGTTATCCGTCGGCTTTTGCACTTCCTCGTGAGTGGCTCTGTTCCTCTTGGGTGGTGTTTTCCGTGTCAGCTGCTCGTCCTCGCGGGGCCTCTTCGGCGTTGTTGCGTATGTTGGTATGTGGGTAGATCGATATGTAGATACTTACTTACTTACTTACTTATGTGGCCATAACAACCGAGTATCGATTTAGGCCGAAAATAACATGCTTCCCCAGCCATCTCTGTTCTTCGCTAGCTGGCGCCAGTTAGAAATTCCAAGCGCCGTCAGGTTCTCCAGTACTTGGTCTTTCCACCGGAGGTTTGGTCTTCCTCTTTTGCGTCGTCCTCCAGCGGGTTCTGAATATAACACTTTCTTAGCTGGAGCGTGTTCTTCCATTCGCTCGACAGACCTAGCCAGCGCAGCCGCTGGATTTTGATGCGCTTTACTATGTCAATATCGGCATACAGCCCGTACAGCTCATGGTTGTACCTTATTCGGTACTCGCCACCAACGCAAATAGGTCCAAAGATCTTGCGTAGGACTTTTCTCTCGAAAACTCCAAGCATTCGCTCATCCGAGGTGGAAATTGTCCAGGATTCAGCGCCATATGTTAGGACAGGCATGATGAGAGACTTGTAGAGTGTAGTTTTCGTTCTTCGAGAGAGGGCTCGACTTCTCAATTGCTTACTCAGCCCAAAGTAACACCTGTTAGCAAGAGTTATCCTACGCATGATCTCCAAGCTGACGTCATTACTGCTGTTAATGCTGGTTCCAAAATAGACAAAGTCCCTTACTACTTCAAAAGCGTAGTTGTCAACAGTGACGTACTGTCCAAGACGCCGGGACTCTTTGTTTGTTGACACTAGATACTTCGTCTTGCCCTCGTTCACCGTGAGACCCATCCGACGCGACTCTCTTTCCAACTCTGAGAATGCTGCACTGACTGCTCGCGTGTTCATGCCGATTATGTCAATATCGTCGGCATACGCCAACAGCATGACACTTTTGTTGAAGATAGTGCCATTATGCCGTAGATCAGCAGCTCGTATTATTTTCTCCATAATAATATTGAAGAAGTCGCACGATAACGAATCACCTTGTCTGAAACCCCGTTCGGTATTAAACGATGCGGAGGGGTCCTTCCCAATTTTCACTGCACAACAGGAGTTATGCAGTGTCATTCTACAAAGTCGAATGAGCTTTGCAGGAATACCGAACTCAGACATTGTTGCATAGAGGTAATCCCTTACCGGACTGTCGAAAGCGGCTTTATAATCAACAAATAGGTGGTGTGTGTCGATCTGTTTTTCTTGGGTCTTCTCCAGGATTTGGCGCAGTGTGAAAATCTGGTCGATGGTGGATTTACCAGGTCTGAAGCCACACTGATAAGGTCCAATCAGGTTGCTGAGCATAGGCTTCAACCTTTCACACAGTAAGCTCGATAGAACCTTGTACGCGATGCTCAGGAGACTTATTCCACGGTAGTTGGCGCAAATTGTGGGGTCTCCTTTTTTATGTACAGGGCAGAGAACACTGAGCCTCCAATCATCAGGCATGCGATATGTAGATAGTATGAGAAAAATGGTATACCAGGTGTACAAGCTTAAATCCGCTGTTTGCTCGTATATGGTGTTAGTGAGCATATTGAGCTATTATCGACTGTGCATCCTTTTTTTTTATGAGTTCGGCACCGGTTCGGTCTTTACATCAATTAGTAAACATCATCAGTGATTTCATACAAGAAACAACATATATTTTTCCTCGTATAATCATGTCTAGTTTCGTGCCAGAAAAAGAGCATATGCGGGAAGCTCTAATTTTTTGCTTCTAATTGAAGAAATCTACTGCTGAGTCGTATCGAATGCTTGTGGAGGCCTATGGTGACAGTGCGCTGGTTTCGTCGGTTCAAAGAAGGCCATTTTGACTTCAGTGACAAGAAGCATGAAAATAGACCCAGAAAAGTTGAGGACGATGATTTGCAGGCTCTTTTGGATGAGGACGACATCCAATCGCAAAAAATGCTTGCCGAACAGTTAGGTGTTACTCAACAAACCGTTTCCATACGTTTACGAGCCATGGGTTTTTTTTACCGAAAAACAGCGGATTTAAGCTTGTACATCTGGTATAATCTGCCAGCTTACTGAAGGCAGTCGCTTTTCAGTTGTTTTGATCTAATTTGTGACGTGTTAGCATGTATGAAATTGTAAAATACTGCGACCCTTACGAGGCCCTCCAGTATCAGTGTAAAACTGTAAAATTGTAAAGTAATACCATTAATAAATGATGGCCTAAAATTGCAAGTATCGTATAATTAACCCTGTTTTATTTCAGCTAACTAGTGTTATAGTCCCGACGAATATTTAGGAGCTTAGGTTTAGGTGCGAATCTTGTGCGTTACGTTCTTGTCTAGCCGTTAAGTATTTAGTGAGTGTTGTGGAAAATAGTACACAACAGTAGATTTAATGGATTATGATTTTGATATAGTATTTAAGCAAGGTTAAATGAATACTAATGCGGATGCATTATCAAGAATAAAGTTGAACTCAGAAAAATGGTGGTAATATTGAAACAGAAATTGCCAATGGAAATATAAGGAACAGTAATAGTGAAATGTCGACAGCGATGAAACCAGTGGAGACTGATCACCTTCACATTTGGGAGTGCATATCGATTTCAGATACAAAAAATATAAAAAAGTTGAAACTAAAGAAAAAAGGGGCCCAAAAATAAAATATATATGAAGTAAAAGATACAATGTCGGTAGGTTTCAGTGATGGATCTTAAAATTGATTTTGAGAAAACTGTTATTCTATTTGAAGAAGTTAGCTTTGTCGAGAAATGATGAAGTATTTGAGAAAATATCTGTTCGATTTTAATTGCTCTCATTTTATCGTTTTCTATATATTTTACTACGTCAAATATATATGTACGTATGCAAAGCAGAATTGTCTATTTTTCATAGATAAATACGCGACATTGGCAACACAGCAATCATACGATTGAATTTTTGAAGATTTTGTCATTTTCCGCTTGTTCAGCAACCAACACATCTATTAACTCTCCCTAAAGAACTTTAGGCTTCCTTAATAGATTGTATGTTCCTGAGCTTAGAACGACGGTAATCCTTTCTTTGGGAAGACTGCAATATCGTGTCCAATCTGCTCTGCGAGGGTTCCGACCTACCGAGACAACATCAAATTCAACCGCAAGCCGAAACTTCATATAGCGCTAGTCCGACAAGAGTCATCATCTAGGACTCGCCAACCATTGATCTTAACTGCTATCAAGCAATTTAATAGAGTCATATCAATGACTTCCTTTTTATTGTTAGTCACAAAAGTGTGCCTGTTGCCAACATTATGTATGGCTAGTCCTTGAGACAGTAAGTAGTCCATCAATTTGGTTCCCTGTAGTTGCATTTACTGCTACCCCAAATCGTGTTCTGTGAATTTGCATCACATCCTAATATTAGTCACAAATTGTTGAATTCGCAAATAGCACCACGTCCACCAATTCTTTGGATGAAGATGGGTCTAAGGCATTATATGGTAAGTACCCAAACCACTACAGTTTCAAATACACTTCCTATATTGCGGTATATGATTTTGACTGCAACAAAACTGCCTTAAGACCATGCAGTAAATCACATGCGGCATTATGATGCACGAACGTGGAGGAGCCCCGCCTTCTTTAGGAATGATGGAGCCTTGCTTAATTCCTCCAAAGCCACACAAGCGCTTTGCATGCACCCATGGTTTTGTATTAGAATTATTTGAGTATTTGTGAGCAGGTTAGCATGCCTACTGCTTAGTAGGACAGTGGCCGATTACAAGTTTATTTGCGAGAAATTGGTCATAGACAGCAATTACTTACTTTTCGTCTTGCCTTCATCCGAATCAAGACACGTAACGAGTATGCGCCCAAGGCCCATAAGAAGACGCATTCCAAACCGAGACCACATAACTTTTACCGGATCCGCTCCCGCCTTGGGATATTGATACATTTTCCAGTAGGTCGTATCAAATCCTGGGTTCTGGGTTTGGATGAGGAAAATTATTGCATGCGGCTACCAGGGTTACCGCGGAATTAGCATGCTCTCCGAAACAGCCTTTGAAGGCCGCTACCCGCAGCTTTATCTCTTACCGACGAGCTCCTCCTGAAGCAGTACTGGTATGAGTTACCCCACTGGATCCAGCTTTGCTCACACAAGCAGGTGCTGTAATTGACGCCTGCTGTTATTGAAATACCATGACTCAGGCGTCATCATGACAAAATTGGTAAGGAAACCGTTTCCAGTTAAAGTTTCCAACAGTTGCGTGGTATTTACATACACACATGATGTGGGGCATTAGGCCGAATCTAGCATGCTACGTCAGTCCGCTCTTTCCTTCGCTAGCTGGCTCTAGTTAGATATTCCAAGTACTGACAAGTTCTCAAGTATTTGCGCAGTGTGAAAATCTGGTCGATGGTGGATTTACCAGATCTAAACTCCAACCAGGCTTCAACCTTTCACATAGTACGCTCGATAGATCCTTGTATGCGATGCTAAGAAGATTTTTCCCACGGTAGTTGGCGCAAATTGTGGGGTGTCCTTTCTTGTGTACGGGACAGAGAACACTGAGCCTCTAATCATCGGGCATGATTTCATCAGACCATATTCTGCCTATGAGCTGTTGCGTGCTGATTAACAGCTCATCGCCTCCGATCTTAAAATACTTGGAAGGCAGGCCATTAGCACCTGCAGCGTAGTTGTTTTCAGCCTATGGCCTCTCTAACCTCATCATGGTGGTGGAACATCTATACCATCATCCGTGATTGAGGAGTTAGGGAAATCTCCTCCGCTGGCGGTATTGTTCGAGGCATCGCCATTCAGTAGCATGGAGAAGTGTTCCCTCAGCTCAGTACACTCTGGACATCTGTAGCCCGATTCCAATTGTTGTTAAGACAGAAATAGGCTCCGGAACTTAAGGTGCCACTCAGGCGCTGGATCAAAGAAGTCTCAGAAGTCAAAGTCTCCTTTCTGCCTGTACACATCTCGATCTCCTTACACTCACGTCTTTCTAGTTCTCTCTTCTTACGCCTAAAAAGAAGACTCTTCGCACTCCATTTCTCTCTGTACTACTCCTTAACAGCTCGAGTGGCATCTGCACTCAGGGTTTTTCTGTAGGTAGCGTCTTTCTCTGCGGCAGCGTAACGACATTCCTGATCATACCAATCATTCCTCAAAGCACGGTAGAGACCGATTACCTCCTCAGCAGCAGTAGTCATGGAGTGGGATATAAGTGTCCACTGTGCGCAGGTATCATCAAGAGGGGGAGTGTTCTCGTAACCATTTGCTCTCTCTGGTGATTGTAGCTTATTAACGTCAAGCTTTCTCCGTTTGTTCTTTGTGCGACACATAAACGTGCTCATACTTTAGCTGCAACAAGGTAGTAATCCAAATGGATGTGGACACACTCACGTCCATCACGCTGGAAGAATGCCTTCCGGCGATCATCACGTGATCATTTCGGTTTTTCGTTCGTTGATCTGGAAACAGCCACAGTATGTCGAGGTGCTACTCTGTCTACTACCTCATTCCGTTATCAGAGATGTGGTGGAGGCTAAATTTTCCGACAGTTGGACCGAAGGTACCTTCCTTGCCCATTCCGTATTTGAAATCGCCAAGCACGGTTTTGATATCGTAGTAGGGGCAGTGATCATAAGCTCCGGTGCGCTGAAAGAAGCTCTCTTTGGTCGCATAGTCCTTCTCATCCGTCGGGGCGTAGGTACATATTAAAAAATGATGTTAAAAAATTTTGTTTTTATGCGGATTGTTGCCAGCTGTTCGTTCACTGGTGTGATGTCATCACATAGCGCGTACTACATGACGTCCAGTGAGTTGACTTGCATGAGTTCAACAAGTATTGCGCTAGCCCAACCCGGTCGAGGCAGTTAGAAACATTGCCTTGCAAAAACACCACCAGACTACCGTCGCATTGTGTTGCACAGATAAAATACTGAATGGTCGTTAAGCCTGCGCCGTTTCATATTTTCAGACTTTCTTGAGTTCTTCATTTTTGTAATTAATAACAATTGTGCACAATTTGTAAAGTTCAATTTCACTCGTTCCGCGCGATTTATATCACAAGTAAAAGATGATAAAATCAATCTTAGGTTAGGTTGGGTTATACTGACAGACCTCCGCGAAGAGGTCACACATAGACCCTATATGGGACCTTACTGATACTAAAACATCTGAACCTAGTTACGAGCTGTAAATATTTCGATTTTCATTCAGAATTTTAAGAGTGCTCTTTTGCTTAAGGGCGCTTCTTCAGCTATATCGCGGAACTCCGGGGCTCTAAAGCAATTTAAGCGAGTTCTAAAGATTGCTGGACAGCTGCAAAAATTAAAGTTAATTATGACATTATTTTTAGCAGTGCCCGAGTTATGTTTCACGGATTTAACGCACTCAAACAAAAAAAATTCAATGGACACAACTATCCACATTAGTAGTAGTAGTTGTAGTAGTAGTAGTATGCTCTTTATTTATTTATAGATTTACAAAAATGCTCACAAAATTTGTTGCTTTAATAAAGTAAGATTAATATATCGTATTATAGAGAGCCTGAGATCGGTATGGCTACGAGCCAAATTATAAGAAAGTTTTGTTCTGATTTTTAAATTGATTAACAATCGATTATAACTTAGAATGTATTGCTTATGATTATTGCTTAGTAATTGCTTATATCTAAAAATGTCTGATATTGCATTTTTATTGATACATTGCATTTTTAATATATATCTTAATTTACTTTGTCATCCGGTTGGTTGTGTAATGTTTTCCGTTTAACTTGGTGGTTTAAGGTGGAGGTAACGTAACTCTTCCCCCTTAGAGATGATGATGGCCGCAAGAATTGTGAAGGGGTCGGGGCCGGAACGAATATGTCTTGAGATGGAATGTTGTATGTTATAGGTATCCTTATTGATGTGAATATGATGCTTATTGAGACCAGGATTAGAAGTAAAATCGTGCCGACATATAATTGTGTTTCATGATGACGTATAGCGACTGCTTCTTTATTTCGGAATTGATGTTCTTCTAGCCTTTGTATGTTTAGTTCTTCGACTATGGCTTTAGGGTGAATCTCGGCTTGGATAGTTGGAGCAATATACACTTCATCCTTCACTACACATCAGAATATTGATGCCAGAGCCATCACTGACTGTAGACTCTGCCGTTGATTTCTATTTGGTAGTCTTTGAAGCGTATTATAGCAGTACTTTCTATGGTGTGTGATTTTTCACTGCAAGTAGAACGTGTGAGTTTATGGGGCATATTAATAAAAAAGGATGTACTTCTCTTGATGTACTTGATGTACTTCTCTTGATGTGAAAGCGAAGGTGTTCTTCCAACATCGTGGAATACACATTGCGCCTTGTTATATCTGGTTAGTTAAAATTTGTTTTGTTTCATGAACGAGAGGTAGTATGTGGGATAATTTATAGTTTTCTTTGAATAGGTTTGGTATTTGTATATTGAATATGATATTTGAAGAATGGTAGTATGCTTGGAGTCCAACAAGCTCGTATAGTGTTTTGATTTTTAATTTTATTAAGATTCTAGCTTCTAATCAATTTCCCAAAGGAGGATTTACGATTTTGTCACCATGTCTGTGACTCGACCATAGAGACACCTCCACCTTCTAGTCGAATGTGTTCCTATTTCCAAAAGACAATAGAAGAACATAGGTCTAATTTAAATCTTTCATTAGATCGAAATCCATTTACATGTCTATATGCCGTTATTCAAATCTGGAGAGCTACTGTGGCGAAAGCGCATTTCTGTCAATTCAAAATACTATGTTAATCTAAAAATTCAAACAATTCAAAAAATATTTATTGTTTCAAGATTAATCGCAGATTTCTAATTGATAAGTGAATCCAACTAAACTTATCGCAAGCGAGACTTCTGGCATTGATGAAAAAGCGAAGTATCCTGTTAAAGATCTTCCTTTCGATGTACATCACAATTTTCCAGTCTGTTATAGTAAAGAAGATGCCAAAAAGGAATGTAAATTATGTAACTTATCACAAACTCAGAGTGTAAATAAGGGACCTTTTAATTTTTAACCTTTATATTTTCACAGTTTTTCCATAAAAATCATATCATTTTTTAAATTAACAGGCAGCTTTAATCTACCGACTAAAAAAATATAATTTTACCTGCGGATTTCGAATTAATATTGTTTAGGCCCGTCTCTTGTACTTCAATTTCTAGCTCTTGGCCACTAGAGGGTTAAACTTTAAGACTTGAAGATAAAATCGACATCTATATAGGGAATATATATAAGTTCGCGAGGTAACAGATGTTGCTACTAGTTTATTATTCCATGTTTCATCTGGAAACACCGTCATTTTGAAGTGTCATCGCTAAGCTTTCTTTTTCAGTATCTGTCATTTCGCTGAAGTGTTAACAATATAGTTTCTGTGTGCTCCGCAAAATGTCAATGTACCGAATAACCTGCTTTTGCGTGCAGTTTTACTTCATTATTTCAATATCAAGAAAAAGGCTGCACGAATATCATTGTATTTTAGTGGAAGAACGAACGAACGAACATGTCAGAAATGGTTTGCATGATTTAGAAGAGGCAATTTTGATTTGGAATACGAAGAACGACCCGCAGTGCCACCAAAGTTGGGCGATGCAGAATTGGAGGCAAAGCGCGATGAAGATCCATCACAAACGTAAGATGTACTTGGAGTCACTCGACCAACCATTTGCCATCGTTTAAACGCAATGGGAATGATCCGAAAGGTAGAAAATTGATGAACTGAACTTGTTGATTGTAAATAGTTGCTTCAACTTTTCGAGATGGTCGTTAAAATCATTTCTCATAAACAGAACGTCATTGAGGTACACCAAGCACGTTTTCCAGTGTCGTCCTCTATATGTTCCTTCAAACGTTCAAAATTAGCCGGCGCATTACAAAATTCAAATACAAGGTGATTTTTTTAGCAATTTTCTTTTTGGCAACACTGGTTTTGACAGCTCAGCTGTTTTCGTGTAACATTTTACTGTCAAACATGTTCAGTTTGGTCTATAATTTAACCATGAATCGACTTACAAACGAACGCTTGCAGATTATTGATTTTTATTATCAAAATTCATGCTCGGTCAAGAAAGTGCATCTTCTTCTATTTTATGGTCAGTTTGGGCGACCTTCTAAGGCGGCTATTCGGAATCTTGTGACTAAATTTCATACCAAATTTAAATTATTGGACATTAAACCACCAACACGCATACGTAGAGTGCAGCTGCGGTCAACATTTACATGAAATCAATTTTAAATATTGTGTTTTTTCTTTAAATCAAATCCGAAGGCTCTTAAAAAATCACCCTGTAGCATTACGGTGAATTGCCATAGACCATCGCCAAAACTGAAAGCTGTTTTCTCTCTGTCCTCCTCATCAAGTTTCACTTGCCAGTAGCCACGTTGCAAATCAATAGTTGAAAACAACTTTGCACCAAATACCGTGTCCAGAGTGTCATCGATTCTTGGCAGTGGGTAGCTGTACTTTTTCGTGATATCATAAAGCTGTTTCTGCACATCGGTAATCAGTTTAATGGCTTCATCTCTTTTGGCCAATGGAACTCGTCGTGGTGCTTGACGGATTGGTCTAGAATCACCGGTGTGAATGTGATGCTTCACGATGCTTGTTCTTTCACCAGTTTTAGCATTTGATGAAAAGATTGAACTGTGCTTCTCTAATAGTTGTAACGACTTCTCTTTTTGCTGTTTTGCCCAACTGCCCACTATCCCGTTTGCGCTTTTAATTCCGCTTCAACAGTTCCTGTTCTTCCACTTTTCATCGACGAATCTTTCCACAATTTACGACGTTAATAACTGCCCGGCAATTACCAATAACCATTCCTTTCTTCAGATGTATTAGTAGGATTTAGTAGGTACCAATTCCATTCACGTTAGGTGCCACTAACATCTTCTGAAGTATGATGTTTTTATTCGTTATATCTTTACCCGCTTTCACTACCCGCAACTTGCCTGTCCTATCATTCACATTCCATTTTCTTAAGGTTCGACTAGCGTCTACCAAGTATGATGTTTTCTTTATCCGCTTCCACTACCCACAACTTGCTTGTACCATCATCCACATTTATCTGTGCCCAAATTACCGCTTCTGATTTTGCTGGAACCTCTTGGCATTGACATTCCAGTATTCGTTTGATGTTTCCACTACGCTTGTAACCGATGTTCAAAGGGCTCATTGGCCGAGCTTCTCTTCCATTACTGTTGTGCGTCTTAAATTTTGGACAATATTAGAAGGGACATACTTATTTTAGCCGGTTCCGAACGGCAGAACACTTGTGACATCACTTTTTCTGAGCTTTGTCACAGAGTTCTTTAAGAAGCTTTTTCATGGCAAGTTGTTACTGTCAGAAGAATTGCCAATTGCTTGCTGACAGGTGGGTACCGTTCGAAAGAAAAATCTTATCGATATTAAATTTGTTATGCATCAGCCGGGGATTGAACTACCACCTACAGATCAGAAGGTGAACACACTAACCACTTAGCTACGGCACCCACGTGCCGTATGAATTCATGCTCTCACGTGCAATTTTCAATAGATACTCGTTTCTTTATACCCAGAATTTGTGCATCGTCACCCGTTGCCGTACGCAGCTTTATGCCCATTACAGGCTGAAACCTCTTTACGAAATCTGTCTTTATTATATAATGTGATGCACCAGTGTCCAGGGTTAACATGAACTCTACAGGCTGTAGTTGTGAAATGTGAATGATGGGGCAACCCACTGTTGGAGGCAGTTCACGCCCCGCTGAACTGACTCGCTTTAGTTTAACGATGGATTTGTGTTAGTGGAGCGATCGCTGTCCACCTTATTCTCCTTCTTTTGTCTTCCTGGAGAATTCGATCTTGATCGCTTTCGTCGTAGACGGCAGTCACGCGCCATGTGTCCTGGTTTGTCGCAAATAAATCACTTTCCAGTAAATTTGTTTTCGTCTGGACCTGTTTTTCTTGTTTCACGCTGCACTACGGACTTGAATGCCTGACACACTATTTCAAGCAGATCTGATACGCAATTGACTCTTATATTCATTTCCATATTTGCCCAGGAGTGTATCCACAGTGATTGATAGCTAGCACGATCTTTTAATTTTACTCTAATCACTGATGTAGGTGGTTAGCTCATTTTTACTTTATTGGGTTCATGCTCTAATTTGTCAAACTTATCTTCCAGGTCGTCTACATGTTCCTTCAGATTCGTGACTTTTTCATTAATGGCACCAGAAATTTCATCTACATGTTCTTTTAGTTCTGCAACTTTTTCATGAATAGCCCCAGAATTTGCTTGAAGTTGGAAGTCAATTGCTTTCTCTAATTCTCCAATGACGTTTTCTTGGCGAGACGAACCTTCTTGAATTTCCATATCTAATTCTGCCGAATGTTCTTGAAGCTTGGAGTCAATACGAGACGCATTTACTTACAGCTGTTGTTGCATCATGGTTTTCATAATTTCCACTCGAATCTATCTTTCTCTCTTCCTCAGTGTGCACGACTGCATGTACCTCGGCCTCATCAAAGAACTTATGTTTTTCTTCATTAATCAATTCCGCTGTTGCACCTGATGACGATAGATTCATCTCTACCAACAGCTTTTTAAGTTGATCCACTTTCAGCTGGTAAATTTTCACCATCTTAATAGAATCCCACTTTTGACACCAATTGTTACGTTTTTATTTTGTGAACGTTTAATTCTACTCGACTCAACCCTGTCCTATCACTGGATTCTGTCAATAATAATTGCAATACTTATTTTTTTACGAACTATATGCATCACCAATTTATTTAATTAATTAACAGTTTATTTAATGAATACATCTACATAATTACAATCAATCTTTAATTTGATATCGTGTTGTGTTTCCTCGATCATTTCGAAATTAAATTGCATTCTTTGTCAACAAGCTAGCGCTATTCATACTCTGTGGCAACACCCTAGAATAATCTTTTATCGTTATCTAGTTTGTTCTCATTTCTTCTAGTTGGCTTGTTCTGGTTATCGCCTATTCCTTTCGTTGAAATTTATTTCGGTACTATCATTATTCGTTTTATTCATAATTAGTGATGAATAAGCATCGAACTCGTTACACTGCCCTCCTCTTAACCTTGTTCGTCCCAAGTACGTAGGATCAACAAGCAAAAAGTCCCAACATCTTGGACTGCACATCACTGTTGACAACTACACTTTTGAAGTAGTAAAAGAATTTATCTATTTTGGAACCAGGATTAATACCAGTAATGATGTCAGTCTGAAGATATTCTGAATGATCGCTCTTGCTGACGGGTGTTATTTTGGGCTAAGCAGGCAATTGAGAAGTCGGGTCCTCTCTCGAGAAACGAAAACCATAGTCTACAAAACTCGCACCATGCCTGTCCTTACATATGTCACCGAAGCTTGGACAACTTCCACCTCAGATGAGAGAATGCTCGGAGTTTTCGAGACAAAAGTCCTATGCAAGATATTTGGACCTATTAGCGTTGGTGGTGAGTATCGAATAAAGTACAACCATGAGCTGTATGAGCTGTATGCCGACACCGATATAGTAAAGCGCATTAAAATTCAGCAGCTGATTGCTCCCACAAAGATAGATTGTTTTCGTGAACAAATGTACACGAGAATTGGAACACAATTATCTGTGGTAGCACTTTGGGATTCCAATACTGAGAGACAGTTATTTATAGAATATTGCTGGAAAATTGAGTAACGTTTTTATTCTATTATCTACCAAAATACGCTTATTTTCATAACGGGATCTGAATGCTTCACATGCTAACTCGAAATTTTCATCGCTCATGAGTATTGTTTAACGATGGCTCCAGCTTTTCCCTGCGTTTTATACCGGAGATGGTATAATTTTTTTAGCAGGAGTCAGTTTAGGGTGCTTTATATACACCGCAGTAAACATGTTACGGAACGACGGCCACTCCTTCGATATCACAAGACAGAACTTGAAGACAAATGCTTCAGAAATTTGCATGTTCACGAGGTTGAACTTCTCTCACTGTGGCTAAGGGCCGACACAAATTCAGTAAATCCAAATTTTGGGCTTTGCATGTGTGATAATACACTGAGCATGTTTCGAACTTTTGCCGTGCTGACTCTTGTAAGTCTTCTGTCACGTCGCTATCTTCAGAGATGAAGACAAGTTCATATGCTTTCAGAATTCGTCCCCAATAATTCATTATGCTTATTCATGTTTATCAACGGGAGTTGATCTGAATCTTAAACAGAAATCCTAGAAATGGTCGGTCTCAAAAATATATTTTGGCACGCACATATGCATATTTTGTCTCGAAATTGTGAAATACATATTTCCCGAAATTGTAATATACATATTTATCCATACACAAACCAAAATTGCTCATAGTTTTGAAATACGCAATCCATATCAATATTTCTTATAATTGTGAAATGCCAGAACATTTAACCGAGTTGCATTTGGGTGTGAAGAAGCACTTTCCCATACAATTGGTAGTTCTGGACTTACCTAAGCATACCAAAAATGTTTAGACATAACACATTTATATGTGATGACTTTAAGAAAAATTGTATATAAGCTGCCGGCTTACTGAAGGCAGACAAATTCTGAGTTTGCAGTGTTAAGTGAAGTGTGTAAATACTTCGATCCATACGAGGCCTTCCAGTGTTTGTGTTTAAGATTAATAGTTGTAAAGGTAAGTAAGTGAAAATAGGGAAAATAAGGCAAATTAATCTGGAGCAACTAAGCGCTTTTATTGAATAGGACAATAGAGGCGGTAAGTATACTCCACTCTACTTTTCAGGTGATCAGTGATGAAGTTCTGAGTTGAAGTTCTCGTAACACTTAGGAAATTAGGTAACATGGTGTTGTGGAAAAATATAACACAACAATATGGCGCAGTCGGTAGGATACTACGAAATATCTTGTATATACAAGGTGTTTTAGGTTCAACGTTTAACTCAGATCTAATTCTAATTTGTGTTTTTTTTTTAATTCAAATGGACAATAAATCCTATGAATCATTAGCAAGAAATATAGATGTTGCAATAACCGAGTCGATCGACTTCAGATGGAGCTTGATTAAGCACATACGAGCAATTCCAGCTCATAAAATGAAAAGTACATCACGGAAGGGTGTTGACGCCAATCGATGAACTAGACACTATGCTTACTTACTTACTAACTTATGTGGCCATAACAACCGAGTATCGATTTAGGCCGAAAATAACATGCTTCGCCCGCCATCTCTGTTCTTCGCTAACTGGCGCCAGTTAGAAATTCCAAGCGCCGTCAGGTTATCCAGTACTTGGTCTTTCCACCGGAGGTTAGGTCTTCCTCTTCTGCGTCGTCCTCCAGCGGGTTCCGAATATAACACCTTCTTAGCTGGAGCGTGTTCTTCTATTCACTCGACATGACCTAGCCAGCGCAGCCGCTGGATTTTGATGCGCTTTACTATGTAAATATCGGCATAAAGCCCGTACAGCTCATGGTTGTACCTTATTCGGTACTCGCCACCAACGCAAATAGGTCCAAAGATCTTGCGTAGGACTTTTCTCTAGAAAACTCCAAGCATTCGCTCATCCGAGGTGGAAATTGTCCAGGCTTCAGCGCCATATGTTAGGACAGGCATGATGAGAGACTTGTAGAGTGTAGTTTTCGTTCTTCGAAAGAGGGCCAGACTTCTCAATTGCTTACTTAGCCCAAAGTAGCACCTGTTTGCAAGAGTGATCCTTCGCAATATCTCCAGGCTGACGTCATTACTGCTGTTCCAATATAGACAAAGTCCCTTACTACTTCAAAAGTGTAGTTGTCAACAGTGACGTGCTGTCCAAGATGCCGGGACTCTTTGTTTGTTGACACCAGATACTTCGTCTTGCCCTCGTTCATTGTAAGACCCATTCGACGTGACTCTCTTTCCAACTCTGAGAATGCTGCACTGACTGCTCGCGTGTTCATACCGATTTTGTCAATATCTTCGGCATACGCTAACAGCATGACACTTCTGTTGAAAATAGTGACATTATGTCGTAGATCAGCAGTTTGTATTATTTTCTCCATAATAAGATTGAAGAAGTCGCACGATAACGAATCACCTTGTCTGAAATCCCGTTCGGTATTAAACGGTGCGGAGAGGTCCTTCCCAATTTTCACTGCACAAGAGACACTACTCTATCCGAGTTAAAAGAGAAGAGAAAAGAACGGAGCCACTCACGCATCAAATACAATTCGCATAATTACCCCAGAAAGATATTCGTGCTTTTGCAAGGAGGTTAGACGACTTCAAATCCTCAGTCACGCAGTGTACACAGTGCATACGGGAAAATTGGAGACCAAGCATAGGTTAAGCGAGGACATCCTTCATATCTGGTCTTCTAGGCCCATGGCTCAAAACCCATATGCTAGGCAAGAAAGGAACGTTAGAAGAACTGCCGGAGGAGGCCGTAAATACGAGTATCCTGCTCGAAAGAAGAGAACGTCCCAATCAGCTCAATATGGGAACCAATTTAATTTCAATACACCACTATATTCTTATGACGTTCAGCAGACCAAAGCCAGTAACATAGTGGCATTCTACCAAAACAAAAATGATATAGTGCCACTCAAAGCATTCAAGTACCCAAATAATAAGGTGAATCCCCAAGAAACCAAAGGAAGGTTCCTATCTGTTCCTTATACGACAAAAAGGGGCACACCAGAGACGAATGTTTTAAAATAAAAAATATGCCCTATTGCATTAAATGCAAAAAATACAGGCATGAGTTTAATTTGTCTTGTACTACATTTTCTAACAATACAAAGCCCCAAAAATAAAGGACCTATCCGCAGTAAAGCAGAAGCCAAATGTTTCTTTTGCAGAAAGCCAGGAGACAAGATGGCCGATTGTTATAAATGCAAATTTTTGGAAAAAACTCAGAGAAATTACGAGAAGCCCAGGTATGGCAAATAAATTGGGAACCCCAGCTGATATAGGAGGTGTCCGACACGCGTCTTTAGAGATTGTTGACACATCTTCCATATCAGATAGTAAGATGGTGGAAGTTGGTAATCAGGCATCCAGGCGTCAGGTGTCGTTTAATTTTGTGAAATCTACTACCAGCCTCCCTTTCTTTTGCTATATTCTCCAACTTTGTTTGGAACTAATATTATCGGGAAATTCCAAGGAGAGGCGCTGGGAACAATTACTCCATTTTCCAACATTTTATCTACCTGCCTATTGATTTCTTCTTTGCGTACGTCTGGTAGTCTGTACTGTCTTTGTTTTATTGGGTGCTGATCTGTCTTTACTGTTATTGTGTGCCTTATACATGTTGTATACAACAATATAACGCCTTCTAAGAAAAATAAATCGTGGAATGCCCTGAATATGTCTTCTATGGATCTCTTATCCTCAATATTTAAATTTAAGTTCGGGTCTAGCATAGGTTAGGTTAGGTTATGTGGCTGACCTCTCTCTGAGAGGACACACTTAGGCCAGAAAGGCCCATTGTGATACCACTGAGCTTCTCTTCCAATGCTGTTGTGCGTGTTAAATTTGGACAGCATTAGAAGGGACCTACTTATATTAGCCGGTTCCGAACGGCAGAACTCTTGTGACATCACTTTAACTTAGTTTTTATCACAGAGCTCTTTAAGAAGCACTTTTGGCAAATTGTTACTGCCGGAAAAATTGCCAATTCTTGCCATCAGGTGGGTACCGTTCGAAAAAAAAATCTTTTCGATATTAAATTTTGTTATCCTTCAGCCTGGGATTGAACCCACGACCTACAGATCAGAAGGCCAACGCACTATCCACTGAGCTACGGCACGGGTCTAGCATAATTGTTTCTAATATTTTCGCAACCCTTTCGTGATTATCCGTTTCCTTAACGCTATTTATTTTGTAGTCTATGACGTATTCTACGTGTTCAGAATGATAAAACTTAATTATATTTATTTTGAGCTCATAATTTACAACATACGAATCTGTATTCGCGTTGAATGCAGTAAAAATTGGGAAGGACCTCTCCGTGCCCTTTAATACCAAACGGGGTTTCAGACAATGTGAACATTATCGCGCAACCTCTTCAATCTTATTATGGAGAAAAATATACGAGCTGCTGATCTACGAAATAATGGCACAGTTTCCAACAAAAAGGTTATGCTGTTGGCGTATGCCGATGACATTGACATCGACATGAATTCACGAGCGGTCAGTGCAGTATTCTCAAAGTTGGTGAAGTTTAGGTTAGGTTATGCGGCCGCCCCCCAAAGGGGGGCGCACTTAGGCCAAATAATTGGCCCATTGTGTCACCAAGCATCGTTGATGCTTACCATCCTATCTCCTCTGTTAAACGCAACCATTGGGATTTCCTAATGAATAGAGCAATGTCCCTGACATCCATGGGTGCAAGCTCAGTGGTATCTGCAAAAAAGGCACTCCCTAGTAGAGTGTGCCTTCTGCTTGCCAAGGCGGGGCATCTACAGAGGAAGTGGTGAACACTTTCCTCCTCTTCCTCGTCCTGGCAGCTGCGACAGAAATCGTTGACCGGTAAGCCGAGCCTTGCAGGATGCCTACCCACAAGCCAGTGGCCCGTGAGTACGGCGACTACATTACTTATGGTATTCCTGCCCATTGACAACAGTGAACGGGTTCGTCTATTGTCAAGGGTTGGCCAGATTTTCCTAGTGGTAGCACAAGAGCTCTCATCCCGCCATCTTCTGTTGGCTATGGTGAGATAATGTTGTGTGATAAAAAGCTTGCATGTTGCAAGCGGAATTCCGGCTTGATGAGATTGATAGATCTCTGGCAACTTAGTGCCCGATCTCGCCAATTCATCTGCCTCACAGTTCCGTGGAATGTCCCTATGCCCCGGTACCCATACAATGTGAACATTGTAGTGCTTCGCTAGCTCGTTAAGAGCTGTGCGGCATTTAGGGGCAAGTGCCGATTTGGCGAACGCTCCTGCGACAGATTTAATAGCAGCTTGACTTCGGTGTAGATAAAAACATCTTTGAAGGATATTATATTACAGCTAAGCCACGTTGCCGCCTCCTTTATAGCCATTATCTCGGCTTGAAAAACACTGCAAAAGTCGAGTAATCGGAACTTGAGCTTAACGCGTAAGGAATCAGAAAAAAAACGCCACCTCCTACCCTACCCTCCAATTTGGAGCCATCTGTGTACAATTGTACCGATTGAACTCCAGTTTCGTTGACAATACCCCTATTCCATTCTTCCCTTGAGGGTATATGGGTTGAGAAACTATTGTCAAAGCATGGTATGGGGATGGTATAGTCGATGGCATTCGGAATCGTAGTGCACTCATCCAGAATCCTTGAATGTCCCTATCCTGGTTGAGCCCAGCGTGAAGCTATGTTTAACCTAATTGCTGATATCAGAGCTCTCTGCCTGCCAAATAAATCTACGGGGAGTAGATGCAGTAGCGAGTAGAGCGCTTTTGACGGGGTGGTTCTTAGAGCGCCTGTTGTCAACACCGCAGACGTCCTTTGAACCTTATCTATTTGTCGTCTGTGTACCTCCTTATTTAAGGATTACGGTGATAGTCTACACCGTAAAAAAGAATTGGTTCATGGTTCATCACTTCGGTGAGTGTATTTAAATATTTCCCCGATGCCACAAGTGCCACGTCATCTACATAAGCCACCGCTTTGCATCCCGTGGCATGTAAAGATATGAGAACTTCATTGATGGTTAAGTTCCACAAAAGAGGCGACAGCACACCCCCTTGAGGAGTGCCTTTAATCGCAAATCTGCTAATGCATGAGGTACCCAATTTTGAGTTTATCACTCTTTGCTTTAGCAACAGACTAATGAATCTAATAATAGGTTCATCTACCTTAAGCATAGCAAGAGAGTTTTCGACTGCTTCTGGGTTTATGTTATTGAAGGCCCCTTCAATATCTAGAAAGGTGACCAAGCTATATTATTTGCAGTGCAAAGATGTTTCGATCTTCTGCACAAGTGAGTGAAGGGCTGTCTCAACGGACTTGCCTTTGTTATATGCGTGTTGCAATGAAGAGATATACTTAGTATCTACAGAGCCCCTTAAGCACACATCAAGTAGTCTTTCAAGGGTTTTTAATAAGAAGGATGATAGACTTATAGGTCTGAAATCACTTGGCTTTGAGTGGGACATTTTTCCGCCTTTAGGGATAAACACCACGTTAACTTGAGGCATTGTCCTGGGGACATAGCATAGCCTTAGGCATGCAGAGAAGATTACCTCCAACCAAGGTGTTAGAAGGTCGGCACACTTCTGCATGTCCGCGGGTATAATACCATCAGGTCCTGGTGACTTGAATGGTTTAAAATTATTAATCGCCCAATTAATCTTTGTTTTACTGATTATTTTGTGCGGGACGTCGTAGATAATTCTACTAGGATTAACATTGGGAGTTCGGCCAGGGCTGTCCTCCAAACAGCCTGGAAAGTGGGTATCAATTAGTACCAGAAGAATTTCCAGACTTGAAGTGGTCCAATCACCATCCCCCTTCATAATGAAGCTGGGTGTAACTGGATTTATTGCGAGAATCTTTCGTAGGCGGCTTGCCTTTGAAATTTCTTCTATGTTGCTGCAAAAGTCATTCCATGATGATCTTTTTGCTCTCCTAATCGCCTTTTTAAACACTCGTAGGCTCTCCTTATAGGGTTGCCATTGATAAGTGATTTTGGCTCGGTTGAATCGCTGTCGACACTCCTTCCTTAGAGTGATGATCTCTACAGACCACCACGGAGGTCTCTTCTTTTTTGGAGTCCATCTGATTGGTGGCTGATACACAAAAGATCAAAGTTGAATCTCGAATACAAAGTGCTATTATATAAAGCAATCCTGAAGCCAATCTGGACTTATGGTATTCAGTTTTGGGGCACCGCATCTCCCTCAAATATCGAAAAATTGCAGCGAATACAATCCAAGTGTCTGCGAATTATTGTAAACGCGCCTTGGTATATGAGGAACGTTAACATCCATCGAGATTTAAATGTACCCACAATTTCTGAGGAAGTTGCAATGTCTTGCAGAAGCTACATTCAAAAATTACAGTCATCCGAATCCCCTTGCTAGGCAATTGTTGCTGAGCACGGGGCATCGTCGATTAAAAAGAAAAGACACACTGAATATGCTGTGAAATTGCTATACCTCGTGACTCAACAAATTGTGATGGAACGTTGGGAATATCACATAATTTTATTTAGTTTGTAAGATTTGATTACATATTGTTAGTTTCTAAGTAATTTTAGAAAGATCCAATAAAAAGCTTGTTAAAAAAAAAAAAAAAAAAAAAATCTGATTGGACAGGACGCTACAGTAGCTTTCCTGCAAGCTTCTGTAACTTGATCAACAGCGGCCTCAAGCTGCTCCTCATTTTTCAGGCTTGAGGGCGCCTGAGTGAGGGATTTATTCAGGGTGGCCCTATACTTGTCCCAATTTGCGCGTTTCCTATTTAGAAATGGTGTCTGCTTTTGTGGCCTTTTATCAAGGCGGAAGCTAATATACCTATGATCCGAGAAAGCGTGTTCTTTGTCAACCCTCCATTCCCTAACTAGACAGTCCGAAGAGTCATTCGTAAAGGTTATATCTAAAACCTCCTCCCTGTTGCAGGTAATAAAGGTCGGTCCTGTACCCATATTTGCGAGAGTCAAGTTAGAACTAATAATATATTCAAAAAGTGACTCACCTCGTTAGTTGTTATCTGAGCAGCCCCAGATATAACGGTGTGCGTTGGCATCGGCTCCCATCACCAGATTCGCCTCGCATTTCTCCGCCTCCTGAACTGCCTTCCTTATTATAGGGTGAGGTGGGGGCTCAGTATGATCGTGAGCCATGTACGCCGACATCAGCCAATATATAAGGGATTGATGATCTAGCGCAATGGTCACAGTATCCTTGTCGCTGTAATCAGAGAGTAGGAATGCTTTGTAGCATTTCTTCACAAAAATACATGATCGAGGCTTACCTGCGTTTTGAGCATAGTAGAGTCCATAATTTGCGGAGCTTAGTCCGCGCACCTTATCATCCAGGACTTATGGTTCCTGAATTAGAAAGATATCCTCCGCTTTATCGCTTAGCCGGAGGACGAGAGCAGCGGAAGCTGCTTTAGAGTGGTGCAAATTAATCTGGACCACCCTAAGCATCTTCCATTGCAGAGTTTAATATAGACGCCTCGGTCACCGTTGTATCGGTGTCTTCGACGTTACAGCTTAATAATTCGTCCTCATCCGCTGTGCTAACTTCCACATCTCGGAAGAGGTCGCCCACCATCTCAGACGTTGACAGCAAATCTCCCCAACATTCACGATGACCTCTCTGAAGAGATTTGCCGATCGTCCTTGATGCCATCCGGCATCTCTGCAGCAAACGACCTGGCCAGGGTTCCACGCCAGGATATCCCTGTATATCCTAAGGAGACTAATCTTCACTAGGCGCCATTGCCCGAATGGCAGTGCTCCATCTTCATGGTTCCTATCAATGACGGCAAGGATAAGGTGGCCCTTTGCCACGTCACTGAAGAACGCGCTTGGATGTTGAGTTGTGGCCGAAGCCGAAGTTTTCGCCTTTTTTGGTTTAGACAGCTGCTCTTCTTGCGAGCGTTGCCGGTTGCCGTATGCCTTTTGCCCACTCCAGAGATTCTTTTTCTCGCTCTGAGAGTTCTGTTACTGGGTCGCCACCGAGCTTTTCAGTAATTCTGAAACCGGCTCTTCTTTCCCGATATGTCCGGACAGACCCGCTAATTGGTTTACCGGGAACTGTCACATTAGAGGCTGAAGTAGCTGAAGTTGATGGAGCTAAGTCCAAAGGGGATGTGGCTGCAGAAGCAGGAGTCGCAGCCTTTGATAGTGTTTTAGTAGCAGCGGGTCTTGATATGGTGGTCACAAACCCTTTGCTAACTTGCACTGCTTTCCTTGATTCCAGTGGTTTGGTGGCCGGAACTGGTGTGCTCCTGCGTACAGGTGCTTTAGGGACAGCGGAGGAGCCTGACTTCAGTATCTTATGAAGTGGTGAAAGAATTTATCTATTTTGGAACCAGGATTAATACCAGTAATGGTGTCAGCCTGGAGATATTCCGAAGGATAACTCTTGCTGACGGGTGCTATTTTGGGCTAAGCAGGCAATTGAGTAGTCGGCTTTGGAAGCGATACAGCGATAATGAGATGCGGATTTGACTTGCTTCAAAGCTGTTCTATAATGCCTTATGTTGGCAAGGTATTAGCAAATTTGCTTCTGGGTTATATATATATATATATATATATATATATATATATATATATATATATATATATATATCTATATATATATCTATATATATATCTATATATATATATATATATATATATATATATATATATCTATATATATATCTATATATATATATATATATATTTATATATATATATATATATATATATATATATATATATATATATATACATACATATACATATCAACAATAACATAATTAAAATTGTAAAAATTTCGAATTTATTTAATCCGAATAGTAATATGAGAAATTAGTGCCGTGCTGTTTATTTATATCCAGAGGTTTTTCTTTTGTACAAAGCAATATACATAAAAAACAATTGTCTTGTAATTTACGTGCGTTTCAATAAAAACCTAAATTAATTTCTCTCGATAACGAAATTAATTAAATAAATCAAGATTGAGTAATGTTATTGGCCACCAACGAAAGGCTTAACAATTCTAAAGGTGATAAAAAGTGTGCTAATGTGAATACAACCTCAACTACAAGTAGCAGCAGCACCACCATCACATCAACCGTATTAATAACAACAACAACTAATGAAGCAGAACAAATGGATGAAAATCAGCGACAACAACAGCAAGATTTCTCATCAATTATCCAAGCAGCAGTCTGATATTGGAAAATATGACAGCAGCCAAATATATCACCCGAAATGGGCGAACTGATGGACACCACATTAACTCAACCTAATATAAATGGATCATGAGAAATGCCTCATCCACAACAACATCAACAACCCCGAAAACATCGACAACAAGTAGATTTTTATATTTATAATTTATTATTTTATTATTAAAGAACGGTTAAACTTAAACAGCTTTAATAGCTTTTAAAGCAAGAAGCAATCGGTGGTTTAAGAAGCATGAAAGAGGAGAATACAACACCTCAGTACAACACAACCAAGTTACGAGCTCACCGGCATCTCTCTCACATACACATTTTTTGGTCCTTCGAGCCGGACAGCACCTATGCACTGGCGTAGTGTATCCATGTGTTATTTTTATATTATTTGCTACATATTTTATTCTGTGAGCGTTTAATTCTATTTGAATTACCTTGTTCGATCACTGGATTCTGTTAATAATAATTGCAACACTTATTTTATACAACTATATACAGCAACAATATATTTAATAATCTCTATGTACAATCAACTCTGCTTACAATCAACTATTTACAATAACACTTAAATGTACTTGCAACTTTTACCTCTGTATCGATGCTTCTGCAATCACGTTGGGGATCAAATTGATTCTCACTTCTCAAAACTGGTTCTATTTATACTCTGTTGGCAACACCGCAGAATCTTCCTTTATCGATATTCTTTTTTGTTGGCTTGTTCTGGTTATTGCTTATTTCTTTTTGTTGACATTCGTTTTGATGCTAGCAATAGTGTCAGGCATAATAGTGATGAGTAACCAACTATCGATACTCGTTACAATATTTTAATTAAATTAAAATTCTATGAAGTTATTATTTAATGAAATATAAACTAGTAGCCTCCATTTGTGCAGAATAAATTTTGGTGTAACAAACTTGTTCAAACAATGACAACATATCCGTTATTCACTAGCAACTTCACCTCATAACGAGCTGTCAAAATGGTATTTTTCAACTGCTCGGCGCTGCATTTGCGTTATTGTGGTTTGCATCATACAATTTGTTTGGACATGAAAACTTTTTGGCATTTAAAATACGCCGACGTTTCTATTAAGGTAGGGATGTATGTGTGTTTGTAATGATGTACAGATATACCCAAAAAAAATCGGGTTGGTTTTGAGCTGTCAGAAATTAATTTCATTAATGGATCATTTTATTAAATATTAATTGAATTTAATTTTTTTTTTAATTTGAGCTAGTTATGACGTCAAGAAAACATCAGAATTTTTCTCAATGAAAATATTTACCCCTGCAGAGTAAAACCCATAATTGGGACGGCTTCCAATTTATCCATTTGTTGTAATTTATAAGTTTTATTTGTTTAATTTAATGTGCACTAAATTTTAATTTGTTCTCTTCATGTAAAAACACTAGCCTTTGTGTCTAGTAGTTAAAAAATTACGTAGCGTCGCTGCTCTTGTTTAGTTAGGTATGACACATAGTCGTTTAACGCTTAGCGGCAGAAATCGCTCCACTCAACTCTTTAGGTTTAGGTATGATAGGTATTAGGGGGAAAACTTTTTATTACTATATGGATTTTCGAAATATTAGGGTTAACAACACTGAAGTGCATTTCTATAAAATACAACAACAGCTGTCATAGGACGTCATTTGTTGAGAAGTTGTCTGCCGCCGAGGTTGTATGTATCTATAAGGTACAGTTTCAGAATCTTACATTGTTTCGCATAGAATAGGAATTTTATTTATTCGTACAAAATTATTTATGACTAATAAAATTTGCCGAAAACATGTAAAATTCATCGAAATAGAAAGACCGTCTATCATTTAAGTGCACGCAGGTGGAAATATTTCGTAATACGTATATACGAGAAATTATATAAAATAGTCGGCGAAATATAAGTGTAGAAACAAATTATATTGGTGAAAAGTGTGTTAATACCTATATTAGACTTAAAATATCTGCTAACAGCTCAAGTGAAAACAGCAAGTGTGATTTGTAATTTGTAATTTAATAAACCTGATTTTATTATATTACACAAAATAAAAATCGCCAATGTTGGATGTAAATTGATTTTTTCCCAAATCTACTGAACAAGTAACAGGTCTGTCCAACATAACAAGACATATGTTAAAAGGAAAATATTCAAGATCAAGTAATATGAGTGGATACACGGAGCTAGCTAAATTGGAGAACACTCGGTATGTATATTCAAGAAACCTTTGACGATATTTTATCCGGCATAAGTGCAGAATGCGGAATCCTTGAGAAAGTAAAAGTAATAAATTGCGTCGGATACAGGTTATTCTTGTCGTTATAACAAACTAAAAATTTGTCGTTGCAAATGTCACAGTTCAAAGTTGAGGTCGAGATTACTCGATAGACAAGCAATTTTTTTCTACAATATGGGTATCAAAACACAGGTAGTTTTAATACCTTTTTATAGGTATATAATATTTTATATGAATTTTTAACTTTTTAAACGTTATGAAGAAAAATATAAATATTTTATAAAAATTTTGTAAATCCCGATTTTTTTTTCGAAAAAATTCGCCCATTTACCTATCAAAAATTATATATTATTTTAAAGATCAGAGGATTACCTTTGCAATGGTATATAAAACGTATTTTTAAAGAATTTTTGTATTTTTTAATTATATTATTTTATGATCATACTTTCGCTATAGCAAATATGTGCACAGAGGAATAGTGAGACAGTTATAATCATAGCGGCAGACATAGACAAAAGAAATAAGGAAAAATTAAAAACCTTTCCTATGATACCCATATTGTAAAAAAAATGGCGTGGCTATCGAATAATGTCGACCTCAATTTTGTATTTTGACCTTGAGCCACGCCTTATATGGGTGTTTGTAGCGACAAATTTTTTATTTTTTTATACACAAAAATAAGCTCTATCCGAGGCAATTTTTTTCCCTTAGGAGTCCGTATTCTGGACTTGTTCCTTTTATCTACCAATATATATGCATACTTTAATGGGGAATTAAAAAAAAAACCAAAAATCATAAACTACATCTATCCAAGAATGATAGAAATAAATATTGGGCCCTGTGACGTCATAAACGAAACAGTATGAATAGGCAAATAAGTCATCCCATACAAAGGTAAATAAAACTGCGAACAATTATATAAAATTGCAAAGTAAGCAATATTTATAACTATTATGAAAATTATTAGAAGAAACAAGTAATAGATTTTCCTAAGTGGAAAAGCTGTGGGCCAGAATATGTTAATAAAAGCATAGTGGTCTCGTGTTTTCATTATAAAGGGTTATCCATTTTGCGGTTTCAAAAGTAAATGTAAATAAAACATATATAAAATATTTTTTATCATGATATTTCTTTTTTATTATAAAGTTTGAACGTTGACATTATGTGTGAAATACTACATCATTTAAATGACCACCACGCGAATTGTTGCAAGCATCGATTCTTTTGAGGTAATTTTCGACCACTTTTTGACACATATTGGGCGGTATCTCAGCCATAACGTGACGAATGTTGGTTTTTAGGTGCTCAAGAGTTAAAGGTTTATCTGCATAAACACGGTCTTTCGCGTAGCCCCACAAAAAAAATGTCAAGCGGTGTCAAATCGCATGATCTTGGTGGCTACTTGATATCGCCACGACGAGAAATTACGCGGCCAGAAAATTTCTCTTGCAATAAAGCCATATTCGCTCGAGTTGTGTGGCATGTGGCACCGTCTTGTTGAAACCACATATTCTCTAAGTCGTATTCTTCAATAGCAGGCTAAAAAAAGTCGGTTATCATATGACCATAACGCTCCGAATTGACGGTGACAGTCGTTCCATCGTCGTTTTCGAAGAAGTATGGTCCAATCACACCTCCGGACCAAAGAGCGCACCAAGCAGTGACTTTTTGTGGATGTAGTGGCCTCTCTTCAATTACTTGAGGATTCTTAGAACCCCAAATACGACAATTTTGTTTGTTAACATACCCACCGAGTGAGAAATGTGCTTCGTCGCTGAAGAAAATTTTGTTCGAAAAATCGCCGTCCACCGCCTGTTGTTCAAGCACCCATTCGACGTATCTACGACGTTGTGAATGGTCAGCTGGCTTCAGTTGTTGTGTGAGCTGGATTTTATATGGATGTAGGTGTAGATCCAAATGCAAAATACGCTATAATGTGCCGTAAGACAGTCCTAATTCCTGAGAACGACGAGGAATCGACACATTCGGGTCTTCGGCAACACTTTCACTTACAGCAGCGATATTTTCGGTGGTACGAGCGAAACGATGATGCACAGGCCTTACAGTATCTGTAACCGATCCAGTCTCTTCATATTTCTTCACAATTTTGCCAATTGCTTGCGTAGTTGGACGATTATGTAAACCATAATCTCCTCTTAAAGCACGATATGTGGCTGTGGCAGAATCACCATTTTTGTAGTAGGTTTTTACAATTTTAATGCGTTGTGCGATAGTTAAGTGATCCATTTTCGCAAATGTCAGACTTTGAACTGAAAAAGAAAGAAATTGTTTTAACAACTCAGTTTGACAGATGTCGAATTCTAGCCCTATACTTTTGAAACCGCGAAATGGATAACCGTTTATGTTTTATTGTGTACATACAAGTATGTATACGTGCATGAATATGAAAAAATAAATTAATATAAGCACTAATTAAGAACTAATAAAAACTGAGTTACTATTTTAGTGAATTTTCTTTTTTTTTGTCAGCGGCTTCTTCAATTTATTTGTTTACTTCTCTAAATTTAAAGGACATCCTCGCCCGGAAGAATAATTTCTTAACCTTAATATTGCAATTAACACTGACAGATTGTTCAATATGTTTTTGTACAAAATTATTTGTTATGAGCAACACATTGCGGAACACTTTTTCTGAAGCCTGCGCAGGAGCAAATTTTCTTTTTTAACGCTTTACTATAGTATACGTATATGTACGTTTGTAATAAACATATACAAAATATATTTATATATTTATTAGTTCAACTGTGCGATTTACTTACACTTCCTTTCGTAATTCGTCCATCTCTTCGAGTTGCCAGTGTTATGGAGATTTAGAGCAAAGTTTGAGGCTTCTCCAAGGACATACGAAGAGTGGAGGGGCGAATTTTCTTTATTTTCCTCGATCACCGTGCTGGTTCCCGCAGTAATGATGCTAACATTGTCAACATCTAATATCACCTCTGTTAATAACTTTATTTAAACAGTTGAATATTTCCATACGATTATCTCCATTTTGCTTATTTTCTCTTCGCTAATCTTCTGTTCCCGAAGAGTTGTCCCACCAGATATTCGGCAGACAGTCGGCACAACCCGCGTAATTATTTAAGTTTCGAAGTAAAACCTAGAAAATTATGAACATTTCAAAAAAGCGAATGCTGTGCAAATTAAATCAATAAATTTTATAAAATCATCATTTATGAAAAGGTCCAAATCACACTATTTTTGTAGTTGAAAGGTCTTGATCACCACTTTTTTGCCAAAACCACATCAAAAGCACACATCATGGAAAGGAAAAACAGTTCTTTAATAACGATTTGTCGGAACTATCGTTATTGCAACTCGCCACTGCACACTTCATTTATAAAAATCACATTTTTTCAATCAAAATTGTTTTAAGTAAGCGCGTACTATACAAATGCAAGAATTATAAAATTTATTCGTTTATGACGTCACCATCGGAAAATTGACTGCCAAACTCAAACCAAAAAAACTAACTTCACTCAGGGCACAGTCTCTATTTCTATCATTCTTGATCCCATCAACTTTGCTCGCAAATACAGAAACAATTTAAAGAGATGATCTCACTCGTATTAAAATATTTTTTTTATTATACATTTTCTTTATTTATTGAATCTATTCCTAAAGAATCTAACAATATGTTTTAAAATCTTAATCTAATTCAACAACAGTAGCTCCTTATTATCTAGAGCAGTGTTTTTTGTACGGTGCTTTTCTTTTTATTGGGAGGATGGCAGGTCCTTTCTCCGAAGGCGCAAAGTATAGCAGGTATTGAGCAAGGTTCTTATTAGTGTGTTTGGATGTCTTTGTAATCTTCAAATATATTTTTGTATAGTATTTTTAACTTCAATTTCTACCATTGGGATATTTAAGTCATTGTGCATAAATTCATTTCTAATATACCATGGTGTACCAGTTATCATCCTTAACATTTTAGACTGAGATCTCTGTATGATTCCAATATTACTATTACTAATGTTCCGCCATAATTGAATTCCGGGAACAAGTGCAGAATACGGACTCAGAAGGAAAAAAAAAAAAATAAAAAATTACCTCGGATAGAGCTTCGATTTGTGAATATAAAAAATAAAAAATTTGTCTCCGCAAATGCCCATACAAGGCGTGGCTCAAGGTCAAAGTTCAAAATTGAGGTCGAGATTATTCGATAGACACGCAATGTTTTTCTACAATATGGGTATCATAAGAAAGGTTTTTTAAATACCTTTCTACTGATATACATATATAATTTACTACCTATTTTTCACATTTTAAAAGTTATTATCAAAACTATAAATTTGAAATTTTTTTTTTCAAAAACATTTTTTTTTTTTCGAAAATAAGCCTTATCTACCTATCGAAAATTTAGCACCATACTAAAGCCTATACAATTACATTTACAACGGTGTATAAAACATATTTCTCAAGAATTTGTATGCATTTAAAAAATTGTTTTCAAGCTGATACTTAATCAAGTGTTTCCAACATGGACGGCTTTCGATACAATTACCTGCGTGTCTTCAAATTCAAGATCGCAACCAACAGTATTTTAGATACAAGCTTTTTTGATAGCCGGCCTTCGGCCGGGTGCAAAAAAAATAACCCTTATAGGCCCGACGCCGGCTTCGCGACCAACAGTATTTTATGACAAAACCTTTTTTGATAACCGGGCTTTGGCCGGTCGCAAAAAAATGACCCTTATAGGCCCGACGCCGGCTTCGCGACCAACAGTATTTTAGGATAAAAGTTTTTTTGATAGCCGGCCTTTGGCCGGGCGCAAAAAAAATAACCCTTATAGGCCCGACGCCAGCTTCGCGACAGAAGTTTTAGCATTGAAATCTCTTTGTAATTTTTAGTATTGAAATTTTATTCATTTGTTTCAATATTGTATTCACCATCAGGATAATCTACAACATAGGGCTCTAACAATATGGTCTTTATTAGATTAATAAAAGAATTAGTTAATTATACTATTTCATCCTATTTTTCCTTAATTCTTTTGTCTATGTCTACCGCTATGATTATAACTGTCTCACTATTCCTCTGTGCACATATTTGCTATAGCGAAAGTATGATTATAAATAAATATATTTAAAATATATAAATATATAATATATAATTTTTGATAGGTTAATGGGGGACTTTTTCGAAAAAAAATCGGGATTTACAAAATTTTTATAAAAAATTTATAATTTTCTTCATAACATTTAAAAAGTTAAAAATTCATATAAAATATTATATACCTCTAAAAAGGTATTCAAATTACCTGTGTTTTGATACCCATATTGTAGAAAAAAATTGCTTTTCAAATGCTTTCCGTATCTCATTGGTAATTCTGTTGACCTGTTCGATGGTCCCATGTTTTTCGCGAAATTCAAATTGTTGCTTAGGGATTATGTCACGTTCTTCAAGATGAGGTCTGAGTTTTGCTAATACCAATTTTTCAAATAATTTTAAGAGACATGGAAGCAAGCTTATGGGACTGTAGGATGACGGCAATGTATTATTTTTTCCTGACTTAGGATCATTGTTGCTTGAGATTTTTTCCATTGGTTAGGAAAGTAGCCCATTTTTAACATTGCATTAAACAAAACCTGTAAAAATAATACAGCTGCTGTTGGAATTTCAATTAGCATTTTTGGTGTGATGCCGTCGAAACCAGGAGCTTTCTTTGAATTAAGCTGGTAATCTCGTTGATTTCTTTAGATTATATTTTGAGGGGAGTGAAGCCACTAGTTGCAGTGCTGTGTGGAGGGATCCGAAAGTCGCTTGCGGGCAGATTGGGTTGGAACGCATTACATAAATGCATAGCAAATGTGTTGGCTTTTTCTTCTTCAGTACGTGACCAATTTCCGACATGATTTCTGATTGGAAATTCTGCATCAAGTGGCGTTTTCAGCTTTTTGTAAGAGTTCCAAAGCGAATTTGTTTTTGTAGTCATAGGAGAAAGTCAATATACTTTAGCTGTTCAAATTCCTCATCCTGTTTTAATGCTTCTTTCAGAGCTCTTTCAGCACACTTTATTTTGATGCAGGTGACCGGCATGTCTGCCATTCTCTTCTACGCCGGCGCTTTTCATTAACGAGTTTTTCAATTTGGGTTTAATATATGTTTTTTTTTTTTTATTGACCTTAAATCGAATTAAATTCCCATACGAGACATTTCTAACAAACCAACATGAGTCGATTAACAGTAGATTGTTTACTATTATTACTTACTTACTTATGTGGCCATAACAACCGAATATCGATTTAGGCCGAAAATAACATAATCGCCAGCCATCTCTGTTCTTCGCTAGCTGGCGCCAGTTAGAAATTCCAAGCGCCGTCAGGTTCTCTAGTACTTGGTCTTTCCACCGGAGGTTTGGTCTTCCTCTTCTGCGTCGTCCTCCAGCGGGTTCCGAATATAACACCTTAGCTGGAGCGTGTTCTTCCATTCGCTCGACATGATCTAGCCAGCGCAGCCGCTGGATTTTGATGGGATTTACTATGTCAATATCGGCATAAAGCTCGTACAGCTCATGGTTGTAACTTATTCGGTGTTCGCCACCAACGCAAATAGGTCCAAAGATCTTGCGTAGGACTTTTCTTTCGAAAACTCCAAACATTCGCTCATCCGTGGTGGAAATTTTCCAGGCTTCAGCGCCATATGTTAGGACAGGCATGATGAGACACTTGTAGAGTATAGTTTTCGTTCTTCGAGAGAGGGCTCGACTTCTCAATTGCTTACTCAGCCCAAAGTAACACCTGTTAGCAAGAGTTATCCTACGCATGATGTCCAAGCTGACGTCATTACTGCTGTTAATGCTGGTTCCAAGATAGACAAAGTCCCTTGCTACTTCAAAAGCGTAGTTGTCAACAGTGACGTGCTGTCCAAGACGCCGGGACTCTTTGTTTGTTGACACTGGATACTTCGTCTTGCCCTCGTTCACCGTAAGACCCAACCTACGCGACTCTCTTTCCAACTCTAAGAATGCTGCACTGACTGCTCGCGTGTTCAAGCCGATTATGTCTATATCGTCTACTATTATTATAAACATATTTTTTTTGCAATATCCACTCTGCTACAAAATAACGAACAACCACACGCCTATAAAACAATGGGTATACAATGAGGAAATATCTCGTATGATTTCGGTTGAATGGCGAGTAGTAACCAGCGGGTTGAAGGATCAATCCACAAATATTGCTGCGCGCATCACGTCAATATCAAAACATAATAAAACTGACGTAATGTAGTTGTGTTTATGTTTAAGCATGGAGCAATTGAAAAATGTTTCCCTCCAGGATGACACTTAGATACTTTACTTCCTTGGAGACGTTGATGTTTGATCCAAAAAGCCTAAGAGGGTGTATTGTTAGTCCAGTCCTCCTTTTAGTAAAGAGTACTGTTTCTGACTTACTAGTATTTACAGAGAGACCTTGTTCCGTGCACCATCCTTCAACCATTTTGAGTGCACCTCTCATGGTATCATAAATAGTGTCCAGGAACTTACCGCTCACCGTTACCGCTATGTCATCTGCATACTCGACGGTGTGTATGGCTTTTGAGTCCAGAAACTGAAGTAGGGAGTCGACCGTGATGTTCCAAAGGATGGGCGATAATACTCCCCCTTGTGGACACTCTTTGACTACCCTACCTCTGAGTCTGTAACTCCCATTTTGAAAGTTTATTGTCCTTTTCCTCAGCATGCTGTCCGCCCACCTTATAATGGTTGTGCTGACTTCACGAGTAGCAAGGGCCATCCTTAGCTTATCGAAACCAATCTTATCGAAGGCACGTTCTATATCCATAAAAGTAAACATAGATATCCCTCCACAAAACAGTTCCCTCACCGCTTCGCGAACGAGTTCGTGCAGGGCCGTTTCAGTGGATTTGCCAGCTCGGTATGCGTGCTGACACCTGCTCGGTGGTTTTGTCAGAAGCGTTGTCCTTTCCATGTAGTCCGCCAGTACTCCCTCCATACATTTAAGCAGAAAGGAGGTCAAGCTAACCGGCCGGAAAGATTTAGCCTCTGAGTAGTCCCTTTTTCCCGGCTTTGAAAGAAAGACAACCTTAGTCTCTCTCCATTGAGTCGGGATATATCCTGTAGCTAGGCAAGTAATAAATATTCCCAGAAGCCTGTCTACCAGAGCTTCTGCTCCCCACTGAAGTAGGGCTGGAAATATCCCATCTGTACCCGCTGTTTTGAATGGAGAGAAACGCTTAATGGCGTTTATCACTCCATCTCTGGTGACTATCCTTTCAGCTTCCAATCTTTCATTCCTGTTTACACCCTTGCGGGTGGCTTCCCAAGGATCTTCCGATCTAAAGCTTCCTGGAAAATGCACCTCCATCAGGTATTTCAGGGACTCTCCAATTGTCTCTGTAAAGGATCCATTCGTTTTGCGAATTAATCCCATCTTTGAAACCGGGTCCTTTGCTATGATCCTCTCTAATCTACATACATCGGTCATATCTTGCATATTTGAGCAGAATTCCCTCCACGTTTTCCTTTTACCGTTGCGTAGAATCTTCTTCCCCTCTCATGTGACGATTAAAAGCCTTCCTTGTCTCCTGTTTCATGGATTCCAGTTCCCCATTCTACCATGGAGTGGGATCTCCTTTGTCCACTACCGTCAGAGGACATGAAACTTCAAATGCTTTGATCATGGCTGAACTGATAGCCCTCACCTGATACTCAGCATCTGCGGTTGTTCTAGGTCTCAAACCTCCTTAGCAATAATTCCTCAAGAACTTCGCAGTACCTTGTACAACCCGTTCGTTTCGGTATCCTTGCCATGAATGGCCCTGTGGTCCGACATGGTTAGTCTATCCACAACCCCCCAATCCGAAATCCTATCCAACATTTTGACATTCATCAGAGTAACGTCAATGACCTCGCAACGACTTGCGTCGACAAAGGACGGTTCAGTTCCCCTATTGGCAACTTGTGGACCAAATCTTTCTATAAATTCGAGTAGACACTCCTCTATAGTTTTCATTGCTGCTGCCCCACATCGCAGCCTAAGATCAGATCAACCCCCTTACCATCACAGAATCTCACTAGAGCTTCCACCTCTCTTGAAGGTCGTCCGTTTGGAGAATCGTATAGAAGGTATGCTGATGCGATCATAAATGATCCCGCACCGTCACCTATTCTGTGAGATCCGGTGAGCACAAGTTAGACATTAGAATCGCACGTATCCCATGTCTAACTAAAATGCATGTCCTCAACTTCCTCTCTGTTTGTGGATAAATCAAAGTGGTTTTTCCATGAAGGATCCAGGGCTCCTGAACCAGTGCATTGTCAAGCTCATCCTCACCGAAGCTCCGCACCATCATTGCTGATGCTGCTTTGCTGTGGTGAATATTGAGTTGACTGTAGCTTGTATTTTTTGGTCCTACGGGACCGCCGTTAGGCACTACATCGCAGGGCCGAGCTAGCCTAAAAAAGGTTCTTTACACACGCCCTACAGGGTTATTCATCCGTTGCATGTATATTTCTACTTCTACGCTGCTCTTCTTTCGTCCTGAGCTCCTGGAGGACTATTGCGGACCATTCCTTCATCTTAGCCCACACCAATCTCGATTGCAGCATGTGGCACACAATGTTATCGGGTGTCATCCTTTCATTTATTAACCTCTATATCCGCTCTGTCCAAATCTGAGGTACTCCCTGAAACAGCCATGACCCGACAAAAACTGCGTCAGTATCTCAATGTCTTCTATCGCCCCAGACTTGCACGTTCCTGACGAGCCTGTGCGTCCACCTTCCTTTTTATGCGGCATCCCATTGTGTTTGCCACTCGTCGAAGATCATCTGTCTCTCCTCGCCTATTCATGCTTTTTCTTTGTTGTAGACTCTGCTCAGCTCCGAAGCCATTATGTTCGGCGGCATAATGCCAGATATAATACCGACCGCTTCGTGTGACACAGTTCTAAAAGCGCAGGCAACTCTAATAGCACATAGCCTAAAAACTGCTTTTGCCTTCTTGACATACAGTGAGCGGCAAAAGTCTACGTACGGCGACCATTTCTGCTATCTGACATGTCCAAAAGCATAATGAAAAGAAGTAATGATGCAATTTTGTTTTAAATATGTTTTTATTATTACATAGCAAAAATTATCTTATTTCATTAAAAACTTAACAAGTTATTAACATAAAACGAAAAAAATTCAATGACAAAAGTCTACGTACGATTTGAAAATCAAAAGGAAATACTTTGATAAGGCACTAAAAGTTAAAATAAGTCGTCGTTTAATATTTGGTTGAGCATCTATAACTGCTTGCAAACGTCGGGGCATTGAAACGACTAAATTTTCGATTTCAAGGGCCGTTATTTGTTGCCATTCCTGTTGCAGCTTCTCTTTTAGTACTAGGGCACTAGTAATGTGATGTTTCCGTATCTTCCACTCCAAAAGCTCCCAAACGTGTTCAATAATATTTAAGTCTGGGCTTTGAGGAGGTGAATACAGTTGTCGTGGAGCGTAGTAAAGCAGCCAGTCCCTCACGATGTGGGCGGTATGTTTTAGATCGCTATCCTGTTGGAAGATCCAACTCTCACCAAGGCATAGTTTATCAACCGATGCTTTTAAGTTTTGTTTCAAAATAGATTTATATTGAAAGCGATCCATGTTACCCTCCACAAATACCAAATTTCCAACTCCAGATGCAGCGACAGCGCCCCAAACCATTACACTCCCACCGCCATGCTTCACCGTAGGAACTAAGTGTTTCGCGTTCATTGCGGTATTTGGTTTTCTCCAAATTTTGGCTCTACCGTCACTTCCAAATAAATTGTATTTTGACTCATCTGTAAATAATACTCGTTTCCAGAAATCAATTCCCTTGTCTAAATGCTTTTGCGCGAATTCCAAACGAAGTTTGCGATATTTTTCACTTATATACGGTTTCCTACGCGGATTAATACTAATCGAAAAGAACCAATACACAAATGCATTTTAGAAGTTTGACCCTCATACGTAACCAGGGGTTAATGTGCCAAAATAATTTTGAATTTATCACTTTGACAGATTTCATAAAGCAAAAATGAAAGATCAAATTATTTTGTCAATTACCATAATTCAATAAGAAATGTCCCAGAAATTTGCATTAGTATTTGTATTCAATTCCAATACAATATCACACTTTTTTGTCTGAATACAAATACTAATGCATATTTGGGGGATATTTGTTATTGCTTTATTTTTCATGCAATGAGTGCGAATGAAATAGCATGACGTTAATTGACAAAAAAATTTGAGCTTTCATTTTTGCGTTATGAAATCTGTCAAAGTAATAACTTCAAAATTATTTTGATACATTAACCCCTGGTTACGTATGAAGGTCAAACTTCTAAAATGCATTTGAGTATTTGTTCTTTTCGATTAGTATTAATTTCATCGTAATTCCAATAACTTATAAATCTTTTGTTAATTGTATCTATAATCAAAATGATCAAAAATTTGTTTAAAAGCCATTGTTTTGCTTTCAAAACTTAAAAACTTTTAATTCAAAATCTTGTGCTCACCCAGAAGGTTAATAATTTTGACAATGTCTGAAAATGTTGAAATGTGAAAATTTTGCAAAAAGGCGCTCAAATTGGTAAGTTGGCAAAACTTCAATAAAATTTGGAGATTTTATTTAATATATTTCTTTTAACACAGAACAAGCAAGCAAGCAAGGAACACAAGGATCAATGCAATATCATATATGGATATACAATATATTTTTTTTTGTTATATTGTAGCTATTGCGGCCCTTTGTTGAATACGTACGCAAGTTAAAATAAGAAAAGTGAAAATGCTGTTTTTATTATTTAAATGGGAGTAAGGTTGAAATGGATTAACATTGAATCCATTGCCGTGATTTTAATTTGTTTAATTTTTTTTGTTAATATGCAACTGATGGTGTGCTTCAGTTAGCAGGCACACTGCAGTCAAAAATGAGCCAGAGCATAAATTCGGCAAAAGTGAATCGTGGTCACATGCAGCTTTTGTTGCAGTGCTGAGAATTTTGTGATCATATTTGCCGAATTTATAGTCTGGAATGTTGTGTAGTATATTGTGCACATTATAAGTTTACAGCGGTCTTAAACCGCATTTTCTACACTTGTAGAATATAAATAAATATATAATATAAATAATATTAATAAATTCAATATATCAATTATTTTTCTTAATTTTAATTTTAATTTTTTCATTTGCAGGTCGTTGGAGTAATAAATATTATTAACTCACAAGGGGTTCAAGCCGTATATATATCATTAATTAATATTATTAATATTGTTTTAATTATTATTAATCCTATAATTATTACTGTTATTATTGTTATTATTGTTATCATCAGTATTATTATTGTTTTTAATAATAATATTTTGTTATTAATAATAATATTGATAAACAAAATAAAGAATTTGACATTTTAAAATTGTGTTTGGAAATTTTAAGAATATTTTAAAATAATTATTAAAAATGCAAACATGCGCTGGCTGACGGGGGAAATGAGAGGAGTATAGCTAAATGTTTTCTTTATGACGTAGCTGAATGAGAGCGAGAGGGATGTGTGATCACACGTACAAAGGGAAAGTGCTTAGTTTTTTCCCAGCACCTATACAAAGTTACCCACTTTTTTAACCACTTTAGAGGGTAATGCTACCTACATATTAACCAGATAATTACCTGGTTCTGGCTAGCAGGGGGTATATGTATATTTATGTATATATATGTATATATATAGTATGTATATGTGTATGTATATATGTATGTATATATATATGTGTGTATATATATATATATATATATATATGTATATATATATATATATATATATATGTATATATATACATTATATATATATATATGTATATATATATATATATATGTATATATATGTGTATATATACATATATATGTGTATATATATACATATATATATATGTATATATATACATATATATATATACAGTGGCTCACAGCTTATTTCGTACAGTGTATATATTTTTATGTACATGGCTGTAACATCGAAACTAAAAAACTTATCGATAAGTTTTGAATGTAGATGTCTGTGTATGTGTTTAGTAAACCTAATAAGAAAACGGGGAACCCCAAAAATTTTTCTTTTTGTTATGCAAGAGAGAAAAACTATTGATCAGCTGATTTTCAGCTCACATCTTATTTCGTACACAAACTTCAATGTAAGTAAGTTTCATTCTGCCGCGCAGTTACAAAGTTTTTTTGAATTGTATGAGTTTTTGGACCTTTTTAACTATTATAACAATTTTTATTATTATTATTTTAAATAGTTAAAGTGCTGTAAATTAAACATTTAGCTTTATGGGTCATCGTACAACGATGGAACAGCGTAAACTGGTAATTAACCATTTTAGGAAAGGTCAGAGTGTGCGAAAAATTGCTGAAATGACAAATTTAAGTGCCTCAACTGTCCAATACATCATTCAACGCTTCGTTCGCGAAAATCGGTTGGAGAACAAGGGCAGAGAAGCACCTAATAAGATTTTCAACGCATCAGACGAGCGTTATATTGTACGAAAAATTAAGAAAAATCCAAAGTTATCCGCTCCGAAGTTGGCTGCAGAGGTTCAGCGTGAAATAGGAAAATCATCCAGTGCTGAAACTGTCCGACGTGTGCTGCGCAATCATGACTTGAACGGTCGAGTAGCCCGAAAGAAACCATTCATTTCGAAAATGAATATACAACGCCGACTTGACTTCGCCAAAGAGCATATTATTAATACTCCTGCGTTCTGGAATACCGTTATTTTCGCGGATGAGTCTAAGTTTAATATTTTTGGCTCGGACGGAATGTCATATGTTTGGCGTAAAGCTAATACCGAGCTAAACAAGGAGAACCTTAAGCCCACAGTGAAGCATGGTGGCGGTAGCGTGATGGTTTGGGCCTGTATGTCAGCAGCCGGAGTAGGTGAATTGGTTTTTATTGAGGGAACAATGGACAAAATGAAGTACCTCGAGATTCTGAAAAACAATTTACTTCAAAGTGCAGACAAACTGGGTTTGCGGGAAGAATTTCGGTATTACCAAGATAATGACCCAAAACATAAATCTGGGATTGTGCAATCTTGGCTTATTTGAACTGCTCACACTTGATGTCTCCACCACCACAGTCACCTGACATGAATGTGATTGAAAATCTTTAGTCTATTTTGGACAATAAAATAAGAACACACAAGATTTCTAATAAGCAAGACCTAAAGAAGGTACTGATGGAGGAATGGAAAAAAATCACACCAGACATCACTCAAAAATTGGTGGATTCAATGCCAAGTAGACTCCAGGCTGTCATTAACGCTAAGGGATGTCATACTAAATATTAAAATCAACTTACTTTGTTTTTAGTTTGAACTTAAAGAGACTGTACGAAATAAGCTGTGACATGAATTTTCCTATTTTTTTCTTATTTTATTTTTTTATAGTGTCAAACACTAAAATTTTGAAAAAGTAAATTTTGGAAAATAAAAAACAAACCTTCCTTTCAAAAATGGCATTTATATTTTGTTCAAATTTTTGCTATATTAGGAATTACGACTGCAGCAATTTTTAAACTGTCACTGTACGAAATAAGCTGGGAGCCACTGTATATGTATATATATATATATGTATGTATATATAAAATCAACCAGCTATTTCTGTGTTATAGTTCAATTCATTGTGCATATAGATAAGTAAAAAAGAAAAAGAAAATCAAAGATAAAAAATAACATAGTTTGGAAACAGTTTTTTTTTGTAATATGAGTGTTCGGCGCTCTCCTCTCCGGCAAAGGCAATTGCCTGTTAATGTGTGTGTAAATCATAATTTGCAATCTTTTCAATCAACCGCGCAAACCACCAGTAAGTGCATTATCAAAAAAATCATTTGATACACACTGCACAAGTGACAGTAACAGTGCAAATCTCTTGCCCGCACATATTCCTCACTCTAGCAGTATATCAAATTTGACAACAACAAACTTATGTCTAAACAAATCAAATACAGGTAAAAAAATAATATGTTCTCTCTTGATGTATTATCTTCTTCTATACCGTGGAGTGTACAATGCGCTTCTTCTGCTGTAACACCAACAGCTACAACATCAAAGCAAACAAATAACGGCCTTTCTACTGAAGTGCATGACCCAGTAGTAAAAGCAACTAGAGCGATGACTATTAAAGAACTGGAATTGATCGCTACATTACTGTAGTAAATCGAAAAAGAGGTCCCCAAAACTCAAAACAAATGAACTAAACAGAAATTCAGATGCAGAACACTACCCCTATTAGTTCGGGAAATAGATACGCACTGCTTTCAAATATTATCCCCAAGAAAAATTTCAAACCCCCACCCATTCTTAAGAGAACGCAACTCAGATAAGTTCATTTCCAGAATAACAAGCCTTCCACGTTGTTCCTATTAGCAAAGGCCAAATTGAAGAAATGAAAGCGCAAATCTATAGCGAAACTCATCGCAAAGTAATTGCAGAATTTAATATTGGAAAAAAGAATTACACATATCAGCTAAAAAGTACTAAGGGCTTAATCATTGTTCTCAAAGGCGTCGAACCCAACGTTGATATTAATGAAATCAAACTCGCGCACAGGAAGAAGGGTTTCAAGCCAAAACGGTATTCAACATCAACAAGAGCAATACACTGTTATATTGCATTGAGCTTCAGCCTGAAAGAAAAACCCTAAAAAAATGTGAAGTATATAAAATTCGATATTTATGGCATCGCAAAATCACAATCGAAGAACCACATAAGAGAACTGGACCTCCTCAGTGCAGCAACTGCCAAGAGACATACTAAGACAGCTGTTTGTGTGATTTGTGGAGATCTTCAAAAATCAAGCATATGCCTAAAGCCTAAAGGTGATGCTAGCATGAAAAAATGCAGCAATTGTGGAGGTAATCACACCATAATTATAGAGGTTGCCACGTATATACAACCTTAAAGCTAAATTTCTCCTCTAACAAATAACCTCTAAAACCAGTTGAGCATACTCTGATAGCCAACTCAAGTCAGATACAAAATCTTGATGCAACACAATCCTTATCTGCAATCTTAAACAAGAATCAAAACAACTCATACGCTAGTGTTTTAAAACAAAACCCACACCAACAAAGCAATGTAAATAATGAGCAGAAGCACTCACTGCCCATCCAACAGCCAAGTACCCTTGAACATTTGCTTCAAACACTAATCCAGAACATGAACCAATTCATGAACTTAATGCAAACAATGATGCAAGAAATAATAAAAAATCAATCTATGTTACTCCAAACATTGCTATCCAGACCATGAGTCGTCTCAAGATACGCCACTGGAACGCCAACGGCTTAAGCCAGCACCGTTTGGAGCTAATTCAATTCCTTGATAGATATCTGAGACCCATTTCACTGACAAAAATTGCTACCGAATACCACATTACAAACTGTACACCACAAATCATCCTCATGGTAAGGCCCGCGGAGCAACTGCCATATTTATAAAAAGCAGAATAAAACATCATGTTCTCGAAGATTTCAGTAGAGTCTACTTGCAAGCAACATCCATATGCCTGGAAGAGTACATCTCTAAGCTAGTAATATCTGCGATATACTGTCCCCTAAGATACGTATTATCGAACAACAATATAAAGAATTTTTCTGAACTCTTTGTAACAAATTCTTGCTTCCTGGCGATTTCAACGCTAAACACATTCACTGGGGCTCCCGCTTAATAACTCCAAAGTGCAGAAGACTATGTTCAATCATCACTAACCACTGCTACGATGTTATTTCACAAGGTCAACCGACATATTAGCCGACGGACAAGAGGAAGATACCCGATCTCATCGACTTTGGAGTCGCCAAAGGTTTGCAGATGGAAAATATCTCCACAGAGTGTAATTATGATCTATCATCTGACCACACACCCACCGTAATATCTATAAAATCACCAAGCCCCCAAGGCAATTGTGTTAGAATGAAAATAGACTGGTTAAAATTCAAGAAACATATGAATTCCCATTTTCTCTAAGTACTGTATTAAGAAATGGACACGATGTAGACTCGGCACTCGAAAAATTCAACCAGTTGCTCTCAATAGCTCTCAGCTCAGCCACCTGCACAAGGGTGTACAAGCAATCAAACTATAGCCCACACGCACCAGCCGACATTGAATTGCTAGTAAGACAGAAAAGAAAATTCCGAATCCAATGGCAAGAATTCACGTCACCGTCACAACTAGAGCACTGCACTCGAAAGCTAAAGCAAGCCTTAAAATATAACAACAATAAAGAGTGGTAAGAACACATATCCAAATTAACACTACTGTTTGTGGAAATCAGCAAAAAACCCAAATCGGTCAATTCTCACTGATTCCCTCATCCGTTTGAGTGACGGTAATTGGGCTAGAAGCAACTGTGAGAGGCGTTTGGCTTTTGCAAACCACCTAAAAAGTGTATTTACACCCAATCTACCCTCTTCACAGTCCTAACTACCATAATTAACTTCTCAACCTTGCTCAATAACGCTCAAAATCAAAAAGAAGGACATATTCCAAGCAACTTACAAAGATTTAAATCCAAAAAAATCACTTCAAAAATTATTTTGATAGCAAAACCAGGAAAAGATCATAGAAAAGTTGCATCGTACAGACCTATCAGCCTTCTGTCCCTACACTCTAAAGTATTCGAAAACCTACTTGTCATTAATATAACTCCATTTATTAATCTCAACCAACTTATTCCCCAACGTCAGTCTGGATTTAGAAAACAGCACGGCACAATAGAGCAAGTTCATCGCATTGTAACACTGATAAAGAACACTTTTGTAGAAAAAAAACGTTGTTCAGCTGTCTTCCTTGATATCCTTCAAGCTTTCGATAATGTATGGCACAATGGCCTTATTTAAAAACTCAAACTATCACTGCCTGCAAATGTCTTCTCATTGTTCAGTAGTAGTCGTATACACTTCAGATATGCCCAACAATAACTATACATTCATATCGAATTGCCTCTAACCCCATAGAAGCTACTAAACTCCTGCAGATTTATATCGATTCTCTCGAAATCTGGTTAGCAAATTGGCACATAAAAGTCAATGAATCAAAGAGCGTACGTGTAACCTTCACACTAAGGCTAGATACATGTCCCCCACTTAAAATAAATGGCCAATCAGTTCCACAATATTCCTCAACAAAGTTGAATCTCGAATACAACGTCCTATTATATAAAGCAATCCTGAAGCCAATTTGGACTTACGGTATCCAGTTATGGGGCACCGTCTCCCTCCAATATCGAAAAATTGCAGCGAACACAATCCAAGTGCCTGCGAATTTTGTAAACGCGCCTTGGTATATGAGGAACGTTATTTCTGAGGAAGTTGCAAAGTCCTGCAAAAGTTACATTCAAAAATTACACAACCATCGGAATCCATCGACGATTAAAAAGAAAAGACACATTGAATACGCTGTGAAATTGCTAAACCTCGCGACTCAACAAATTATGATGGAACATAGGGAATACCACATAATTTTAAGTTAGCTTGTAAGATTTGAATACTTATTGTGAGTTTCTCGGAATAGTAGAAAGATTCAATAAATACACAGTATTTGAAAAAAAAAGTAAACAGAGCTAGTACTTAAGTTGTCAGACATCGTGTGTGAAGGCAGCGTTCCCGTAAGTTTCTTTAACACGAAAGCATCTAGTTCCAAGGAGCACTGTGGAATATGCTGTTGAAGATTTTGCTATAAGCTGTAAGATGATTCTCAGCACTTACAGCTTGGAGCTGGGAAGTGAACGACTGACACGATCGTCCAAACGAGTTGCAGCGGAAATTGGTACAGGGGTCACGATGACTACTCGATGTGTTTTCCAGTTTGTGAAAAAGGGAATGATCGCGTTTTCTGCAAAATCAACATATATATATATATATATTTCGGCCGATATTCCGTTAATTACGCGTGTTATGATCGCTTCTAATACAGGAATCGATTGTGGTTTATCGACATAAACAACTAATTTCACATAGCTCCATAAAAAGTAATCCAACTGCGTCAGATCACAAGATCTGAACACCATAACCACATCATAACACCGTATGAACACCATGAAATGGTCGAAGAGAATGAAGAACATGACAGTTATAATACGTGAGATGTCTGACAATCCCTATTGGAAAAAGTACCTTCTATTGGATCACCCTATCACACACACACACACACACACATATATATATATCATATATATATATATATATATATATATATATATATATATATATATATATGTGTGTGTGTGTGTGTGTGTATATATATATATATATGGTATATGGGTATATATATATATATATATATATATATATATATATATATATATATATGTATGTATATAAACGGTGCGTCAATTATGTATTAAGACTGCCTCAAGAAAACACAATTAAAACACGATATCTGCTAATTTTTCGGTATATTTATTCGAAATATTTTCCTCCTGATTCAATACACTTGTTACATCGATTTAATAGTGATTCAAACGCGTGTTCCAACTTATTTTTTGGGATTGCCTCCAGTGCACTCGTCGAAGCCCGTTGTATGTCATCAAAAAAGCATCCTGTCAACTTCAATTTCAGTTTTCAAAAAGAAGTCGCACGGTGCCAAATCAGGTGAATACGGCAGGTAATTCAACATACAGACCTTATTCCGAGCCAAAAATTGACGAACAATGAGTGCTGTGTGTTAAATTTCATGTTAAATTTCATGTTAAAATTTCAACATCAATCGAACACGTGTTTTGTAAAATGAATGTCAATAAACATTAAATGTCAACCAAATGCCATGAAATTTTGACAGTTAGTAGAGGAAGGTTGAAGCTTCAAAACGCATGTACTCGCACATAGATGGCGCGCTTGGTTGCTGAGATATGGTTCGAGTCTTAATACATATTTGTCGCACCATGTATATATATATATATATATATATATATATATATATATATATATGTATATATGTATATATATGTATATATGTATATATATGTATATATATATATATATGTATATATATATATATATATATATATATATATATATATATATATATATATATATATATATATATATATACAGTGGCTCCCAGCTTATTTCGTACAGTGACAGTTTAAAAATTGCTGCAGTCGTAATTCCTAATATAGCAAAAATTTGAACAAAATATAAATGCCATTTTAGAAAGGAAGGTTTGTTTTTTATTTTCCAAAATTTACTTTTTCAAAATTTTAGTGTTTGACACTATAAAAAAATAAAATAAGAAAAAAATAGGAAAATTCATGTCACAGCTTATTTCGTACAGTCTCTTTAAGTTCAAACTAAAAACAAAGTAAGTTGATTTTAATATTTAGTTGACATCCCTTAGCGTTAATGACAGCCTGGAGTCTATTTGGCATTGAATCCACCAATTTTTGAGTGATGTCTGGTGTGATTTTTTTCCATTCTTCCATCAGTACCTTCTTTAGGTCTTGCTTATTAGAAATCTTGTGTGTTCTTATTTTATTGTCCAAAATAGACCAAAGATTTTCAATCACATTCATGTCAGGTGACTGTGGTGGTGGAGACATCAAGTGTGGGCAGTTCCAAATAAGCCAAGATTGCACAATCCCAGATTTATGTTTTGGGTCATTATCTTGGTAGTACCGAAATTCTTCCCGCAAACCCAGTTTGTCTGCACTTTGAAGTAAATTGTTTTTCAGAATCTCGAGGTACTTCATTTTGTCCATTGTTTCCTCAATAAAAACCAATTCACCTACTCCGGCTGCTGACATACAGGCCCAAACCATCACGCTACCGCCACCATGCTTCACTGTGGGCTTAAGGTTCTCCTTGTTTAGCTCGGTATTCGCTTTACGCCAAACATATGACATTCCGTCCGAGCCAAAAATATTAAACTTAGACTCATCCGCGAAAATAACGGTATTCCAGAACGCAGGAGTATTAATAATATGCTCTTTGGCGAAGTCAAGTCGGCGTTGTATATTCATTTTCGAAATGAATGGTTTCTTTTGGGCTACTCGACCGTTCAAGTCATGATTGCGCAGCACACGTCGGACAGTTTCAGCACTGGATGATTTTCCTATTTCACGCTGAACCTCTGCAGCCAACTTCGGAGCGGATAACTTTGGATTTTTCTTAATTTTTCGTACAATATAACGCTCGTCTGAAGCGTTGAAAATCTTATTAGGTGCTTCTCTGCCCTTGTTCTCCAACCGATTTTCGCGAACGAAGCGTTGAATGATGTATTGGACAGTTGAGGCACTTAAATTTGTCATTTCAGCAATTTTTCGCACACTCTGACCTTTCCTAAAATGGTTAATTACCAGTTTACGCTGTTCCATCGTTGTACGACGACCCATAACGCTAAATGTTTAATTTACAGCACTTTAACTATTTAAAATAATAATAATAAAAATTGTTATAATAGTTAAAAAGGTCCAAAAACTCATACAATTCAAAAAAACTTTGTAACTGCGCGGCAGAATGAAACTTACTTACATTGAAGTTTGTGTACGAAATAAGATGTGAGCTGAAAATCAGCTGATCAATAGTTTTTCTCTCTTGCATGACAAAAAGAACAATTTTTGGGGTTCCCCGTTTTCTTATTAGGTTTACTAAACACATACATAGACATCTACATTCAAAACTTATTGATAAGTTTTTTAGTTTCGATGTTACAGCCATGTACATAAAAATATATACACTGTACGAAATAAGCTGTGAGCCACTGTATATAGGTTTCTCTAAAACTTCTTTAGACGAGTATAAACAATATTTTACTATTATTGGTTATATGCATATATCTACGAGTACATATTTAAGTATTTACCTGTTTGAAAAGTATTATTTCTTCATTGTTCAAAACTACTGTTTTAAAATCGTTCATATTCGACATTATGTTATAAAAGTGACTAGATTTTCCATTCTGACCAAACATTACTCTTTTCTTGACACACAACTAATTGTGTAATTACTACCATAATATTCGAGATGTAACATGATAATAATCCGGATAAGACGATTTTAATGCTGTATACCACAGTCACAATGCGCATGACTGACATTGCGTATAAAATTAATTAGGAGACCAATGGGTATCTATCCGTATCCGGATTGTGTTGGTGGGAATGTGTGAAATATAAGTTTGCGCCAATTGTACGTATATGTATTACATATGTACATTAGGGCGGGTCATGAAATTTTTTGAAAATTTCAGTCCTAGTTTGAAAGATTCTCAGGACAAACGAAAAATTTGTTTAACCTTTTAGATTCGCCAAAATTGTTTTTTATTATAGCTCATAGCCAGGGCTTGACGCAATAAGCAGCGAGTACATTCAAATGTTGCACAAGTATGTGTGGGCGTTACACTGCGAGAAAGAAATTGAAATTCAAAAATACATAAAGTAAAATTGAAAGTATATGCTTTTTACTGTTTTATATGCTCTCTTTTTAATTTTATACAAAATTTAATAACTTTGCCAAGATTTCCTGCGTACGAGCCACGTCTGTTCATTTTCCCATTAAATTTTTTTTTTTTTTGGAAAACGTATTTAGGACCAAACGAACTTTTCTTTTGATAGTTAAAAACTAAAAAAGGTTGACTACAATTATATGAGCAAATTTATATCAAAATCTTATTAGATATCGTTATGCTATGTTCATGCTCAACCGTAAATGCATATTTAGCATTTTCGAAATTGCATTTCTCGAATTGCATTAATGCTGCCGTATTTTCATAAATATACATTCATATACGATTGTTATCATATGCATGTTTATTATTATAAAACATCGTTTCTAGCGGAATCAATAGATAATGTGTGTTCTTAAATTTATATTATTTATTGTGTGTATGGCTGATAATTATATCAACATTGAAGAAATAACTACATCTATGCGGGGAAATTAGTAGAAGGCGTGCCAATATTATGAAAATGGCTATTGTATACAAAAATAACCAAGTTGTGTTTTGGGAGTACATCCACTTGGAGGTTTTAACTAACTTTTTAACTTTTATTTGAAAACTATAAATTATCTACCAAAATTTTACCGAATCAAAATGTACATGTATGCAAATGTATAATGCAAATTAACAAGCAATGCTGCCACTTATTCTTCGTAAACCTTGCCACTAAAGCTTTTTTACCGATCCAGTCGTAGTGTTGTTGCAATTAAGTGTTTAAGTGCAATTTAAGTGCTTTTTAAAATATTTTAAAAGTACCACACGATGGAGAACTACGTATAAAATTGTGCTAAATACCTAAAGTTTTAAAAGGAATAAATAAAGTTGTTTCCCTTCATAATCTTAACACACATTAATGTTTGTACAATGAAAATACCTAAAAAGTATGTATTCTATACTAAGTTTGGACCGCTGAACAAGAAATGGCCACACCAGAAGACCACACTTTTCGAATCGCATGCAAATCACCAGTAACTGAAAAAAGTGTGAAAAAACATTTTCGCGAATATCTCGAAAACGTTTTTTTGGAGAAATGAATTAGGCAACTTACTTTTTCAACATCTCAAGGTTAATCGGAAAAAATAGTCAAGTAGTGTTATTGAATATTGAATACCGAACGAAAACGTACATAATGAAAAATGATTCGGATATGTGAAAACTAGAAATCAGTGTTGCAAAAAATTTGATCCCGTCAAAATTAAGTGTAGCACATGCTTTTTAATTGGTTATTTAAAATCACTGCAATGCGATTACGGATATTACATGGCCATGAAAGGAGGACTAGGATAGTATGACGTACGAGTATCCTTCGCTTAATTTGTTTTTCGACCAAGTAACTGATGTTTCTACTATTTAAACAATAAGAAATAGAGGCGGTTTTAGTCGGTGGAAGTCCATTTAATGGAAAGTTTAGGTCTTTATTACTCTTTTAGTTTTTAGAGTTCGCTTCACTCTTCAAGAGGAAAAGTTTTATAGTTTTTATAGAGTTTAAATTTTATGATGGAAAACATTTTAATGATCGTGGTTGAAACAGGCCAACCGAATATAATTTTTTGACGTTTTTCAATATCAAGTCATATATAGGACAGTTGTAGCCCTCCATGACACATTTTGAACAAGCTATGTTAGAAAAACCATTTTGGCGGTTCAATAATTTTTTTTTTGTCTTGCGAACTGTTCAACATAATATTTCAAAACTATAAGTGTTGAATTTTTTTTTTTTGCAAGTTTCACTCTAATATACATATTACATACATATGAATGAGCTGAATAATTAACTGAAAGCACAGAGAGAGGGCTGATATTGAAATGTTCGGATTGGCTGAGATTGTGGTATGGTTCATCGTCGTTACGTATATAGGCTATGTGAGTCTAGTAAATACACATGCACATGCAAATTTGTTTTGTGTGTATACGCATTTTCCCAGTAGCAGAATACTGAACAACTATTATGCCTTTTTAAAGCACTCTATTATAAGTTCACATTACTTTTACAGGCATTGTATAGAAGCACTTAAAATAGGCCATCTATGAAAAGGGAGAGCATATGTACCTAGGTCACCCTTTTTTCATCATTTTGACACTATATAACCACGTGAAACAAAGAGATAAGGTTATGACAATTCACGCGCTAGAAAAAAGTAATGAAATTTGAACATAAAAGATGATGTAACAAATAATGGTGTTGTTTTTGTTTTTCAACTAAGCTTATACCAGCAAGGCATGTGTTTCCCTTTTTGAAGTATTGTCATAGGAACAAACCGTTCTTTAAATAAAAAGGAAATTTGTCGGGGAAAAATTCTTCACAATAATACTACGTTTTGCCTTATTGTATCCCAATTTTAAGATAGGCTGCACTCACATATTTGTAAGACGGTAAAGCTTCAATATAATTTAAATGAAATAAAAGACACTGAATTACATTTATTTACAAAATTTTATTCAGTAAATACATGTCTAAGGATACTATTGTGACCTTGTTGAGTATACTTTCAACATCCAGATTCCCTGAGTCCGAGTGCCGTTTGCGATGCAGTACATAGTATATGCAACTCAATTGGGAGAAGGTTCAAAATAGGATCCAATGCCGCAGTGGGGCAGTGCGGAGTGCACTGAACTTTCCATAATTTATTGTAGTTCTTCCGAAGAGCTTCCCACCAAACTACAGAGCCATAGATCAGCACCGGTCTTGGTACATCCAGAATGCCATGATCGGCTTTAGACCCCACTTCTTACCAAACATCGACTTGCAAGCATAGAAAGCGATACAGGCCTTCCGTAATTTCTCCTCGATGCATATTTTCCAATTCAGTTTGCAGTCTATACTCAGTTCAGATACTTGATACTGTTCGATAAGGTTAGATGTTGTCCATTTATTGTTGGTAGTCTGAAGGGAGGTGGTTTGTACTTTCTCGTAAAGAGTAGTAAGTCCGTCTTATCCGGATTCAACCTAAGGCCACGTTCTTGTGCCCACCTACTTAGTTCTACTAATGTTCTTTCCATGATTTCACTCATAACGGAAGGGAAGGGACCCGAAACTAGGATTGCTACATCATTAGCGTACGCTACAATCTTAACCCCATTGTGTTAATTTTCACAAGGATATCGTTTATAGTTATGAGCCAAAGCAGCGGGGACAGCACGCTCTCCTGCTGTGTGCTCCTACGTACCCGCTTGCTAGGTTTCTCACCCCTAGCTCAGCTGTTATTACGCGATTAAAAAGTAGGGATGAGTTCCAATTCCTGCTTCTGCTATTTCTGCCCTGGAAAGGGCAGATCTAATCCCATCTGCCTTGACGTTGTTGAACGCACCCTCTACGTCAAAAAACGCCGACAGAGTGAATTATATATGCAGGAGGGACTTCTCCACTGTGAGTACCACCTCGTGTAGCGCAGTCTCGGTTGTATATATACATGTATATATATATGTATGTATATATGTATATATATATGCATGTATATATGTATATAAGTTAACATAGCAGCTTGATATTGACGAGCGAATCATATGCTGCACCCTCAAACGCCAACGGCTCTGAAAGGGGATCATAAGGATCAACTCATCAAAAATTTCTAATTGTAAGTGATTATTCAATTCTGAGGAAGTGGAAAATTTAAATTAGTTTTAATTCTAAATTATAAACTTGTGTTAAAGACAAGTTTATATTGTTCAAAAAAACTTTATAAAAGTTATTAAAAACTGCAAAGAATTTGTGTTTTGTGATTTTTTTGTATTTCTGTAAAAAAATATTCAAGAATATTTCTAAAAGAATAAAAAACGTGTAAATTGTGAACACGTGTAAAGATTTCTATAAGTGATACTCCATTGTGAAAAAATTGGGTACAGTTTTTTCTAATGTAAATTTTTATTGCTTAAATTCCTTCTGTTTCAAATTGATTAAATTAAGAATTTAAAGAACGTGAAGATTTTGGTTGAAATTGCTTTTGGATAACGAGAGTGTTTGTAGAGGCAAACTATTACTATAATTACTATCGTACTTTTTTCATAAAAACTTTTTCAATACTATCAAAACTTTATAAAATTACTTATAAAAAATATAACAAAATGTTTCCCACTAAAGAGCAGGTTTTGGAATTAGTTCACTCAACTACAGAGCAGGTTAGGCAGCAGCTTTCTGAACAGTTAAACCAAATAACTTTAGCTCTTCAGCGCATAGAGCCTCCTAGTATTGAACCTTATGCCGCTGTCAGTATAAGTCCCACAGTTGAAGCTAGCAATGCTAGCTTGGACTTAATAAAATCTCTGCCTGAGTTTAATGGAGATTGTTCAGCCTACCCTGCTTGGAGGAGTGCTGCTCATTTCGCTATAGATTACTACAAAGAGGGTACAGAGAAGTACTACATAGCCATGGGTATTTTTAGAAACAAGGTCACTGGTTCAGCTAATTCTACACTTTCTTCGTTCAATACTGTTCTAAATTTTAAAGCCATTATTGCACGCTTAGATCAAGCATACGCTGATAAGAGACCTCTGTACGCATTAGAAAATGAGCTAAGTGTCCTAAGGCAGGATAATTTATCAGTTGCAGAATTCTGACATGGTGGATAAAAAATTAACGCTTATTCTTAATAAGCAACTAATGTCTTACAGTGGTAATAATGAAGTTGTCACGGCACTCAATGAACGTGCAAGAGAGAACGCATTGCGTGTATTTATATCAGGCCTTCGCCGCCCAATGTGCGATATTCTCTTTTCTGCGAGACCAGCAGATCTTCCTACCGCATTGGCAATTTCACAAGAACTTGAAACAAACCATATGCGCTCTAACTTCGCGCAAGCATTTGCAGTAGGTAGCTCGACAAAAGTGAATAAACCCAAAATGATTATGCCCCAATATCAATTTTTAAACCGTGTCAATCAGCCAAATTTCCACGTTCATCCAAATGCTAATGGTCCAACACCAATGCATATGGAAGTGGATCAGGGCACATCCTTTTATCGGCATAAAAACCCCAGTGTACCGCCACCTCGTCAAAATAATCAATTTTTCCGGCCACATCAATTCGCTAGCAATTCGGTACCTGCGTTTAAGCGCTCTTGTGAGCAATCTCATTCGAATAGATCACCATACCAAAAAATGCAAAAAATAAACTATATGCCTTATGCAATGTCGAATAGTGAATACGAGCATAATCACGACGATTATTATCAAAATGACGATTACATAAAAGAATATGGTTACGCAGCTAATTTTGACGCGCAATGCAATAGCCATGATCAGGTTGGTGCTACTGATGACTCCGAAGAAATAAATTTTTTAAACTAAAATCGCTCCTACCATTTATCACGAAAAAAACCAAAAATGGCCAGGAGCTTCGTTTTCTAATTGATACTGGCACTGCGAAAAATTACGTTAGAGACTTTTCATTTCTTCAAGGAGTCAAAACAATGGAAGAGCCTTTTAAATTAAATTCAGTAAATGGCTTGAACCTTATAAGTAAAAAATGTTTAATTAATGTCTTAGATCATACTTCAACGTTTTTTATACTTTCAAATTTAAAAACGTTCGATGGTATTATAGGATATGACCTTTTAAAAGAAATTGAAGCAAAAATTGATGCCGAAATGGGGTATTTATTCTACCGAAATGGCGAGGTTAAACTCCAGCATCTCTCGTGTAATCAAGTGAACTTGATAACTATTGAAGAAGATACTGTTCCAAATCAAATTCGAGCTCAATTTCGTCAAATGATTAGCAGTAATAGCAGCAGTGCTTTTGCTGATCCAAATAGAGAACTGCCTTACAATACATCTGTCATTGCCAAAATTCGCACAAATACTACGGATCCCATCTACACCAAAAGCTATCCGTATCCAATTTCCGTTGCCCCATTCATTAATAATGAAATATAAGCGCTCCTTAGGGATGGCATAATCAGAGAATCATGCTCGCCATACAATTCACCGGTACATGTAGTATCAAAAAAAGGGTTAGACGAAACAGGAAAACCCAAACTGCGCATGGTGATCGATTTTCGTAAAATAAACGAGAGAACGATCCCGGATCGATATCCCATACCAGATACATCTGTTATTTTGGAAAATTTAGGCAAGTCCAAATATTTTACAACACTGGACTTGAAATCAGGATTTCACCAAATAACAATGCATGAAGGAGATAGGCAAAAAACTGCATTTAGCATAAACAATGGGAAATACGAATTTTGTAGGTTGCCTTTTGGATTAAAAAATGCTCCGAGCATTTTTCAAAGAGCCATCGACGATGTTCTCCGCGAAAATATAGGGAAATGCTGTCATGTCTATATAGACGATATTATCATATACTCACCGAATGAACAAAAACATTTGGAAGATATAGATGTTATCCTAAAAAAGCTAGAGAAAGCGGGAATGAGAGTCTCACCAGAGAAATCTAAGTTTTTTAAAACAGAAGTTGAGTTTTTGGGGTTTTTAGTCTCAGAAAAAGGGATTAAAACTTGCGCAGATAAAGTTAAAGACATTCTTAATTTTAAAACCCCAACAACACTTCGAGCACTACGCTCATTTCTAGGCTTATCAGGATACTACCGGCGTTTTGTGAAAGACTACGCCGCTATTGTCAAACCATTGACACTTTATCTTCGTGGGGAAAATGGCCAAGTAGGCACACAAAAGTCGAAGTATGTGAATATAGAACTTAACACGGAAGCGATGCGAGCCTTCGAAAAAATTAAACAGATACTGGCCTCAGAGGACGTACTTTTGCAATATCCCGACTATACTCGCCCTTTTGAGCTTACGACGGATGCTTCCTCTAGTGCTTTAGGGGCGGTGTTATCCCAAAATGGCAGGCCAATTACGTTAATTTCTCGCACGCTGTCACCTACTGAGCAGAACTACGCCACAAATGAGCGAGAACTTTTGGCCATAGTCTGGGCACTGAATAAACTTCGTCATTACCTATATGGTATCAGAAATATAAACATTTATACCGACCACCAGCCTCTTATATTCGCCATTTCCGAGAAAAGTCCTAATGCTAAAATGAAGAGATGGCGGGCGTTTATAGAGGAGTTTTCACCCCGTTTTCATTATAAGCCTGGCAAAGAGAATAAGGTGGCCGACGCTCTCTCCCGACAATTTCTCAATAATTTAATCGAACCAGATTTAGACGAGACGATTCATAGTGAGGAATCTTCATCTTATGCTATCAAAACTATTTCACATCCCAAACTCGTTTAGCAAAAATACGAAAATACTTTTTCAAAAGTTTATACGTCACACAATCCGCTTTGACACAATAGAAAATCTCATGCGATGCTTAAAAAATGTTATTAATCCGAATGTCACAAATGGAATTCATTGCGATTTACCCACTTTGGCTGAAATACAAAACATTCTAGTGTCACAATTTCAAGGGATTAAATTTGTCCATACGGAAAGGCTTGTTATAGACTTGATCAACAAAAACGACCAGCTAGAAACAGTAGCTACAGAACATAACCGAGCCCATCGATGTCTGCAAGAAAATTTTAAGCAGATTTCTGCTGAATACTTTTTTCCGGGGATGAAAAATTTTTTGAAATCGTTAATAGCAAACTGTAAGATATGCATGGAGAATAAATATCAGCGTAAACCTCCTAATCCTGGACTTGGAAGAACTCCTATCCCAAATGCTCCCGGGGAAATATTGCACGTCGATATATTAATATTCGGCAAACAACATTTTTTAACGTGCGTGGACAAATTTTCGAAGTTCGCTGTTGTGAAACCTATTGCTTCTCGTGCTACACTTGATCTAAAAGACGCATTACTTGAAACATTGCTGAAATTCAGTAACACTAAAACTATCGTTAGCGATAACGAAAAAGCCTTTCACTCAAATCTTATTAAAACTTTATTAAGAGATAACTTTTCTATTGATCAATTTTTTATACCCACTTTGCACAGTGAAAGCAATGGACAGGTGGAAAGATTCCATTCTACCTTACTAGAAATTGCACGCTGCATTAAGGACCAACAACAAATTGACGAGACTACAGATTTAGTATTATTAGCTACGCACAAATACAACAGCAGCATTCACTCGGTTCTAAATGCATAACCAACAGATGTGCTCCACAATTACCCACCAGAAAAGCTTGATTTAGTGAGGAAAAGGCTGCTCGATGTTCAAGAAAAAACTATGAAAAGAGTGAATGAGGGTAGAAATTTAAAAACATATAATGTTGGAGAAAAGGTATTCCTTAGAAGAAATAGGAGGTTGGGAGGAAAGTTTGATAAAGTTTTTATCGAAAAAATTATCGAAAAAGATCTTGGCACAGCTGTATTGATTGAAGGCAAAAAGATTCATAAAAGCAATCTCAGGTAATGTTTTCCTTTCCATGTTTTAAAATTTTTCAAATTATTGAGTATTACTTACAAATTTCTTTGCTAAATTAATGTATTGAAAATTATCTAACAAATTATTACTTACAATTTTGTTCCCTCGAATTAAACAAAAAACAAACAAACACAAAAACAAGAAAAAACATTTATAAGTGAATCCAAAAATTTTAAAATCCACTTATCATACATTGAATTATCATACTTTTTTGAAAATGTAAAAAAAACTTAGTTTTAAACGAATTCATATGATATAAAATTTTGTCAGTCATTTATTATTTGCTTAAACAAAATTTTGTCATTAATAGCTCTTAAGCCTTCAAGAATTGTTCCAACGTTCATCAAATTTGAATAACCATTTTTTGAAAATGAAAAAAAAAGAACTAAGTCTTAAGAAAATTTATAATATCCAAAACTGTATCAGCCATTTATTATTTGCTTTAACTAAAATTTTGTAATTAGTAGCTCCTAAGCCCACAAGTGTTGCTGCAAACAGTACAGCGAGCTGAAGAAAAACAAAAGATTTGCGCTACATCGAATCGAGGACGTTTCGAGCTTGAGAGGGGGAATAGTTAACATAGCAGCTTGATATTGACGAGCGAATCGTATGCTGCACCCTCAAACGCAATTTTAAAATACGCTGCTGTCTTCAAAAGCACATCTTTTTAAGCGCATAAAGAGTGCATGATTGCATTGCAATGCAAATCTCTCAAATGAGCTTTGTGAGTTTATCCGCGCTCAGAAAAGCTACTGCTACTGTAGTTAAGCTACTGAGCAACACAGTATCATGATAGCGGAATGCGCGATCACTTAAAAATAAGATAGCAAATAAGAAGGAGCTAAAAAATAAAAGCGAGTCAATTCAACATAAAAAAACCAATAACGGCTTTATATTAACTTATATATATGTATGTATATATATATATATATATATATATATATATATATATATATATATATATATATATATATATATATATATATATATATATATATATATATATATATAATAATATATATATATATATAAAAATAATATATATATATATATATATATATAAAATAATATATATATATATATATATATATAAAAATAATATATATATATATATATATATATATAGATATATATATATATATATATACATACATATATATAAGTTAATATAAAGCCGTTATTGGTTTTTTTATGTTGAATTGACTCGCTTTTATTTTTTAGCTCCTTCTTATTTGCTATATTATTTTTAAGTGATCGCGCATTCCGCTATCATGATACTGTGTTGCTCAGTAGCTTAACTACAGTAGCAGTAGCTTTTCTGAGCGCGGATAAACTCACAAAGCTCATTTGAGAGATTTGCATTGCAATGCAATCATGCACTCTTTATGCGCTTAAAAAGATGTGCTTTTGAAGACAGCAGCGTATTTTAAAATTGCGTTTGAGGGTGCAGCATACGATTCGCTCGTCAATATCAAGCTGCTATGTTAACTATTCCCCCTCTCAAGCTCGAAACGTCCTCGATTCGATGTAGCGCAAATCTTTTGTTTTTCTTCAGCTCGCTGTACTGTTTGCAGCAACACTTGTGGGCTTAGGAGCTACTAATTACAAAATTTTAGTTAAAGCAAATAATAAATGGCTGATACAGTTTTGGATATTATAAATTTTCTTAAGACTTAGTTCTTTTTTTTTTCATTTTCAAAAAATGGTTATTCAAATTTGATGAACGTTGGAACAATTCTTGAAGGCTTAAGAGCTATTAATGACAAAATTTTGTTTAAGCAAATAATAAATGACTGACAAAATTTTATATCATATGAATTCGTTTAAAACTAAGTTTTTTTTACATTTTCAAAAAAGTATGATAATTCAATGTATGATAAGTGGATTTTAAAATTTTTGGATTCACTTATAAATGTTTTTTCTTGTTTTTGTGTTTGTTTGTTTTTTGTTTAATTCGAGGGAACAAAATTGTAAGTAATAATTTGTTAGATAATTTTCAATACATTAATTTAGCAAAGAAATTTGTAAGTAATACTCAATAATTTGAAAAATTTTAAAACATGGAAAGGAAAACATTACCTGAGATTGCTTTTATGAATCTTTTTGCCTTCAATCAATACAGCTGTGCCAAGATCTTTTTCGATAATTTTTTCGATAAAAACTTTATCAAACTTTCCTCCCAACCTCCTATTTCTTCTAAGGAATACCTTTTCTCCAACATTATATGTTTTTAAATTTCTACCCTCATTCACTCTTTTCATAGTTTTTTCTTGAACATCGAGCAGCCTTTTCCTCACTAAATCAAGCTTTTCTGGTGGGTAATTGTGGAGCACATCTGTTGGTTATGCATTTAGAACCGAGTGAATGCTGCTGTTGTATTTGTGCGTAGCTAATAATACTAAATCTGTAGTCTCGTCAATTTGTTGTTGGTCCTTAATGCAGCGTGCAATTTCTAGTAAGGTAGAATGGAATCTTTCCACCTGTCCATTGCTTTCACTGTGCAAAGTGGGTATAAAAAATTGATCAATAGAAAAGTTATCTCTTAATAAAGTTTTAATAAGATTTGAGTGAAAGGCTTTTTCGTTATCGCTAACGATAGTTTTAGTGTTACTGAATTTCAGCAATATTTCAAGTAATGCGTCTTTTAGATCAAGTGTAGCACGAGAAGCAATAGGTTTCACAACAGCGAACTTCGAAAATTTGTCCACGCACGTTAAAAAATGTTGTTTGCCGATTATTAATATATCGACGTGCAATATTTCCCGGGGAGCATTTGGGATAGGAGTTCTTCCAAGTTCAGGATTAGGAGGTTTACGCTGATATTTATTCTCCATGCATATCTTACAGTTTGCTATTAACGATTTCAAAAAATTTTTCATCCCCGGAAAAAAGTATTCAGCAGAAATCTGCTTAAAATTTTCTTGCAGACATCGATGGGCTCGGTTATGTTCTGTAGCTACTGTTTCTAGCTGGTCGTTTTTGTTAATCAAGTCTATAACAAGCCTTTCCGTATGGACAAATTTAATCCCTTGAAATTGTGACACTAGAATGTTTTGTATTTCAGCCAAAGTGGGTAAATCGCAATGACATTCGGATTAATAACATTTTTTAAGCATCGCATGAGATTTTCTATTGTGTCAAAGCGGATTGTGTGGCGTATAAACTTTTGAAAAAGTATTTTCGTATTTTTGCTAAACGAGTTTGATCTAGATATTATTAGCTGATTTCTAAATTGATTAATGGGCTGTGAAATAGTTTTGATAGCATAAGATGAAGATTCCTCACTATGAATCGTCTCGTCTAAATCTGGTTCGATTAAATTATTGAGAAATTGTCGGGAGAGAGCGTCGGCCACCTTATTCTCTTTGCCAGGCTTATAATGAAAACGGGGTGAAAACTCCTCTATAAACGCCCGCCATCTCTTCATTTTAGCATTAGGACTTTTCTCGGAAATGGCGAATATAAGAGGCTGGTGGTCGGTATAAATGTTTATATTTCTGATACCATATAGGTAATGACGAAGTTTATTCAGTGCCCAGACTATGGCCAAAAGTTCTCGCTCATTTGTGGCGTAGTTCTGCTCAGTAGGTGACAGCGTGCGAGAAATTAACGTAATTGGCCTGCCATTTTGGGATAACACCGCCCCTAAAGCACTAGAGGAAGCATCCGTCGTAAGCTCAAAAGGGCGAGTATAGTCGGGATATTGCAAAAGTACGTCCTCTGAGGCCAGTATCTGTTTAATTTTTTCGAAGGCTCGCATCGCTTCCGTGTTAAGTTCTATATTCACATACTTCGACTTTTGTGTGCCTACTTGGCCATTTTCCCCACGAAGATAAAGTGTCAATGGTTTGACAATAGCGGCGTAGTCTTTCACAAAACGCCGGTAGTATCCTGATAAGCCTAGAAATGAGCGTAGTGCTCGAAGTGTTGTTGGGGTTTTAAAATTAAGAATGTCTTTAACTTTATTTGCGCAAGTTTTAATCCCTTTTTCTGAGACTAAAAACCCCAAAAACTCAACTTCTGTTTTAAAAAACTTAGATTTCTCTGGTGAGACTCTCATTCCCGCTTTCTCTAGCTTTTTTAGGATAACATCTATATCTTCCAAATGTTTTTGTTCATTCGGTGAGTATATGATAATATCGTCTATATAGACATGACAGCATTTCCCTATATTTTCGCGGAGAACATCGTCGATGGCTCTTTGAAAAATGCTCGGAGCATTTTTTAATCCAAAAGGCAACCTACAAAATTCGTATTTCCCATTGTTTATGCTAAATGCAGTTTTTTGCCTATCTCCTTCATGCATTGTTATTTGGTGAAATCCTGATTTCAAGTCCAGTGTTGTAAAATATTTGGACTTGCCTAAATTTTCCAAAATAACAGATGTATCTGGTATGGGATATCGATCCGGGATCGTTCTCTCGTTTATTTTACGAAAATCGATCACCATGCGCAGTTTGGGTTTTCCTGTTTCGTCTAACCCTTTTTTTGATACTACATGTACCGGTGAATTGTATGGCGAGCATGATTCTCTGATTATGCCATCCCTAAGGAGCGCTTATATGTCATTATTAATGAATGGGGCAACGGAAATTGGATACGGATAGCTTTTGGTGTAGATGGGATCCGTAGTATTTGTGCGAATTTTGGCAATGACAGATGTATTGTAAGGCAGTTCTCTATTTGGATCAGCAAAAGCACTGCTGCTATTACTGCTAATCATTTGACGAAATTGAGCTCGAATTTGATTTGGAACAGTATCTTCTTCAATAGTTATCAAGTTCACTTGATTACACGAGAGATGCTGGAGTTTAACCTAGCCATTTCGGTAGAATAAATACCCCATTTCGGCATCAATTTTTGCTTCAATTTCTTTTAAAAGGTCATATCCTATAATACCATCGAACGTTTTTAAATTTGAAAGTATAAAAAACGTTGAAGTATGATCTAAGAAATTAATTAAACATTTTTTACTTATAAGGTTCAAGCCATTTACTGAATTTAATTTAAAAGGCTCTTCCATTGTTTTGACTCCTTGAAGAAATGAAAAGTCTCTAACGTAATTTTTCGCAGTGCCAGTATCAATTAGAAAACGAAGCTCCTGGCCATTTTTGGTTTTTTTCGTGATAAATGGTAGGAGCGATTTTAGTTTAAAAAATTTATTTCTTCGGAGTCATCAGTAGCACCAACCTGATCATGGCTATTGCATTGCGCGTCAAAATTAGCTGCGTAACCATATTCTTTTATGTAATCGTCATTTTGATAATAATCGTCGTGATTATGCTCGTATTCACTATTCGACATTGCATAAGGCATATAGTTTATTTTTTGCATTTTTTGGTATGGTGATCTATTCGAATGAGATTGCTCACAAGAGCGCTTAAACGCAGGTACCGAATTGCTAGCGAATTGATGTGGCCGGAAAAATTGATTATTTTGACGAGGTGGCGGTACACTGGGGTTTTTATGCCGATAAAAGGATGTGCCCTGATCCACTTCCATATGCATTGGTGTTGGACCATTAGCATTTGGATGAACGTGGAAATTTGGCTGATTGACACGGTTTAAAAATTGATATTGGGGCATAATCATTTTGGGTTTATTCACTTTTGTCGAGCTACCTACTGCAAATGCTTGCGCGAAGTTAGAGCGCATATGGTTTGTTTCAAGTTCTTGTGAAATTGCCAATGCGGTAGGAAGATCTGCTGGTCTCGCAGAAAAGAGAATATCGCACATTGGGCGGCGAAGGCCTGATATAAATACACGCAATGCGTTCTCTCTTGCACGTTCATTGAGTGCCGTGACAACTTCATTATTACCACTGTAAGACATTAGTTGCTTATTAAGAATAAGCGTTAATTTTTTATCCACCATGTCATAGAATTCTGCAACTGATAAATTATCCTGCCTTAGGACACTTAGCTCATTTTCTAATGCGTACAGAGGTCTCTTATCAGCGTATGCTTGATCTAAGCGTGCAATAATGGCTTTAAAATTTAGAACAGTATTGAACGAAGAAAGTGTAGCATTAGCTGAACCAGTGACCTTGTTTCTAAAAATACCCATGGCTATGTAGTACTTCTCTGTACCCTCTTTGTAGTAATCTATAGCGAAATGAGCAGCACTCCTCCAAGCAGGGTAGGCTGAACAATCTCCATTAAACTCAGGCAGAGATTTTATTAAGTCCAAGCTAGCATTGCTAGCTTCAACTGTGGGACTTATACTGACAGCGGCATAAGGTTCAATACTAGGAGGCTCTATGCGCTGAAGAGCTAAAGTTATTTGGTTTAACTGTTCAGAAAGCTGCTGCCTAACCTGCTCTGTAGTTGAGTGAACTAATTCCAAAACCTGCTCTTTAGTGGGAAACATTTTGTTATATTTTTTATAAGTAATTTTATAAAGTTTTGATAGTATTGAAAAAGTTTTTATGAAAAAAGTACGATAGTAATTATAGTAATAGTTTGCCTCTACAAACACTCTCGTTATCCAAAAGCAATTTCAACCAAAATCTTCACGTTCTTTAAATTCTTAATTTAATCAATTTGAAACAGAAGGAATTTAAGCAATAAAAATTTACATTAGAAAAAACTGTACCCAATTTTTTCACAATGGAGTATCACTTATAGAAATCTTTACACGTGTTCACAATTTACACGTTTTTTATTCTTTTAGAAATATTCTTGAATATTTTGTTACAGAAATACAAAAAAATCACAAAACACAAATTCTTTGCAGTTTTTAATAACTTTTATAAAGTTTTTTTGAACAATATAAACTTGTCTTTAACACAAGTTTATAATTTAGAATTAAAACTAATTTAAATTTTCCACTTCCACAGAATTGAATAATCACTTACAATTAGAAATTTTTGATGAGTTGATCCTTATGATCCCCTTTCAGAGCCGTTGGTCCTTCTTTCTTGTCCTTGTGATCTATGATCAGATTTCTGGAAATTTTTAGAAGGCCCCACGTGGTTGGGCGCCAGTTAATATAAAGCCGTTATTGGTTTTTTTATGTTGAATTGACTCGCTTTTATTTTTTAGCTCCTTCTTATTTGCTATCTTATTTTTAAGTGATCGCGCATTCCGCTATCATGATACTGTGTTGCTCAGTAGCTTAAGTACAGTAGCAGTAGCTTTTCTGAGCGCGGATAAACTCACAAAGCTCATTTGAGAGATTTGCATTGCAATGCAATCATGCACTCTTTATGCGCTTAAAAAGATGTGCTTTTGAAGACAGCAGCGTATTTTAAAATTGCGGTTGAGGGTGCAGCATACGATTCGCTCGTCAATATCAAGCTGCTATGTTAACTATTCCCCCTCTCAAGCTCGAAACGTCCTCGATTCGATGTAGCGCAAATCTTTTGTTTTTCTTCAGCTCGCTGTACTGTTTGCAGCAACACTTGTGGGCTTAGGAGCTACTAATTACAAAATTTTAGTTAAAGCAAATAATAAATGGCTGATACAGTTTTGGATATTATAAATTTTCTTAAGACTTAGTTCTTTTTTTTTCATTTTCAAAAAATGGTTATTCAAATTTGATGAACGTTGGAACAATTCTTGAAGGCTTAAGAGCTATTAATGACAAAATTTTGTTTAAGCAAATAATAAATGACTGACAAAATTTTATATCATATGAATTCGTTTAAAACTAAGTTTTTTTTACATTTTCAAAAAAGTATGATAATTCAATGTATGATAAGTGGATTTTAAAATTTTTGGATTCACTTATAAATGTTTTTTCTTGTTTTTGTGTTTGTTTGTTTTTTGTTTAATTCGAGGGAACAAAATTGTAAGTAATAATTTGTTAGATAATTTTCAATACATTAATTTAGCAAAGAAATTTGTAAGTAATACTCAATAATTTGAAAAATTTTAAAACATGGAAAGGAAAACATTACCTGAGATTGCTTTTATGAATCTTTTTGCCTTCAATCAATACAGCTGTGCCAAGATCTTTTTCGATAATTTTTTCGATAAAAACTTTATCAAACTTTCCTCCCAACCTCCTATTTCTTCTAAGGAATACCTTTTCTCCAACATTATATGTTTTTAAATTTCTACCCTCATTCACTCTTTTCATAGTTTTTTCTTGAACATCGAGCAGCCTTTTCCTCACTAAATCAAGCTTTTCTGGTGGGTAATTGTGGAGCACATCTGTTGGTTATGCATTTAGAACCGAGTGAATGCTGCTGTTGTATTTGTGCGTAGCTAATAATACTAAATCTGTAGTCTCGTCAATTTGTTGTTGGTCCTTAATGCAGCGTGCAATTTCTAGTAAGGTAGAATGGAATCTTTCCACCTGTCCATTGCTTTCACTGTGCAAAGTGGGTATAAAAAATTGATCAATAGAAAAGTTATCTCTTAATAAAGTTTTAATAAGATTTGAGTGAAAGGCTTTTTCGTTATCGCTAACGATAGTTTTAGTGTTACTGAATTTCAGCAATATTTCAAGTAATGCGTCTTTTAGATCAAGTGTAGCACGAGAAGCAATAGGTTTCACAACACCGAACTTCGAAAATTTGTCCACGCACGTTAAAAAATGTTGTTTGCCGATTATTAATATATCGACGTGCAATATTTCCCCGGGAGCATTTGGGATAGGAGTTCTTCCAAGTCCAGGATTAGGAGGTTTACGCTGATATTTATTCTCCATGCATATCTTACAGTTTGCTATTAACGATTTCAAAAAATTTTTCATCCCCGGAAAAAAGTATTCAGCAGAAATCTGCTTAAAATTTTCTTGCAGACATCGATGGGCTCGGTTATGTTCTGTAGCTACTGTTTCTAGCTGGTCGTTTTTGTTGATCAAGTCTATAACAAGCCTTTCCGTATGGACAAATTTAATCCCTTGAAATTGTGACACTAGAATGTTTTGTATTTCAGCCAAAGTGGGTAAATCGCAATGAATTCCATTTGTGACATTCGGATTAATAACATTTTTTAAGCATCGCATGAGATTTTCTATTGTGTCAAAGCGGATTGTGTGGCGTATAAACTTTTGAAAAAGTATTTTCGTATTTTTGCTAAACGAGTTTGGGATGTGAAATAGTTTTGATAGCATAAGATGAAGATTCCTCACTATGAATCGTCTCGTCTAAATCTGGTTCGATTAAATTATTGAGAAATTGTCGGGAGAGAGCGTCGGCCACCTTATTCTCTTTGCCAGGCTTATAATGAAAACGGGGTGAAAACTCCTCTATAAACGCCCGCCATCTCTTCATTTTAGCATTAGGACTTTTCTCGGAAATGGCGAATATAAGAGGCTGGTGGTCGGTATAAATGTTTATATTTCTGATACCATATAGGTAATGACGAAGTTTATTCAGTGCCCAGACTATGGCCAAAAGTTCTCGCTCATTTGTGGCGTAGTTCTGCTCAGTAGGTGACAGCGTGCGAGAAATTAACGTAATTGGCCTGCCATTTTGGGATAACACCGCCCCTAAAGCACTAGAGGAAGCATCCGTCGTAAGCTCAAAAGGGCGAGTATAGTCGGGATATTGCAAAAGTACGTCCTCTGAGGCCAGTATCTGTTTAATTTTTTCGAAGGCTCGCATCGCTTCCGTGTTAAGTTCTATATTCACATACTTCGACTTTTGTGTGCCTACTTGGCCATTTTCCCCACGAAGATAAAGTGTCAATGGTTTGACAATAGCGGCGTAGTCTTTCACAAAACGCCGGTAGTATCCTGATAAGCCTAGAAATGAGCGTAGTGCTCGAAGTGTTATTGGGGTTTTAAAATTAAGAATGTCTTTAACTTTATCTGCGCAAGTTTTAATCCCTTTTTCTGAGACTAAAAACCCCAAAAACTCAACTTCTGTTTTAAAAAACTTAGATTTCTCTGGTGAGACTCTCATTCCCGCTTTCTCTAGCTTTTTTAGGATAACATCTATATCTTCCAAATGTTTTTGTTCATTCGGTGAGTATATGATAATATCGTCTATATAGACATCACAGCATTTCCCTATATTTTCGCGGAGAACATCGTCGATGGCTCTTTGAAAAATGCTCGGAGCATTTTTTAATCCAAAAGGCAACCTACAAAATTCGTATTTCCCATTGTTTATGCTAAATGCAGTTTTTTGCCTATCTCCTTCATGCATTGTTATTTGGTGAAATCCTGATTTCAAGTCCAGTGTTGTAAAATATTTGGACTTGCCTAAATTTTCCAAAATAACAGATGTATCTGGTATGGGATATCGATCCGGGATCGTTCTCTCGTTTATTTTACGAAAATCGATCACCATGCGCAGTTTGGGTTTTCCTGTTTCGTCTAACCCTTTTTTTGATACTACATGTACCGGTGAATTGTATGGCGAGCATGATTCTCTGATTATGCCATCCCTAAGGAGCGCTTATATGTCATTATTAATGAATGGGGCAACGGAAATTGGATACGGATAGCTTTTGGTGTAGATGGGATCCGTAGTATTTGTGCGAATTTTGGCAATGACAGATGTATTGTAAGGCAGTTCTCTATTTGGATCAGCAAAAGCACTGCTGCTATTACTGCTAATCATTTGACGAAATTGAGCTCGAATTTGATTTGGAACAGTATCTTCTTCAATAGTTATCAAGTTCACTTGATTACACGAGAGATGCTGGAGTTTAACCTCGCCATTTCGGTAGAATAAATACCCCATTTCGGCATCAATTTTTGCTTCAATTTCTTTTAAAAGGTCATATCCTATAATACCATCGAACGTTTTTAAATTTGAAAGTATAAAAAACGTTGAAGTATGATCTAAGACATTAATTAAACATTTTTTACTTATAAGGTTCAAGCCATTTACTGAATTTAATTTAAAAGGCTCTTCCATTGTTTTGACTCCTTGAAGAAATGAAGAGTCTCTAACGTAATTTTTCGCAGTGCCAGTATCAATTAGAAAACGAAGCTCCTGGCCATTTTTGGTTTTTTTCGTGATAAATGGTAGGAGCGATTTTAGTTTAAAAAATTTATTTCTTCGGAGTCATCAGTAGCACCAACCTGATCATGGCTATTGCATTGCCATGATTGCCAAAATACGCTGCTGTCTTCAAAAGCACATCTTTTTAAGCGCATAAAGAGTGCATGATTGCATTGCAATGCAAATCTCTCAAATGAGCTTTGTGAGTTTATCCGCGCTCAGAAAAGCTACTGCTACTGTACTTAAGCTACTGAGCAACACAGTATCATGATAGCGGAATGCGCGATCACTTAAAAATAAGATAGCAAATAAGAAGGAGCTAAAAAATAAAAGCGAGTCAATTCAACATAAAAAAACCAATAACGGCTTTATATTAACTTATATATATATATATATATATATATATATATATATATATATATATATATATATATATATATATACTGTCCGAAGAATTGCCAATTGCTTGCCGACAGTTGGGTACCGTTCGAAAGAAAAATCTTATCGATATTAAATTTGTTATGCATCAGCCGGTTATTGAACCACGACCTACAGATCAGAAGGCGAACACTAACCACTGAGCTACGGCACCCATATATAGACAATATATATATATATATATATATATATATATATATATATATGTATATATATATGTATATATATGCATATATATGTATATACAGTGGCTCACAGCTTATTTCGTACAGTGTATATATTTTTATGTACATGGCTGTAACATCGAAACTAAAAATCTTATCGATAAGTTTTGAATGTAGATGTCTGTGTATGTGTTTAATAAACCTAATAAGAAAACGGGGAACCCCAAAAATTGTTCTTTTTGTCATGCAAGAGAGAAAAACTATTGATCAGCTGATTTTCAGCTCACATCTTATTTCGTACACAAACTTCAATGTAAGTAAGTTTCATTCTGCCGCGCAGTTACAAAGTTTTTTTGAATTGTATGAGTTTTTGGACCTTTTTAACTATTATAACAATTTTTATTATTCTTATTTTAAATAGTTAAAGTGCTGTAAATTAAACATTTAGCGTTATGGGTCGTCGTACAACGATGGAACAGCGTAAACTGGTAATTAACCATTTTAGGAAAGGTCAGAGTGTGCGAAAAATTGCTGAAATGACAAATTTAAGTGCCTCAACTGTCCAATACATCATTCAACGCTTCATTCGCGAAAATCGGTTGGAGAACAAGGGCAGAGAAGCACCTAATAAGATTTTCAACGCATCAGACGAGCGTTATATTGTACGAAAAATTAAGAAAAATCCAAAGTTATCCACTCCGAAGTTGGCTGCAGAGGTTCAGCGTGAAATAGGAAAATCATCCAGTGCTGAAACTGTCCGACGTGTGCTGCGCAATCATGACTTGAACGGTCGAGTAGCCCAAAAGAAACCATTCATTTCGAAAATGAATATACAACGCCGACTTGACTTCGCCAAAGAGCATATTATTAATACTCCTGCGTTCTGGAATACCGTTATTTTCGCGGATGAGTCTAAGTTTAATATTTTTGGCTCGGACGGAATGTCATATGTTTGGCGTAAAGCGAATACCGAGCTAAACAAGGAGAACCTTAAGCCCACAGTGAAGCATGGTGGCGGTAGCGTGATGGTTTGGGCCTGTATGTCAGCAGCCGGAGTAGGTGAATTGGTTTTTATTGAGGAAACAATGGACAAAATGAAGTACCTCGAGATTCTGAAAAACAATTTACTTCAAAGTGCAGACAAACTGGGTTTGCGGGAAGAATTTCGGTACTACCAAGATAATGACCCAAAACATAAATCTGGGATTGTGCAATCTTGGCTTATTTGGAACTGCCCACACTTGATGTCTCCACCACCACAGTCACCTGACATGAATGTGATTGAAAATCTTTGGTCTATTTTGGACAATAAAATAAGAACACACAAGATTTCTAATAAGCAAGACCTAAAGAAGGTACTGATGGAGGAATGGAAAAAAATCACACCAGACATCACTCAAAAATTGGTGGATTCAATGCCAAGTAGACTCCAGGCTGTCATTAACGCTAAGGGATGTCATACTAAATATTAAAATCAACTTACTTTGTTTTTAGTTTGAACTTAAAGAGACTGTACGAAATAAGCTGTGACATGAATTTTCCTATTTTTTTCTTATTTTATTTTTTTATAGTGTCAAACACTAAAATTTTGAAAAAGTAAATTTTGGAAAATAAAAAACAAACCTTCCTTTCAAAAATGGCATTTATATTTTGTTCAAATTTTTGCTATATTAGGAATTACGACTGCAGCAATTTTTAAACTGTCACTGTACGAAATAAGCTGGGAGCCACTGTATATGTATATATATATGTGTATATATATATATATATATATATATATATATATATATATATATATGTATATATATATATATATATGTATATATATATATATATGTATATATATATATATATATATATAAATATGTATATATATGTACATACATATATATATATATATATATATATACAAATATATATATATATATGTGTGTGTGTGTGTGTATATATATAAATAAATATATATATATATATATATATATATATGTGTGTGTATATATATATATATATGTATATATATATATATGTATATATATATATATATATATATATATATATATATATGTATGTATATATATATATGTATGTATATATATATATGTATGTATATATATATATATATATATATATATGTATATATATATATATATATATATATATATATATATATATATATATACATATATATATATAACCCAGCATTAAATAAATCAGATTATAATTTGTTTGTTGATCCTGAATGTGTGGAAGAGGGTGGCTTGTGAGGTAACGTCTGTGCATTGAGCACCCCAAAAATATCCACAAGATCTTCAAGTATTTCCGGGTTTCGTTACCACATGTAAGGATGATACATAAGTGCTCTTTGATGACCCACAGACGCCAATCTTCAATAGGTATCTTTCCTTAAAAAGTCTAGTTCCGGAGTGTTCTGTTAATTAGCAGGGTCACCTCAAGCAGGATGTGACAGAAAGTCACCCAATAACGGTCTTGGCCAAATAGAGATTGTAGCAGTAACAATTTGCCATTGAAAAACCTCTAAAAGAACTCTGTGACACAACTCAGAAAAAGTGACGTCGCAAGAGTTCTGCCGGTCAGAACCGGCTAAAATAAGTAGGTCCCTTCTAATACTGTCCAAAATTTAACACACACCACAGTAATGGAAGAAAAGCTTGGTCAAAGAGCCCCTCGGGGCTTTAAGTGCCACATATTTATTTATATTTTTTTATATTGCGCATATTTTGACCCTCTAAAAATGCAGATGTTCGAATACGGAGACGCGTGTAATCGAACATCTAGGCTGGTTGATTGGTAGGTTTAAGTAGTGACTCATTCCATGAATCCACATCTGTAACCAGATTCCCATTTCCGTCATGACAGGAAGCTACTCCGGGATTTAAACCGCCACTCAGGCGCTTGAACTTCTCGAAGATATTTCGAATCTCACTCATGTGTACTCATCTCTATCTCCTCAAAATCGCGTCTTTCTTGTTCTCTCTTCTTGCGCCTGAAAAAACGTCTCTCCGCACTGCTCTCTCTTTAGCACTCCTTAACAGCTCGCGTAGCACCTGCACGCAATCTTTTCTTGTAGCCGTCTATCTGTATGGCAACGTATAGACACTCCTGATCATACCAATCATTCCTCAGAGGCCGGTAATAACCGATTACCTACTCGGCAGCAGTAGTCATGGAGTGGGATATATGTGCATCGTGCGGATGTATCATCAAGTGGGGGAGTGTTCTGATAGTCGAGTGGAAAATGCATCTGCTGTCTCTGGTGATCGCAGCTTACTGACGTCGAGCTTTCTCTGTGTGGGACTTCTCTTGTTATTTGCGACACATAAACGTGTGCGCACCTTCACCACATGATCAATTTGGTTTCTTGTTCTTTGATCTGGAGACAGGCATGTCGCTTTGCGGATGTCGAGATGCTGGAATCTGGTACCACCAATTACCATGTTTCGTGCTGCGGCGAAGTCGATCAGCCTCATTTCGTTATCGAAGGTGTCCTGGTGGAGGCTAAATTTTCCGACAGTTGGACCAAAGGTACCTTCCTTGCCCACCCTGGCATTAAAGTCGCCAAGCACGATTTTGAAATCGTGGAGGGGGCAGCGGTCGTAAGCCTCTTCGAGGCGTGGAAGAAGCTTTCCTTATTCACATTGTCCTTCTCATCCGTCGGAGCGTGGGCATATATAAGGCTCACAGGCGTGAAATGTGAGACCAGATGTCGTAGTCTCTTTCTGACCAAAAATCCACATCCTAATTCGTGCCTTTCAGCATGGCAACTGTAGTAGATGTCACAGGACGCTCTTTTGGAGCAGCCCTGTCCCGTCCATCGCATTTCCTGGAGAGCGGTGATGTCAGCTCAGTATTTTTCGAGGACATCAACCAGCTGGATAGAGGCGGTCCGGTCCCTATAAAGGGACCGGACATTCCAGGTTCATATTGTAAATCATGGTCCTTATTTCGTTTTCAGGGGTCATCAACAGAGGGGGTAGCCCGTTTCCGAGGCATTTTTATATTATTCACTGGGCAAGTTTTTTTTATGTGGCGGGTCCCAAACCCAACGCACAACCTCTAACCCAGGAGATTTTCGCCACTCACTTCAGCCGCCTCCAAGCAGGTGCCAGGAGGACGTTGCCCGGTGGTCGCAACGTGGAGGGCCCCCATTAATAATAATGAAGGCGCCATCACATAGTAAGCAGAGCAAGCTACATGACTACCCCTCATTAACAAATAAAGGTATCATCACATAGCGCTCAGATCAAACTACATGACAGCCAGTGAGTTGACTTGCGATGAGTTCAACAAGGATTGCGCTAGCCCCACCCGATTGAGGCAATTAGACACGTTACCTTGTGAAAACACCACCAGACCACCATATATATATATATATATATACATATATATATATATATATATATATATATATATATATATTTATATATATATATATATATATATTTATATATATATATATATATATATATATGGGATATATATATGTATATATATACATATATATACATATATATATATATATACATATATATATATATATATATATATACATATATATATATATATACATATATATATATATATATATATACATATATATATATATATACATATATATATATATATGTATATATATATATATATATGTATATATATATATATATATATGTATATATATATATATATCTATATATATATATATACATATATGTATATATATATATATATATATATATATATATATATCTCCACTCCTTCATCTGTGACCACACCAACCTCGATTGTAGCATATGGCCTACGATGTTGTCTGGTGTCATCCTCTCTCCTAAGAGTTCCTTGATGGCTGGTCTCCGCATCAAATCTCCGTCAGAAGAAAAAGATGTGCCCCGCGCTTTCGGCGACACTACCACAGAACGAGCATTCTGTGGCATTGTCATGGTACCACCATTGTCATGGTGGTACTCCCTGCAGCACCCGTGATAGTCAGTCTCACCATCACCTCTCTCAACCCAAGATTGGAAGTTCTTGATGAGCTTGAACGTCCACCTTCCTTTACCTGCGGCGTCCCAAAGTTGCTTCTATTTATCCAGGTTCGCCTGCCACGTCTTTTCGGCATCCGTTAGATGTCTGTGCAGACTCTTAGTACTGCTCTGTGCAGCTCTGATGCTATTATATGCGGTGACATGGTGTCAGATATAACACCTGCAGCCTCGTGCGACACTGTACTGAAGGCGCATATAACCCTCATAGCGCTCAGCCTGTAGACTTCTCTCGCCATCTGGACATACGTCTTTTGGCGTAGGGCTTCCCACCATATTGGTGCCGCATACATTAGTACGGACTGGCTAAATTTAGCCAGGAGTGCTCTCCTGTTCTGAGTTGGGCCACGAATATTGGCCATGATTCTTGACAGACAAATTCGTACAGGATAATACGAATCCGTGTGTATGTGTTTTTTTTTAAAGAGGAGTAAAAGCATCAAAAGCCTTAGCCAGTGCGGGATTCTAACCCAATAAACATCTCCTCATCGTCCGACGGTTTGTTCCGAACCACCGTTAAGTACTTAAATGTTTAATCGTCTTTTGGTAACAGTCTAGTTATTTTCTGTCCACGATGTAGAGGTATTGCTGGTTTCCACATTCAGGCGGGAACGGCGATCTGCTGCCCTTTGACACTCAATATAGTGAAGTGTGGTCATTATACTGGCCGCCGCTGAATGTATCGCGAGCCACTTGTTTTGTGTCTCGCACATGTATGGCACTATGCTTTTTATAGTCGGGATACCACCGAATGAATCGGTCATCGTTGAAGCGCGGAGATATTAGCAGTAATGCATAGCGTCTTCTATTTCATTGCTGCATGTTGGGCAGAACGGGTCATCGTCATGCTTAAAACTATGAAGATATTGCTTGAAGCATCCATGTCCAGTAAGTAGTTGCGTCATAAAAAAGTCCACCTCCCCATGTTTTCGATGGATCCACATTTCAATACTGGGGATCAGGAAAAACGGTCATTCCCCTTTATTAAACGCTTCCCACCTCTGCTGTCACTCCTGTAAACTACGTTGTTTCTGCTCTATTCTTGATGTTGCAGAACCTGGCTAGTAGACTCGTTGCACTTCGTGCACAAGGATGTCAAATGGCTGTATTCCCGCTATAACACATACGTTGAAACATAAGTCTTTACTAGTTCGTATTTCCGTATTCCGCGTTCTAGTCTCTAATGCCAGGCATGAGAAAAAATAAATCCCATCTAATTTAACCCAGCTGAAACCATGATGTAATGTTTCTCTACTCTAATACGCCTTGTTGTTTGTAATCCAAATAGCTGCTTTCCATAACTGCTGAGGTCCATTCACTGTCGTTAATGTTATGATTATGATTATGTTATGGTGATTTGTCATTCTGTGTGTCATTCTTAGTAGCCGTCCTGATGGGGGAACGCGGAACTCTACCTCTTCTTCTACATGGGTCTTCTATTTTGTTGTCTTTTGTTTGTGGTTCACTATTAATTTCAATTGGGTCCCAGCTCGAAGCCGTTATCTCGGTTCGCTTGTGTAGTCGATCATTGATCCCATGGTTATCTATGCAGGCCATGGAAAAGTTGACACAGATTTTAACGGGAGGGAAGGTGATTATAGCATTGGCCTGAGAGCCATTTCTACAAGACTTTACTCTTGTATACTGAGGTAACAGAATACCATAATCGTCATCCCAGAACATCTGTATCATAGCCATTGTCACCAGTATGCTGTAATTAAGACTTTACTGGGCTCGGTCTTAATGCAATTTATATCTACTGTCAGGCTTTTGTCGCAGCCTCCGCTAACCTGGGGTTAGACGCTGACCAAATAGCCACCCATTCTGGATCAGACGCTCTTGAATTTGTAGTACGCTGCTGCTCCTAACCTTTCCTACAATGCTTCCGCAAAGTAGCGGGACACTTTGATTTAAGAGGCGGTGCCGACTCGCCACAGATTCATCTTTGGGTCATGCTAGCTTTTATACCACGTCCTCAGAAATTGCCGCTCCTGATCGGGGAGTGTTTATTTGTCTATTGACTTATTCATAGCTAACCTAAATATATTTAGGCCGTTCACTATTCGCCACCTGCGACCCCCACGGTAGCCTAGATCCCAGCTCGTGTGTAAAGTGAAATCTTTTCGATATTAAAGTTGTGCGTCTGCCAAAATTTAAATAGCTAAATTATGTGTAGAAAGCACTATTAAATAGAAAAAAAAATTGTCACCGACCTTTATACAAATTTCTTATACAAACTTCCTTGGCACAAAATTCTCTACGATCTTATAAAATCTACGATTTTGGCAAAATCACATGGTAGTGGTAAACTTCTATAAATATACATATAACGATTGGCTATTTTGGAAAGCTTTTGCTGGAGAAACAACGCAATACGCTTTGTGTCAGTCAGATCATGATAAATTTTATTTTACCAAAACTTTAAAGCTCATTTAAAGATGAGGTATCTGCTACATACAGCATGTTTCTCATAAATATTTGTTTACATTTGTAATTTTTGTAATATAAAAGATTTATGGGCACATTTTATAAGTAAAATGATGGTTCCTATATAAGCACTATAATATACCACCCCACGTATTGTGTCTACATACCACGATAATACGTACTAATGTATAAGTAGATGTACATATACGTACGTATACGTACGTTTGTAAATTTTAATAGTTTTTATACGTATACATTATTAATTGTCATAGCATATTAATACACACTACAGCTATACAAAAAAAAAAAACAACTGAAAAACCCAAAACGAAAATTATGCTGAGTAAGGCTTCGTTGTAGGCCAAATTTAGAAATACGCTTAACAAAAATGATGCTCGTGTCTTGATTGAACTCTTAAACATCACACAGGTCTTTCACTTATAGACATCATGTAAACGAAAACTTCTTGATTCAAGTTACGTATAATATGTATGTGTGAATGTAAATATTTGTATAGAATTATTCAAATAATAAGATGATCATGAGAGCTGCCGTTGTCCTTAGTCTTCGTGGCATCCATTCATAACAATGTGTTACGAAGTCATTTCAACCATACTCTAAACACTGTTAAATTCAACTATAAAGTGAATTGTGTGTTTAATTAAAATCTACACAAGAGTAACAATGTTCAATTAACTTGCGGAAACGAAATTTGCCCAGACTTTAAGACGACTAAATGTTAACACATACTACATTGTAGTATGCATGCTGCTGTTTAATTTATTTGTTTGAGTTTTAGTTCTCCAGAACCGGTTCATTATATATTGTATTTTCAAATGACAAAATATTGAAATTTGAATTACTCATTCTTCATTACGTGTGTGGTTTCTCTTCTAGACATTGTCTACGTAGAATAGCACATCACGATGAGCAGCAGTTCTCGAAAGACAGCATTGTCAATGTGATGGAAAGGTTCGTCAAAACAGTCAACATTATGGACGACACCATTTTGGTGCCATGCCGATTAATGGATCGACAGGTTTGTTTGACAATCATTTCATAATTAACTGTTTTCTTTTTTTGGAAAGCTTTTGCATGTGTTTAATATGTATTTGTTGTTTTTCATTCCTATTGCTCATAATGTTTTTGTTTTCTCTATTGACAGGTTGGCGATAGCACTGATATTATACCTACACCTGGAAAAGACTCCACATCTAATCAACATACAATGCACTCAGGAACAAATTCCAAGAGAGGAATATCACACTCGAAAAATGTGCATGAATTTCTTACCTCCTCAGAATTGTTCAATTTGTATAACATGCTTAACGCTTTAAAAAATGAACTTCTGTGGACAGGCAAGGATAAAGTCGAAGACGACGAGGGCGAACCATCCATTTATGATGAAACGAAATTATATGAAATGGATAATGGTAACCATAGCGATTTGGATTTAAAGACTACATGCGTAAACAATACAGAAGCTAATGCTATTATAACCACTAGCATATCTACGACATCGACTACAATTATACCAGTAAAAGGTCACAATCGTCGTCCATCTACCGCCTCTGTAGCGTCCATAACATCGGTGAGCAATATGAGCGACTCAGAAAGCGATGTTTCAAATGAGAACGATTCAGGTGTTGAATTCGAGGGCAACAAAAGTGACAATGTACAGAGTAGTGCCGATTCCACAAGCAGTAGTGAAGACATACGGGCACAGAAGAAGGCTGCAAACTTGGATAAGGCTACTGAATTGGCGAAACGGTGTAAACGTCACTTGAATGGATTATACCAGTGCCTAGAACAAATGACAGAAGCGGCCAATTATTTGACCGCCAGATACCAAATTGATATTGGTCCCGTTTAGAGAGCGTCGTACATACGGGCGGGCGGCTTTTCTTCGGTACTAGGGTAAAGGGGATAAAAGTGCTTGGATGCATAATTTTTATATACATACATGTGTAGGTTAAATAAGTAACTAGTAGTTTATAGGAAAAACAACATCAGCAGCAGCAACAACAATAACATTTATAATAATGATAATAATAATAATAATTAATTATAGAAATAGAATGCAAAAATAGAATTTTATATTGTTTTGTGTTGAATTTTGAACGTGTTGTGTTATGAGGAAGTAGTCTACGATTATGCATTATGTATATACACATAAGTGTATATACATAATACATATTCGTGTATTTTGTGTATTTTTTTTTTTGTACATACGTATAAAACTCAAACGCAAAGGTAATATTAACGATATTCTATTTAACTGTGACAATTGGAAAATGATGATTATATGGAATTGTTATAATCTTGTTCTCGCTGATCGATTTGTTGCCGAGAGTGCTTATAGCCTAGACAGACGGCAGCCTAATTCCGGATTATCTTCGCACTTAATCCGAATAAAATAATAACCTCACAGACGGCAGTATTGCGTATTAACTAAACGGCTGATTGCTGTTTTATTAGGTCTGCTCACTTACATTACTATCACTATCAATTTCTGTCATCTGTCACTTTCGATATGAGAAAATCAGCAGGAAGTACGTGAACTGAAAAATATCAGAAACTTGTAAATTGACATTCACCGTTCGTAATTGACAGCTGGATTTATTTGTTCGCCAACGCTTTTCATGTTGAAAACTGTTAACAATTGTTGAAAGTTGTTTGTTGGATGGATGGAGAAAAATTCACAATAGACAATTTTCTGCAGTGTTGCCATCGCAAATTGCCCTAATCCTCTTTTATTTTGAGAATTAACTCATAGAGTTTATGCGGATTAGCTGCAGTTAATGCCCGAGTTAATTCGAATTAACTCGGTAATCCGGAATTAGGCTGCCGTCTGTCTAAGCTATTAACAGCAGCTCAAGTGATCACAGAGAAAAATAGTGAAAATGTTTGCGCTTTTGGGTAGCCGAACAGTCGTAAGCGGTCATAGAAATATTGTAAAGCAATATCATTTTCAATTACGCTATTCAATAAACATTAACATCCAGATTATATAAAACTCAACGCGACGCGATGAGGCATATTTTCGTGTTTTCGTATTATATAAATACTTTTAGTCACGTTTTCGTCAATTTGTGACTGTGAGTGTAAGTGTTACGTTTTTTTCGTAGTATGTATGGACACGAAAGTTCACTCACATGCACGTATTTTGTCAAATTCGGCACTTGCTATTGAGGTTGTGAGTAGTAGGTTGGTTTTTATTTTGCATCTGTTTCTTTTGTATTTATACAAAAAATATAATTTTAAAATAAATTTAATAGGAAAAAAGTGTAAGAAAACTTATTCGTCGTGAATGCTATAGCAGCATTCATTTTCGTGGAGTCAATATGACATGAATGCTATAACCAATTGATTTATTATCGTTTGTTCTTTGGATAATTATTTTCAAAATAAGTTCACTTTATTTCATTTTATTTTGTATGTAAATAAAAATGCAGATTATATATGTACATATATTAAACTATGTACATATGTACATATACATATTGATACAATTGCGATTCTGGACTCTTAGTATTTTACCCCACACGTTAAATATCAGGATCGTGATCTAAATATTGCGATCCATATTATTTTTCTAATTTGGATGCTGATAAGCAATATTGTGTCTACCTACAAAAAGTCTAATTCAGAGATATTGATTGTATTCTGATAAAGCTTTCTTATATTTTCATATTAATAAAGATAAGAACTAACAGTTATGACTTTTATTGAAAACTATTTTACAATTTATAAGTGAGAAGATACTTTTGTCAACATCCATTTATGTTTCTTAATATAAATTTACTCATTAAATCCCTGAATCGAAATTTACAAAATAGTGTTAAGTTTCTTAACTTCCTGTTTCGAATATTACTCTGTGATCCATATTTTGCAATAAGCAATAACCTCCTTTTTTGGACAAACTTCCCAGCTTTTTCTCTTTTATGACCCCAATCTACTTTCAATCCATTATCCCTTTCATAAAATATAAAAAAGAACCGATGAATATATATTTTTTCAAACAAACTAATTAAAAAATGGTTTGAAATCTTTAGACGCTATTTTCTCAAAATGAAGTTCGTGTGAGTTTACACATTATTGCTTATCAGCATCCATTCAGAATTTTTATTTTTGCTTATATATTACGAGATTGGTCCCAGAACTACCGGACCCGACATATAGATGTCGGCAGTAATTTGAAAAAAATTACTTTGGTGAAAAGTGGCAACCTTATAAAACATATATTTTAAGTTTCAAGGGGCCACGTTGATTAGTATTGTTTGGAACCATCGAAAGATAACGATCTCAGTGAATTTGTAAACATGGAAAAAATTGGTCACCGTTACGTAATTCAATACTTTCATTTGAAAGGTCTCAGTCCAACGAATATTAAAGCTAGATTCTACTCGGGGGGAGTCTGCTCATTCGATTCCGACCATAAAATATTGGGTGGCAGAGTTTAAACGGGGGTATACGAGCTGCCAAGACGAACACCGTAGTGGTCGACCAATTGAGATGGCCACTCCAGAAACGGTTCAGGAAATCCCCAAATAACCTAGTTCACGCACTTTCAGCCGTATGATCGCCGGCTTTTGGTCAATTTTTATCATTTCAGTACATTTGTGAATAAATCAATGTTGTTATTTTTCTTTTGTTTTTATTTCATACACTTGTTTTTTATATACAAAATATTTGTATATAAAAAAAATAATTATTAAAAATACAAAAATTAATGAATTCTTTAATTAAAAAAAATAAGAATGTGGAAACAATTTATTAAAATTACTTTTATGTACTAATATCTTATTGTGTAAGTTAAAAAGAAGTTCAATGAATTATTTCACTACTTTAATTTTGATTCCTGTTTTCAAATTTTGCAAAATCCATTTTTGTTTCCATTTAGGAAATACTTCTCTATTTTCAGTGGATAGTTAATTATACGTTCACTATTCATTATCTTCACAATACTCGCGTGTAATGCTCTTGAAGACATTAGTTAACGCTTGAACACAGCGTCTAGTAACTTGAACGTGACAGGCAATTTTTGGGTCGTCAAAAGGTTTGCCTTCGTTGTCACAATCAAGGTACTCAAGATGATGCTCAAATGAAACATTTCTAGTGAACGGCGTGTTGCAGCATTATGTTTTGTAGATGAATTGGAGGTATCCACTTTTTAATATTATAATGTATATGTCGAAATATTGGAATAATTAATTAAATTGTGCAAATTAAACCCAATCATTTTATTTTTATTTCTTTTTTTAATTACGAACAAAGAAACAACTAAAATATAGGCTAAGTTTATTAAACTCTTTTTTAACTTTCATAAGATATAAGTACATAAAAGTAATATAAAAATTGTTTCCACATTCTTAATATTTTTAAACTACAGACGGCGCCTCGAAAGTTATCCTACAACTATGGTGGAATTCTTTGCTTAGAATTGAACGTAGAATCAGAATTTAAATATTTAGGTAGGGTAGGTAAGTATGGGGTGGTAGCCTCGAAGGGGCACACTTAGGTCATCATAGGCCCATTGTGTTACCACGGGGTATTTATCCTTAACTCTCTAACTTAAACCATTTGTGAGATCCTCACTTTTGCTATTGAAAAACTAGTGAGGCTGTCTGAATTGTAGGATCCTAGATGTGACATGCGCCTGAGGCACAGTGCACATATTAAGTGTAGGATTGACTCCGCGTCTCTGCTACTTCTGCAAAAGTCGTGCGGTGGCCCAATCCTATCCTTCTAGCAAGTGGCCTGTAATTACTGCGGTCGTGACCCTCAACGCGTTTTTGTGCGGTTCCAGTCTAACCATGGCCAGATCTTTTGCTAGGTCTTGCCCGTGATAGAGAGTGCCCAGAGATCGTTTGACTTGTCTGGCATTCTTCCGTTAATTGTTAGCTCACAGGTGCTCAATAGAGTGCCCATGCTTGCAAGATCAGGGGAGAGTTCTAGCATCGTGCCATTTTTGGCTTGTTCGTGCGCCCTGGTATTGCCTGGAACGTCACTATGACCCGGCACCCGCATTAGGTGCCGGGTCATTCTCTCCGCTTGGAAGAAACTGCAATGGTTAGGCAGTCTGAAGGAGTATTTGATTCCTAAGGTATCTGAGTTTACCCCTCCGCCCACGGCTCCAACCAGCTTGGAGCCGTCAGTGAATATCAGGTTGTATCAGATCAGTCTATAACTTAATGCGCTTTAAAATAAATAAAAAATAAGTTTTCAGTATTAGTCAATAACATATTTTCCTGCATTATTTACAATATTTTCCCACCATTTACGCAAATTTTTAATTGCCTGCTCAAAAATTGTTTGTCCTTGGAGCTAAAATACGCGTCGATATCCGTTTTTATAGCTTCTTTTGAGGTGTAGTTCTTATCATTTAAATGGGACTGAAGTCCGCGGAAAAGGTGATAATCGTTCAGATTGCCTATTGTTTGTCTTGCGGTATGCGGTCTTGCGTTGTCGTGGTGAAACAGAAATTTGCTCTATTGACTAAAAACGGTCGATTTTTTTCAAGTTTGGATGGTTGATGGCAACAATAATCAGCTGTGATCGTCTGGATTGGTTCCAGCAGATCAAAATAAATGATACCGGCCATATCCCACCAACAGGAGGCCATCTCTGGGGGTTGGTTCTGATGTTTCATCTTTATCTAACCACTGGCGTTTGCGAACAGGATTTTTGTAAAGGATCCATTTTTCGTCCCCAGTAACAATACGGTTAAAA